>JAAWXA010000016.1:5765682-5855900 GCA_038090715.1 Florisuga fusca | reverse complement strand
ATGCCAGAACTGACCAAACAGAGTATTCCATCCCATACACGTCATACTCAGTATAAATTTGAGGGATCACGAGGGTCGACACCTTTTCCCTTCCTTTTCCCTTTCTTTCCCTTCCTGCTTCTCGTCCTGCCTTCCTTCACCGGGTTTCCCTGTGTGCTTCGGCATCCTGGGAGGATTCCGTCCGTTCGTCTGCCTGTGGTCCTGATCCGTGCCAGCCTGAATCTGTGTGTTCCTGCCTCCAGCTCCCGACTGCTCCTGACCCCAGGGTCCAGCCTGGACTTTCCCAGGGCTGCCCTGCAGCCTCGGTGGTGACGTGAGAGTTATTGGGGGAAAGGGGGGAGGAACGTGGGATCAATCTTTTCCTGTATATTTGTATATTTGTATATATTTAGTAATTTTTTCCTATTTATCATTCCTGTTTCATTAAAGTTGTGTAGTTTAGTTTCCAACCCGTGAGTTTCTTTCCTTTATTCTCTCTCCTTTCCTTATCAGGGAGGAGAGGGGGATTAATATAAAAATCTGTTATTCGGTTTAATTGCCGGGCCAGTGTCAAACCGTGACAATTACTTTAATTACTTTCACTTTGCATAACAACAGGAAGCCAGAAGCATCATAAAAAGGTAAGTTTCACCTGAATGTGGAGTTGGTGGAAGATGCTTTTCTGCAGACAAAGTGAAAACTAAACTAGTGAGATTTACATAGGGTGGGGGTGGGATGATGGAATTCCAAGCTTAGGGTTTTTTTTTCTATTACTACAATGAAGAACCTGCATAAACCTGTGAATTAATTTGTTTCTCTACATTGCTACTAAAAAAAACCAACAATGTTCTGAAGAGCATATTTAAAAACAATTCAGCTACCACCACTTCAAACTTTATCCATAGTGAGAGAAAGGCTTCAGAAGTTCCATGTTCTGGGCAGGTCTGAAAACATAAAATTTCATCCAACTTAACAGTAAACAAGAGAATTAACTCTGCCTTTCAGAGATATGTTAAATGGCTGATGACAGCACAAACTTCTATCACCCCCAAAGAAAATGAGACAATCTGTTCAAGTGCTACCTGATGACCTGTACACTTGGAAGCCCAGTAGAGCCCTATGACACAGGGCTGTTTTCTCAGCCTAGTTTCTCACAGCTCTATGCCTGGGAACATGGGGTATTTCTGGCACAGGGATGCCATGTCTGGGTTTCAATACACTATAACATCAGAGTGGTTCAAATCGAGAGAAATTTAGCTTCAGCCTTAGCAAGGGATCCTGTTTCCTGTATAGAGCTGGTGAAAAAGGTGAGTACACTGAGCAAGAAAAGTAACAGGTTGTAAATAACCCCACTGGTAAGGCTCAGGTTCCATAGTATGTTTCCTATTAATAAATTAACTTTGCAACCAAGAGCAAGCACACATTTTCAAATCAAGATTCTGTAGAACTTTTAAGCATCTATTAAGTTAGGGAGGGGAAAACAATTCTTTCACTCATGCTTCCCCAAAACATGCCACAATTGCAGATGCTCTCAGCCCACTGACAACCTCTCTTGGCAGCCTGCACTGTCTCACTGTAAACTCAGAGCTGTGCCCTGGTGTGTGTGTGTGTGTCAGCTGACAGATGGGTCTCAATCTGCCAACTTCTCACTGAGAGGAGGTGGTGCCACTCCATATGCTTCTGTTTGGTGTGTTACACTCACGCTAGCAAGAATTCACCATATTTAATATTAATTAACTAATAATGCTCAGAATTTCATGCTGGATTATAAATGAAGAAAGAAGTGCTGCTTGTTTATACATTCCCTGCCAGAATTCTTCAGGAAAGGCAATAAAAGCACTTCTGCCAACAAACATGTGATCTGCCAGATGGACAGATAATAGATAAGCATATAAGGCAGGGTATTGCTAATGCAAAATTCAAATTCATTAAATTGTCTTCCCATTTCATTGAAATTCTGGGAATAATTAATGCCAGAGTACTTTGAAAGGATTTCTAGGAGTTACTTTAACACAGCAGTTTTGCAATCAGCACTCCAGAAAACTGAAGACTAATAGGGAAGAATAAAAGCCATATGTAAGAGCAGTGACTGAATAAATAAAATCTCTCCAAATTATCAGTATGAAAAGCTACACTTGAATCCGTACTTGGAATTCAGTCTTTCCTCCTCTCTCTCTCCTTCCCCTCCTCAAGAAGTCCCATGGGATCCATTTTGTTGACATGAAGTAACTTCAATGTAGATTCAAGAACTCCCAAGTTTCCGAGTGGCTACTCCCATAGCAGCACAGAACCAGCTCCACTCAAACATTGGAAATGTTTCTACATATCATGCATTGCTGCATTTATTAGACATGTTCTGGCAGTTCACAGTGAAAATCATTCTGATTCTAACAAAGATGTGAGAAAATTTTTCTATCTCATTAGTTAGTTACTATTAGTAAGTTATTCATGGATATCACAGGAAAAGAAAGGAAAAGAAGCTACAGAATATTCAACATGTTCCATGTCCTCTGCAGCAGTACTACAGAAACACTGCTCTTCCAAGGAGAGAAAAGGGAATTTCACTTTTATTTCCAGTGCTTCTTAAAACATTTTCAAATATATGTCAAATACAAAGCACCTGACAAAATGTTTCATTTGCTTCTGGACAGGAGGTGGGAGCAGGTGACATTTGGGGTCCCTTCCAATAAAAATTGGTCTCTAAAAATCATTTTTCTGTGATATGACACTTAAAAGCTTCAAGATTTGGGCCAATTACTAAAGGACCAAAGTATGGCTAAGGAGAAACCACACACACCTATGTGTATAAATATATGCAAAAAATTTAACAGTGAGAAACTTGCTGCAGTTTGAGCTTCCAGCACAACATGAATGTTGCATCTCCTCCAGCAGGATGGCAACCACACAGGTTCTCCAGCACAGCCCTCCTAATGCAAGACTGCTGTCATCTGCAGGGTTACTTCAATATTAATCCACATCACGTCCAACATTCAATACAGGTAGTAAAGTTTACAGAAGAATCCTGTTTTGCTAACTAAACAGCTAAAGAGTTAAACCAAACATTAGCCTCCAAACTCAGACACAGACAGAATTTCATATGGCTACCCTCAGAGAACTGAACTGTTTTCAGAACATTTGGGTAACAGAAGAACATATGCATCATAAACTGGACCCTGAGATTTCTAACCCTGTAGAAAACTTCTAAATCCAACTACATATGCAGGCCAGATTTAGATTTTTAAAAATTCTATTTAAGAAGACTGTCAAAACCAGTTTTGCTTGTTAATACCAACACTTATCCCCCAACAGTGGGAACCAAGTCTGTTATGAATAAGCACATGCACACTAGTAACTCCTGAAAATTCACAACATCATGAAGTGAATCTTATGCTGTGATCTTCATCACATGTTTGAACTTGTCTCCCTTTCCCACTAAAGCAAAGCCTCTAAGAGGTCGTCCAGCAGTTTCACTTTATCCATCCCAATGTTTTTCTTGGTAGCTGTAAAGAGGGAACAAGAAATTACAGATTTCCCCAAACCACAATTTTTCAGTTTTAAATAAACTTTCCAAGAAACAACATGCCTAATGAGATGCCCAAAACAATGCCTTACAGAAAGGCAAGTGTGTAAACCACATAATAGGTGATTGCCAAAAGCTTTTGTGACACATGAAAGCTCATCAGCTCCCTAAATTCACATTAAAAAAAAAAAAAGGAACATGGAATGTGTGTGTTTAAAGAGAGGTGATACATATGATTACAAAAAAGACCAAAAGAATCAGCAATTTTGGCTTGCTGCTCATTTCTCCTGACAAAAAAGAAAATGCACTATGTTCCTGGTAATTCCTATTTTGCCCTCCTGCAATTCTTCCTTATCTTCCTGTTCTCCATTAATTAAAAGCGAGATGCTCAAACGCAGGACATCCTGAAAGCCTGCTCCTCACTTCCCTACATAACAGTGCCAAAATTCTTCATTATTTTCTTGCTTAATGACCTAGATCCAACACTTTTGGATACCAATTATACTAGAGCAGAAATTATGCTGAACTCCAGCAGTTTATTTCCAGCTATGCCCCCGATACAGCTGTGTTGGGTAAGATGCAGGAACCATGGCTTCTTCCTGATGAAGAAAGCTGCAGCTGGCTCAAAGGAAAGTTTTGCTCCAGTCGATGCTGAAGACTGACATAGTATGAAGTGCATGATCTCACCAGCTTTGCTCTCCTGCAAAAAGGGTTTTTAAAACTTATATAAAAGACAGAAAATAGCATTAGCCAAACTCTTTTCTTAATTCCACTGTGGCCTTGGCTTCAATGGTCCTGTAGAGGTATGTGTGTAATTAAGAACTTGTCCATTAAAGACAGTCACTCAGGGAGAAACTTTATAGAGGCCTTGGACACAATAAAGTTTAATGAGCCAGCAAGTTAGTTATTCATGGAGATCACAGGCCTAATGGGTCAGTGTCTGGACAGCCACACAGTACCTGTAAAACAGCAGATCTTATCCCAGTCCCTTTGTTCCAATGTCAGCAGTTAGAATAATGTTGTGGCTACAGTTTTCAAGCAGCACAAACTTTGTGGTAGTTCCATGGGTCTGACTGGCACTCGTGTTAGAGCAGGGAAAAAGGGATCTTCTTTTTCTGCAAAGTTAAATATGGTAGTGCCAAGCATCAGCCAAGCCCAGCTTCCTCATGACCAGGGCTCTTTTGTCTCAACACAGATGACATAAGATGATGGAAAATGATGTGCCAAAACTGGATTTCACATCATTTATCAAATGGGTGGCAGTGCTTGCTGGATAAACACCGGGGAACTACAGCTACTGCAGTGACCTCTGTAAGAAAACAGACTTCCCACCTGCTTCCACATGCAGCTAAAAACCTTCCTGTAAATTTTGTCCCTGCAAAGGTTTTGTGATAGGTAAGGAAATGGCTATCAGAAAGAGAAGCTCCTCTCCACTGTGCAGGGGAGGAGAAAAACAAATCATTACCAGACAAAAAAACCCACAAACAACAAATCTGCTACCTGAGCTTTGGAATAAACCAATGCTGTTTCTTCAGCAAGGGCTGCTATATGCATTATGTAAGGTGATTTTGAGCTTTTTATTCCTAACAAATACATATTTTAAGCTAAATAAATAAATAAATTTGCAGATGATGAGCTTGTAAAGGCTGAGGGAGACACAAATAAGTCATTATCTGCTGCATAGAACTCAGTCTAAGACCATTTCACCAAGGCTGATGCTTTCACTCAGGCATCTTGGTAGCACATGATGGTGTGGTTCTGGCAGAAGCATTAACTTAGCTGTCAATAAAGGAAACATACGTTTTACTAGAGCATGGAGCCCAGACACACCACATCCACAGCCATTGTAACTGAGCTTTTTTTTTTTTTCCCCCTTAAAACAAGCTAAAACTTACTTATAAAACAGCTGAACTAACTTAGCAAAGAACTAGACACAAGTTCTCACTCTCAGCTGCTAACCTATTTGCTATGTCCCCAGAGAGCAGCAATTCTGAAGTCAAAAATACAAAAGTATTCAGCCTCCTATATGACATGCTAACCCTATAGCAACAGTAAAAATAGCTTAGGAAGTTTTTATCCACATGGTGAAGTTGTTAGACAAGATTTGATCTTAGGCATTTGTTCTCTTTGCATTTAGTGTACATAGCACTGTTCAAGGTGTGCACTGTTTGAAAGGTCAAAATTAAACACTTCCCAGCACTTTCAGAGGCAGAAACACATGCTATTGTTTCCTCAGCAGGTCTGAGGTAGCTGAAACAAAGCAAATCTAAGCCTCCCAGGTACACAAAATGCCTGCAAGACTGACTTCAGAGGTTTCAAACACAGCCCTCTTGCAAACACTGCTATACTCTGAACCAGGTGTTGTTAAGCAACTACCAAAATAAAAAGGTTGCTGGAGAAAGAGAGAGCCTGTTCTTACCATGCAGTACATACAGCTAGTGACAGCCAAAAAATACAGCCTGCCACAATCAAGTGGAGTTTTTTTCCTATTAAAAATAAGAACCATTTGGGAAACATTAATTATTTAGTACAAAACAAACAGAATTAATCCCTATCAAAGTGCACTAAGTAGCAATTTACCATTCACAACACCATTTTCACACACAGCATTCACAAGATCACTCAATAATACATGGAGCTTTCCTAACATTACTAGTATGACAACAGATATCAATGAACTTGAAGTCATTCAGCCTGGTTGTTTTAAACCAGGGAACTCACAGAGCTGCCAAAGCTCTGCTATCAACTCACTCACCATTCATTGAAATATTAATTAAGCCATAACTGTAGAAGTTTGAAAAGCAAAAAGCAAACCTGAAATGTAAGCTTAGATATACCCAAAATAATGTAAGCAGAAAACTGTGTTTTCATTTCTCAGAAATTATAAACAGCAAATATATTAAATCAAGGAGGCCAAATGCAGGCAGACATTGAATGTCTAAAGCCCGTTTCAACTCTGAATAGCTTTGCTTCCCAGATTTGTTCTTTCTTGGCTGCTGAAACTATAGAAATGCTGAACTGCAAGCAAGGAGCACTTCATAAGACATCAACTGCTTTCAGAAGAACAAAAGATACACAACCTACTTTCATACACTCTCCTTACACAAGATGAAATATCATGAAGGGAGAGTCAGTGGCCAATTATGTAGACTTCTTTGATATATAGTGTCTAATAACCAGGTATTTACTGCTTCAATTAAACCTCTGAGATCAAGATGAAAACATGTAACAATTTCCATCTGCATGAGCATTCTTCTTCATGATAAAGTTTCATATCTTTTAGTGTGTGTGTGTGTGTTTTATGAAGGCTTCACAACCCCTAAATGTAGCACCAGTACTAAATCCATACTGCTGGAAGAAAAAAGAATTAAAAAAAAAAAAAAGTGCCTCTTCTGAACTATCTTAAACCTGTAATTATGAGCCTGAACCATGAATGTGAACTATGTCAATCCAAACTGTGACTCTGTTTTAGCCAGTTCTTATCCTCAACATTCATTACCTATGACAACATACATACGAAGTTATGACAAGAAATATGTATAAAATGTGTGATTCAGGGTCAACCAGGTTTTTGGTATCCCAAGCAGCAGTGTGAACAAGCTTAATTTATCATTCCTGATTAAACCCCAAAACCTCACCCCCGTACCACACCACCTGCAAAGGCAGCCTCATGCAAGCTCCAAGCTTATATTCAGTCTGACAGTGAGATTTAAGATATTAAGGTTTTAGGGAATACATGTTGCTGTGATCAAGAAATCTTAAAGAATGTGAAGCATTTCCTACCAGCAGGCATGAGAAAGCAGACCTGATTTTTCATGTCATCAACAGAATCCACAGAGATAAGACCTTGTTAAATACTAGTTTAAGAATGCAAACTTCATTAACCATGAAATTAATATCACTGCAGAATTAAAAAAACACACAGAGTGTATTCATACAAGTCAGCTCCTTACAAATTTAATTATAAAACACTAGTCAAGAACACAGTCATTATGCAGTTTACAGTTACACAACAGCCTAGCTAACAGTCCAGAAGTTGGTTCTAATTAAGCACAGCTTCTGAGTTTCTGGATAATTTATCATTTTAATAGTTTCCAAGTATCAACATAACTTATCCTTTTCCCTAAACATTTCACAATGTGAATGATGTGTAATTATACTGAGAACAATCTTATTACCTGGAGCACAATTATATCCCAGCAATCAGCTGAGCAATAAGAAAATGTAATATGTTCTGAGCCAACAAGACAAGGAAGAGTAACAGACAACTTCTAATGAAAAATGAAGCTCACAGATTACAGGTAATTTTCTAAACTGATACCTTTCTCTTTTTTTTCTTAATTTTTATTGGTGTGGCATTTCAAGAACAGTTGCTGCATTTAGCACCACTAAAATATTAATGACCTGACACTATTAGGATAGTAAGCCACCCACTAAAGTGCTATTAAAATCTATATCCAATAAAGAATCAAACATCTTGCATGCAATTTCAATAAAAAAAGGAAATGTAGCTTAAGAAGGACTAAACATTATGAAAATACATTTCCCCTCTGGTCAGTAAATGCAGAGATACCTACCTAACTATGCTACAAACCAAGATTGGTCTTCTGCCTTCAAAGCAGGAGACTGCAGAGGCAACCAGGTGAACACAATCAGGTGTTGCCAGTCAGGAGGAGGAAGGCAGGAGCTCCTGTTAAGCCCACCTGTGCCCAATCAGGGCTGGTCCCAACTGCACATGAGCAGAACTGGGGGACTCTGCAGGAGAAAACTCCAAAATTGTTATTTCTAAATTCATTTCAGGTTATTTGCTTCACCTGGTGGGCCAGCTGAGCTGCTCCCAGGACTATTATTACTTGCTAGTACATAACAAAGTTTGTCAGCAGCATTTGTCCTTTTCTGCAGAGCTTGTAGCAAACAGAATTTCTCTCAACTATGGTTTTTTTGTATTAAAGAGTACTACAATATCAGCATGGTAAAATAGAGCAGTTCACTCATCTAATTTACCCATGTGGCTGCATTTTTCTCCCTGCTAGTGCATCCCTCATTTTTTTTCTCAAATGTGAATGTTTCAGAGCTACTGAAAGGACCGATGATTTATTTACAACAAACAAGAACCAGCCATGTAACACAGATGCAAGTGATACCTCACCATCTGGGGATAACAAAACACTTGATCATTGTAAGGCATAATTTACTTGGTCATGACCAAAGTGACCTCACATGGCTTTTACAAGTCTTGCAGCCACAAGCAGACACTTAACCTGTAGAATAACAGCTGCTCTCTAGCACTCTCCAGTAAGATACTGATCATTACTAATTACCATGGACCGGGCTCACAGGAGCCAGAGGTTAAAACACCTTCTTTCTGCTCCCATCACTTCATCCTGTTTCCACCGGGGGCCTCAAACCAGATGTGTGGGGGATTCACCAGCCAGCCGAACCTGCAGACTGACGGGCGGGTAAGAATATTCCTGCACGCACCGGCAGCGCTGACCCAGCCCCGGGGAGGGCTCCGGGCAGGGGGGTCCCGGGGCGGGCTCCGGGCAGGGGGGATCCCGTCCCGTCCCGCCGGGGTTGGGAGGCGGCTCCGGAGCTGTGGGACGGGCCCGGCGGAGCTGTCCAGGGTTCTGACCCGGCTCCTGCTCAGGACCTCCCCCGGACTCCCCCTCGCTTCCCCGTGAAAATCTCCCGCTCCTTCCATTCGCCGGATTTTGTTTTCTTTCACCTCCTCCTTTTAAAAGATTTACTCTCCTTTCGCTCCCTCCCCAGATCTCGCCTTTTAACGGAGCTCAATAGCATCTCGTACTCGAGTTCTCTCAGAGGATTCTCTGCCCTGAGAGGATCCCCCCTCACTGCTGTGACACCTGTAGGTGACCTGTGACACCATTTCGGACTGCCTGACACCACCGGATGCCCACAGACACCCTGCAGAGCAAGCTCGGCACGTACCTGCCAATAACTGCACTTGTGGGAAGCTCTGAGGAAAAGAATGAAGTGCATTTGACAAAGCATGATCCAGGTGCAAGTACAGTTCTGTTCATACTTTGATAAACAGGGACTGTCCCATTTGTGATTCGAAACTTCTGCTTGAGACAGGTTTGAAAACGAGCTGCACAAATAACATGTTCCAAGGTGGTCCTCAGTATTTCACATGAACACATATTGAAAATTGCTACAGAATCCAACTGAAAATCAGATGCTTTAGTACTTTGTATCTAACAGCTTTCTTTAGGCTGATTTTTTTTTTTAAAGGCCACTGTAATTTTAATTCCTCCTCAAGTGCCTGCTTTCCCAAAACATTATTCCCCATAATAATAACCTTGATGAAAATATGAAACCATTCCTCTGAAAAGCGTATTTTTCCTAAAGCATTTCAAATTCTACAAAGCTATAACATAGCTTATGATAGGAAGAAGCATTTGTTTTCCCTGCACAGCTCATCAGGTGGGAAAACTGTGCTGTAAAGCAAATTGATATTAAGAATGTACTTTTAAAGGCACTTCCTCCAAAGCACGGTTAGCAAACAAGAGAACCTTAAGAAGTACATAGTATCTTTTATAAGAATTCTCTTTTTTTTTTTTCTTTCAGCTGTGACCCCCAACAGCAAGACCAAATACTCTTTTATTCACCACAGCTGTACCAAGGTGTTTCACTTCCATTGAAACAGAAACTTTTACCCTTCTCAGAAGGAGTACAGACACAAACTGTAATAAAGCCATGAGAAGGTAACAGACTCACATAGCCTGCTCTTCTTTACAGCATGTTTATACTCTCCTCACAAGATCAAACAACCCTTCTTTGTCAATAATTCATCAATAAGACTCACATCTAACTTCTCAGCCATTCTTAGGTATCCTAAAACAAACACAGCTGCACTCAGACAAGGTACCAATCTTCTGACAAACAAGCTTGGTAAATAAACTGCATATACAAGAACAAGAGCAACTATTTAAAATAACCTGTGTCAAACAGGGTAAAGGGATGGGCCATGTTTTTTTTACCCCATGCCTTTCTGCAGGCTTGGCGAATAAAAATTGTATTATTTACAACTAAGAGTACAATACTGTGCTAGCACCACTCCCCAGACATGCACTATCAGTGAAAGCCTAACCAGAAAATGCTCAGAAGATGTTTGAGATTAGTGACAAAATACATTATATTGTAGAAAAATATTTAAGACCAGCTTTGTGGCATCAGTACACAACCACTGCACCAAGAAAAAAAACCCCACACCAATACCTAAGAAGCAAAGATCCCAATGAAATAATATACAGGTATTATAATAGCAAACTCTGTAGAAAAATATTACCTTTGGCTTACTGACCTGAAGCATAAGCATACATTTCTTCTACCAAGGAAAACCCATTCAGCTTTCCTGCTGAAGTAGCCTGACTTAAATAAACTAGGGTGGGAAATAATGCATACTTAGGCAGGAGGAACAAGAGCAAAATTAAGCAACAGACTTTAAAAAAAGCAGCCTAACAGACTGAGCATCAGTGGTCAGAATCCAGAACAGCTGTAGGTCCAAGCAGATTTGCCCAAAAGAGTGCTTTTTAATCAGTTAGTTCCCTCTGACAGGGAGTTAAAGCCTATAGTCAGGAGAGAAGTTACAGAAGTTGTCTCACCCAATTTCAGTGTGACTTTGGACATACTGGAACATCCAAAGTGTCTGAGTGAAACTGTCTGAACACATCTTCAGCTCCACAGCAGAGCTCTGAACTCTGAGCAGTGATTAAAGGCAAGAGGCTGGTGGGCTCTGGTGGTGTGAAGAGCCTTCACTGCTGATTCAGACATCCAGAGAAGGACCTCACTTCTCCAGTGCACAGGGGTTATGAAGTGCAGGAGGGTAAGGGCTGAAATCAGCATGACCAAGTAGTGGATTTGTGAGGAATTAAACAAGCTCTAACAATAAAAATAAAAACACACTTCTACTCTCTGGCTAAAGGAAGCTCCCATACAGTCAGAACAGAGGATAACTAGCTAAGCCATCTTCTACAAGGAAAAGATCAGGTAGTTATGACAGGCTGTATATTTGAACTTGAAAATAATAGAAGTTGCTCCTTTAAAAGGCTACTGCCAGGTAAGAGAAGTTAAACTGTTGTTCATTCTGTGTGACAGAACAAGGAGGCAAAAGCTACAGAGAAAAGGAAGCTTCAGATTTAATTTCAAATGATCATTTCATCAGCTCAAAGCAAGAAATTCTCTGCTCCTGTCACTTCTTGGTTGTGCCAGTTCAACAGTGGAGGGCACACAGAAGGCAGGCTGACACTGACTGGGGTAAATACTTCTCTCTGAAGTATCACAAGATAGGTGCATCCTCCTTGTCAAAGTCACCACATCTTTTACAAATTAAAAATCTGACACTACACCACATTTTAGTCCTTAAAAATATGAAGCTGAACTGATGTAATTGGCAGGTCAGCTGATGGCATTAACTTCACAGCACTGGGATAGGTGCATGCACAACAAGGCAGCAAAATAAGAGGGTCAGTTCTTAAACAGTTTCTTTTTAAGAACAGTCCTGCAGTCATTTGTAGATGAACATCTACCAACAAGACAAAATAAAGGTCCTCCCTCCTTTTACAGCTAGTTAATATAATAATAAATTAGAATAATAATTACAATAATAATAAATTAGAAAAGTAAAACAAAAATAATAATTTCTTGGTTTGACTCAACACAAACATGGTAAGATTTCCACTCAACCCAAACATGGTGAGATTCATCTAGAAAAGGGCAAGTCCAGGTCAGCCTTTTATTTAGCCACTTACCAAATATTCTTATTCATTACACATCAAATAAAGTATTTCTCAAAGGAAAATAACCTCTGTGCATAAAAAGCAATTGTACAATGTCCCTCTGCTGATGATACTTTCAGTTCTTTTTCTACAGAGGCTTCTGCTCCATTAACCTGAAAGTATTACAGTACCTCCTCCTAGGGTTCCCTTTTGGAAAAAAACCCAAAAACCAATCAAAGGTAAGAGATCACACTCTCCCTCATGCTCTCAGCCACAAGTTCCTACTTCTGTTACATCACATCTGTCATAGGGATCACAAAACGTTATACTTGTTACAGAAAATTTTGAAGGTTTTGAAACAACATTTCAGATGTTTTGCATGTGATATAAAAGTACAGAAACATTCAGACAAGGCTAACAGAGAAAGCAGACCTACTCCTCTAGCACAGCACTGAACTGCTCTTTCACCAGTGTAACTGGTCTATGTGGTGGGGGCAGCTTCTCCTGCTGAGAGGCCCAAAGTGAAGTGGGAAAGCTCTCAAAGCTGGAGCAAACAGACCTACCCTGGTTTTAAACATAAGCACTTGTAAGCATGACACGTTGCTACTTTTTGATTTAATCTCCCTTGGAAACAGCTTCTGCCCCTCACCAGTACCACGGCAAGAAGAGGCTTCCTTACACTCCTTTCCTCCACAACTACAAGTACTTTGTTCAGAGTCTCCTTCTAATAATTCATGGTTTAGAATACCTGACTACAGTCAGGAAGTGCAGCTGACAAGTAGCCTTTTAATTTCCTAGTCTTTACTTTGTGTTCAATTATTTTTGTCTTCACCAAGTGTTCCAGTGTTACTGTAAAAAACATAAATTATACCACATCCAGGAAAAGGTCCTATCCTGACAAATAATATCTATAGTTCTTCATCTTTTGCTGCACAATCCATACAAATTATCTATTTTTATTTCTTAATTATAAAAACAATAATGTGTACATGCCATCCTCTCAGAGGGGTAATTTTGCTTGGAAACCACTAAAACTTGTAATTATGAGGATGCTCTGACCTTACCAAATGTTACACCGGTGACTGTCACTGCTGTCATTCAGCAAGATGACTGCTCCATGCATAGCTTTTGTAAGAGCAATGCAGTTGTTAACTGTGACTGAAACACTACAGTATGCATACACAGTGCACTGGCAAACTGAATGGTATGACATGGGAAAGGTTATCAGTTCTAAGGTAAACAGGATCCTGGTCTTTAAAGCAGTCAACCTGTAAAATACTTGTAGCTGATGTTCCTTCTTCCTCCCCCCCATTTTGTTAACATCGACTTCGTAACCAGCTGAGTAGTGGCACTGGCTACTTTTTTCACTGCTCAATTACTGCTCTCTCAGACAGTGGTAACTGCAGCATGGGACAAAGAAACATTCTACCAGAACTGTTCCAGGTTGTTGTGACGCCCCCGGAGCAGGCGGGGTTGGAGTCACCACTGCCTCCAGCTTTTCTTGCCTTTCCACCAGGCTCCAAGGAGCAGCGCAGCAAAAGCCACCGCACTCACCCGCAGCAGCTCACGGGGCTGCACATGCCCGGAGCAAGCGCAGCACAGCGCGTTGGGATTTTAAAAAGTGTGTCGTCCTTGGGTGCTGGTGAGCTGACACGGCACACACGGGGGTGTGTTCTCAGCCGGAGTGACTCCGCACGCCCCACCTCAGCTTGCGGGTTCTATTCGCAACAGAACACACGCCCACCCCCAAAGCGACAAACTGGATCAGCACGGGTGCAAGTATTTAGAAAGCAGAGTTCAGAAAGTGCGTTTGCTTCGAGTGCTTGACACACAGTCTCTCAGAAACAACGCTGTTAGCCACCAACACCTGCTCTGGGAGCCCCTCAGCCGGTCCCTCCGGCAGCACGGCCGGTGCTGACGCCCCGCTCCAGGCCCGCAGGACCCTGGGGGGGACCGTGCCCNCCGCCGGCCCCGCCCTCCCCTCAGCGCTGCCGCCCGGGACCGGGACCGGGACCGCCGGACCGGGCAGAGAGCAGGGGCCGCGGGAAGCAGCAGAGGCGTCGGTCCGCCTTCCCTGAGGGGAAAGCTGCACAAAGCCCAAGCGAAAGATCCCGCTCGGCAGAGGTTGGCGTTCCCCCGCGCACCGCTCTGGGAGGAGTGAGGGGAGAGATGCGGCGGGAGCCGCTCCAACACCGCCTGAGCCGCCCCAGCGCTCCCCCCACTCCCGGGCTCCATTCGAACAGCGTCTCACCGGCAGCAGCTGCTCCAGCACCCGCTCGGGTGGTTAAATATCCCCGCAGCCCTGAGAGGCGGAACCCCGGGTCAGCACCGCGCACCAGACAACCGGAGCTCAGCCCCACAGCACACTTGGAAGAGGAAAAAAAAAAAAAAACGTGACCTGTAGTAAAAATGTTTGGTCTTTTCAAAAGACCAATGGCACCACGGTCAGCATTTTCACTGAGGAAATCATAAAACAGAACTGCCAACAAGGTTAGGTTCTCAGTTTCAGTGTGGCATCAGCCTAGGTCACCTATTGTAGCTTTTTCTTACATTGTGTCTCCAGTCTCTCTAGATAATTAAATCCGCCCAAATACATACTCTCTTATAAGTAGGACCCAGAAAAATGTAATATGTTTAAGTCCATGAGGAAATCAAGCAGAGCACAGGAAGCAACGGCTGTTTAAATAATGACATTTGTTGTATCTATCTTAGAAATCCACCTACGTGACTGTCCCTCCAGGCAGGCGATGCTGAGCAGTGCCAGCACACAGCAGTCATTTCTCTGGTATTTAGGCTGTGCCATAAACGTCTGGAAGTAGCAGTGGGAAAAAAACCCCACTCAGTTCCCTTCTGACTTGCAGAGCACACTGCACTGCCCAGTGCCTATGCACCCCAAGTCAATGCTACTCTGCTTTAGGCTGAATCAAAAATGAGTTCAAGAATGGAAAGTCACCTAAAAGAAAGGGCAAGGACCAAATTATGTGAACTGTTCTCTGCCTGGCACACAGGGAGCAAGCCAGGGATCACAGGGATCACAGCCATCGTGCACCTCACTTCAGAGGTGGGACTCACCTATCAACTTGTAGCCCAGGAGTTGTTTTAAAGCTTTCATAGCTGCTGCTGAATGCTAAGATGTTCCATGCACATACCTGACTTGGTTAAAGATTTACCTAATGCTTTTACATACAAAATTTGTTTCAGACATGAATCTGAAAGCACAACTTGAAGGGCTTATGCCTCACGTCACTTTATACTCTATGAAATACCAAAAATACCTCTTTGAGGGTTTGCAGCTCCTCATGACTCCTGGAAGCACTTCTGAAACCTGTGGTAGACAAGACACTGTCACCTGACACATGCTATTCACAAGCCTTCAGACTTCTCTCAGGTAGACAGTGCTCTGTGAAGGCAAGTAAAAGATTTATCTCAAATCCTACATATTTATAGATGTTTAACGACTGTGTTAGACAAATCAGTTTCATCCCCCATCCCACTCCTATATATTTTCTGCACCCAGTATAAAATAAAGCTCAAGTGCAGCCAAGAAACAAGTGCCAAAGAAACACACAAGTATAATCTGTTGGAATGCCAAGTAAGGAAAAAACTTTCCAAGACTGACCTGTTTCTGAAACATCCTGTGGACCTTCATGTTATTCAGAGAAAGCAAACCCAGAGTGACTGGTTTTTTTTAATTAAAATTTCAACTTAACAGGATAGTGTAAATCTTATCATTATTCCTTACGTTCAAAGAAAGCAGTAAAAAAGTTACCCTGATCTCTAGGTTCTTTGTCAGCTCCAGTATATCGATCTGTTATCTTAGAAGAAGGCTTAGAGAAACCAGATACCCACAACCCAAAGAAGCTCTCACCAAAATGCACCTGCAAGTGATATTTACACAGTCCCCATTTACCTTTTATGTGAGTACAACATGCCATATACCTTTCCCCCCACTTTTGAGAGATCAAATATTCATGATAATCAGCATTATTCATCATTATATTAACACCAAAGCCATCAGTAACAGTTTAAGTATGGGTTTTTTTAATTTTCTTACAACCACTTAAAACTGTCATATACCACAAACTTATGTACACTATTTACAGACAAAACAAGCAAAATATCCATCCAAAATATTTTTTAAAAAATCCTCTGATTCAATTGTTACACCTGCTCAAACAATGGTGGGATTTAATAGGCATATTTTCTTGTGCATGTTTCTCTTCCATGTAGTACTTCAGTTTCACTGCATATATATATATTTAAAAGTTAAAGAAAGATAAAACAACAAGCAGAAGGGACACAACACAATATGCATTTAAATCTTTGTTTAAGAACAAGCAGCTAATTAAAAAAGGCAAAATACAGGAAAAGTGCATCAGTTCAAATGAGTTAGTATAAGAAAGAAGCCCACAGGAGGAGAGCAGGTACCCTTTAGGGTAGAGCCTCCTAGAAGACTTCTGATTGTCTACAAAGATTATTTAAAATTTATTTTAAACAGAAATTTAAAAAAAAAAAAAAAGTGAAAGAGGAGAAACATGACACCTCCAGAATTTTTTTTTCCACGAGGTTTCTTGGAAACTGGTGCTTAACAACTTCCAGAGTGGGCAAGAATTCATTTGTGCCCAGACCTCACTGTTCACTCACACAACTCCAGTGATCTGTCCCCGTGTCTCAAGCAGAAGGTCTGTTCCTCTTGAACTGTGCAAGGCCAGAGGACTCCCATGGGCTCTCTGCCCATGTTTGTGCTAAGTCAGACCCACTGCCTCTGAATTTTCTCAGTGCAAGACCTGCTCGCTTCCATGGCTTAAAGCTGAGCCAAACACTGCTGGCTTTGCACCTAACAGAGTTAACTTTGTCTTCCGACCAAGAGAGTCCATTTGTATGTCTGGTGCATTTCAGAACAACAGATGTGACACTGAGGATGCTAGAAATGACCATGGAGACAAAGCGTCACTAAAATCAACTCACTTTTGCTATATTTCATACAGATTATTATTTTTTTAAAATTATTTAGAAAAAACACATAACAATAAAAGAGGCTTGTTGTATCTGGTGTTCCCAAGTCTATTCTAATCCTTCACCCAAAAGGCTGCCTTTGAAAACAAGGCTACATGCAGGTTTGGGGAAGGCTGACAGTGCTCTGAAACATGAGTTCAGCACACAATCCCTTTTTAAAACGGAGCCTTCAGCCAACGTTTGAAGTCTCCTGACAGAGCCTATGTCTTTGTGCTTAGTTACTTTTAGGTAATTTGAGCTCACAGTAGGCAGTAACCAGTCTGCCACTATGTGACAGGACTGGTTAAGGAGTAGCTTTGTATAGGATCATCTTTTTTTTGGCTTTCTGGTAAGGCTAGTAGATCTAGAACTACTCCTCTAACACAGATTTGGTCCAAAGGTATCCAGTCTCCAATTTGAGCTTGGCAGTTTTGAAGCCTATTCCATTACATTCAGAACTCTTGCAAGCCACTTTGCCTTTTGCTGACAACGTACCAAATCTTTGTACTTTATACAGAAGAATGGAGTGCTCAGTCCAATCAACTGTAAATATATTTACACTTTTGTGGACCTAGCAGCTAAATACTCCTTCCCTCTTTTAAAGCATTATTGGAATAAAGAACAAACACTAGAAAATCCTAAAACAACAACAAAAAAATACTGCTGAAAGTTGTGATAAGAGAAAGTAATCTCAACAACCACTCGAGAACTCTGTAGTTACTGTTTCCATTAATCCCAGAAGTGACTACAAACACTCCTGGAGTTCTATACAACACTCCAATCAATCTGCCTTTTATTCCATTCCTCAAAGAGCCATTTTAAGAAATCTTTAGCATTAGGAAAAAGTAGTCTTCATTCACCAAGATCAGTGCTGTACCTCTCTTCTTCTGGAAGAATTGCTTTCAGTTTAGGAAGGGCTGCAAGCTGCTCATCCTTGGGGGCTAATTCTACCATGTTAACCTTCTGTGACATTTTTAGAGGTCAAATACTTCTCTGTTATGGATCCCTGGTGCTGGTGCAGAAAGCTCACTGCAGTGACTCACCAAAAACCTTCTGCCTAACAAGGCTGAGCTTAGCACAGCACAAACACCATAGAGAGGCACCACCAGATATGATATGCAAAACCAAGACTGTATGATGCACATGAAAATAAGACAAGCAAGAACACAAACCCTCAGTGGGTCAGCCAAGGGAAACCTCCTCTTACCACATAAACAGCCCACGAGGCCCAGTGGAAGGCTCTTTCTTATACAGAAGACATTTGTGCAAGACACCACTGCCTTTGCCTTTCTCCCGGACTCCATGTCCATTCTTATGGTGAACAAAGGATGTGGTAGAGGAGAGCACAAATCCCTGAACTGCAGTCCCAGCAACTCCTGATGATGAAACATCAGGATCACCCAAAACCAAGATTCAGCCACTGGCTACCCAAAATCCAGTTTTGAAGAAACAGAGTAAATAAAGCAGCATGTGAGCTGATTTCAAGCCATGTTGGAAAAAGATGTACAGATATAAGTGCAGTTGTGTCATCTGCCACGCACAAAGAAAGAGGAACTTGAAACAGTCAAGTAGAAACAATCCATCAAGATAAAGCCCCAATTATCCCTTTTAAATCCAGCAATAAAACAGAGTGCATTTTTTTTTCCAGGAAACAGAGAGTACAGTACCCGTGTGCAGCATAAAAACATTTCACAAATAATGAAAACATCCCTTTTGAAAATCTCAACAAAAATAGATCCCATTGGGACCAGACTGTCAGTGCCTCCCAAAACAAGGCAGAAAAATTCAGCCTATAAAACATACCAAAGGTGACCAGTAAGCATCCCACTAACCTATGAAACTGCTGACTGCTTTATTTACTGAGAAAAAGAAGTATGACATTTGTATTTAAAACCCTAGGCACCATGTTAACAGGTTCACTAAATTAGCCTCTAAGCTCTGTTCTCTCCTGACAACTACTTAAAAAGACATCCATCTGTCCATGGGGAAAGGTGGGAGCAACATCTCTTGGCTGTGCAGGTCAATTCTGCCTGGCATCAGTGCAATAAAACTCTGGAAACCCTGAAGAATTACAAATATTATCCAAGAAAACCATCTTCCAACAAGTAAATTCTCTGCTGGTCAAATTTCTCAAGACAAGATGCTGACACCAAATCAGAAATGTTTCTTTCAAAACTTTTTCTCATGCCTAATGGCTTATCACTGAACTTGTCCTTAGGGAATGGAGATGACCTAAGCAAAACATGTAGAGCCAAAATGTCAATTTACTGGCCACGTATCTGGTGTGAGGAAGAAGCATTTTGCTTTCAACTTAAATATCTTTTCAGACACTGCTTACAACTTGGTGTCCTAGTTACACACTGCTCTCCCTTCCTCTAGAATACTCAGCTAGGAAACAGTCTGAAACTTATGCTTTGATTCTGGAATGGAAGAAAATAATTTGATTTTAGTACTTCTGTGACTAAGGAGTCATTCTAAGGGGCAAAATAAATAAATCTCAGCTATTTAGCTTTGCTTGTGCTAAACAGATTTCACTGGAGGTCACTCCCCCTCAACACCTATGTGGCAGATACAGACACTGTGCAAACTTGGCTCTTAGTTTATAAACAACCTCCTCACTCACAGCACCAGAATAACTCATCCCATTAGGCCTCAGAAACACTTGATTCAATCCAACTGACCAGAGTAACCAAGTGTTTGTCAGAAACCACCAAAGACATCTTTCCTAAACAAATTCCTGCAGCAAGTAACTTCCTACCTCAAACATCTTAGTATGCCAGGGGCTTTCTGCAAAAATGTATTTGAAGAGGAGATAAAGGACCAGGGCTGCACATGTGAAGCTTCTGCCTGTGCTCCTCCAAATACTCTGAGAACAGGCAGAGGGAATGAATGCAAGCCATCTGAAATCTAATGCTTATTAGATGCAGCTCTGATACAAGTTTGCTGCATCTTTAACTGACAATAGGGTAAACCCTGCTCCTTGAAGTGTAAAGCACAGGTCTACAGAAAGTGGCTGATTAGGTTTTATTACCCTGGAAAATGAAAAATCAGCAGTTCATCCTACTGTGGGTTTACTGATGGAACTACATGTCCCTCTGGTCCTTTTCCTTTTTTTTTTCTAAAAAAAAGCACACAAACCCCTACCCAATTTTCCACGTTTTTATCAAGTCTGGTCCTGAGCAGCTGTAAGTAGTTAAAAATACAAAGTCATGCTCATTAGATAGTTTCCAGTATGCAAACACTGGCAGAGCTAAATTGCAGTCCCCTACTGATTGCAGTTTTCTTAATGTATTATCTAAAAAGATGTTCAGGTAGCAAAGCAGAAGTCTGCTGACAGGCTCTGTGTGCATGGTCCAAATGTTTGCTGTAAGAAAAAGGAAGTAACTTCACACAAAATAAAAGAAAAATTATCTGACAATCAAAACACAGAAAATGCAGAGGCACTTTCTCTTTCCCTCCTTTTTTCCTACAGCCCACTCACAAGAGAAGTGCAAAATAATTTAGTTTTTCTGACATCTGAGAAAAAGGTAACATCCAAGTTAAGCCTACACAGGTTTCAGCTAAAAAGCTTTGGAACAGAAGCTCTGTGTGCTGACATTGGTTTGTACTCCCAATATGCCTAGCAGAAGAGAGACTGCTGTGCAGCTACAGACAACTCGTCCAGAAGTATTTGTTCCCTTTTTAGTTCATCACTTCTACTGTTCAGGCTACAGAGGTAGTAAAAACAAAACCCCAACAACAACAAAACAAAACCCAAAACAGACAAACAAAAGAAAACCCTAAAGGGAACCACACTCTTGCTATACTGTACATTCAGAACCCTGTGGCCATGTTGTTGTCCTAACAATGAACAAATTAATTAAAAAAACTCAACATTAACACACGAATGTGCAAGGAGCACATTCCAAAGCCAGTGCTGTGGTAAAGCAAGTGTTCATCCACAGGGAAGGAAGGGAATTCTGTGAATCATCAGGAAGAGAGAAAGGTTATTTCTGGCAGCCTACATGCTAACGTAAACAGGATCCGTTTTTCCTTTTAATGTTCCGTGCCAACAGAACTATTGAAATGTCATTTCCCACCAGAGGAGACTTTTTTTTTAATTCTTAAAAAACACGTTAAAAAAAGAGAACCATAGAGCAAGAGACTCTTGTGTTCCCGAGCTGGCAGCTGGTAGAGTAGCCCTGTGTTTGCATTGGCATTTTGCTCCAGATGTTGTCTTCCTTTTGTCAAAGTGAAAAACGGAGGCTGACAGATGCTCTCAGATCACCAGGGCCTCAGTTTAACTTCATTTGGCTTTCCATGCTAGAGAGAAAGGAGCATGTCTTTGTAGTTGTGCTTCAAAGGTCCACTTCAACTTGGCTGCTCCTCAGTTAGCAAACTGCTGGTAAAAGGCAAGTTTGACCCTCTCAATGTGATGGCAAAGTTTAATAGCTGGCCCAAGCTTCAAGTCCAGACACTCCTGAACAGTGGGCAGGGTCAGCAGCAGCAGAGCCTGGCCATCGATTTCCTGTCATGAGACAAAAACCCCATAGTGACTTCACATTTTTATTCTCCCTGCTCCTTCAGCTTTGACTTGCTGTAATATCAGATTCATGACTGTTTGGAATGTCATTTACTAAAAAAAAAAAAAAAAAGAAATCTCTCGTTCTCACAACAAATTAATTCCTTTCTTAAAATGTCAGATCAAATTCACTGACAAAGGGAGAGAATTTCATGAGATGTTAGTTAAAACAAACCTAATATGGGACACCTGGAAAATTTAATGCAGAATGTCACTTTATCCAACCTCTGCATCACTCTAAGGAAACAGAGGTCCTACAAGTGAAAATACATCCTCTGGAACATAAACCTTACTCATTACCAGGTTCCAGCAATGACGTTTTTATAGATGATGTTTTTTTATGGCAAACCTTAATCAAGATTTAACAAGAACAATGTTAACTTGACTCATGTCTGTACTTTAGTTGTCACACTTCAACAAAAAAATGTTCACTTGTGAAGCTGTACAACACTGTGATACCCACAGTCACTCTGCAAAATGGAAAACATTTACCAGTCGGAAAAGTCACCACAACTGGCAAAAGTGTATCTGCTAGAAAACAAGCTCCTGCCTTCATGCTGCTTGGTTGCAGGCATTCTCCATAATTTTGGGATTTGGATGCCCCGCAGACCAAAACATCTTGCACCATGTACTAGGAAACATGAAAAATGCTGGCCAGTCCCTTAACCCTCCTCTTCCAATGTGCAGAAGGTTGTGCATGCCTTTGTTTCCTCAAAATCCTGATACAAAATTTAAACTAGATGCTTTTTGTGATTCCTTAGAGGACAAGAAACAAAGTAGCAGAGTCAACATGGCAACAGACAGAAAATCATACCTGATCAAGGAAAATTCTTGCCAGTGGTGCACAGTCAGTGGATTTGAGGAACCGCACAACATCAGCCACGCTCCATTCCAGAGGGTTACTGTCCAGTTGCAGCTTTTCAGCAACTTCTATTTTTATGTCCTGGACAAGCCACACCATGCAAAGAGAATTTCTAAGATATTATATTTGCAGTGGATCAACACTCCCCTCTACTTCCCCCACCCCCCAACCCAAACATTCAGCTGCCAAATAAAGCTTTAATAAGAACTCAAATTGTTGAGGTTTCTCGGTCAGCAGAGATGTGGGGATTGTGCTGAGGGTGAAGGCAACAATGTTACAGCCAGTAGCAGGGTTCTAGGTCCAGGATTTGGCTGGCAGCACAACACTGCTCAGGTTGAACCAAGAGGAATGCCAACAGCTGGGAAATAGGGAATTCACCACTCTCTCTACAACTTCCTGTTTAGTCTTTATTACAGTGCTGTAACATGACTGCAATAAAAATAATGATTTTTAATTATCCTTTAGTGCCTTCACAATGCCCCTTATGGGATAACAGCCTTTTTTGAGAACACATGTGGTACACTTTAATACTCCCAAGGTATTTGTGCTTGCCCAACAGTGAGCAAGCTAGAACAGAGATCTGAATTTGAAGTTACCTTTGGTGAAGGAGGTTTATTTTCATCATCAGAAAAGGAAAAGGTCCTGAGCTTCCTCTTCCGCTTGTCTCGGTCCTGAGCCAGGGAATGAGACAGCTCACTCTGTGTAGGAGAGGATGACAGTGATTTCTTCTCTGATACCTCTGATTCCTCAAGTAATTCGTCTTGGTGCTCTGAGGTACTATCCTCAGTCATAGATTCTTCATCTACCTCATCCTGGTCATCCTCCTCTTCACCCCCACTGCCCTGAAGAGGTAGAAGGGAAAAAAAAATAGTGAGAATACAAAATGGAACTTTTAAGACAAAAGCTACAATTGCCACCCATCTGTCAGCTGTAACCTGAGGTTACAGTCTGTTGCTTCAAATGCAGCTGGTCAAAGACAACACACCTTACCTATTAAAGCTGTTGGCAGTCTCATACCTGAGGAGATCCAGCTGGAGTGTTATCCACTGAAGCAGAAGAACGTTTTTTCTTATGAACAAAAAAATGTTTTCGTCTCTTCCGTCTTTTATTTGGCTTCTTCATGGCTACTTCCAGGTTGCTGTGGCCACCTGGAGGCCTCCCTATCCGCTTGTTTTTCCGCTTTCCATAATAGTGTGCTACCAGGACAGAAGAAAGGAGCATGATGTTGAAATCACCTTCAGTGCCACTGGTTGTGTTTCCACCATCAGGTCTGGAAAACTACTAGAAGGACACATCTCAGGAGAAATTCCAATTCTGCAAAACTTCAAAATGAGTATGTCTAGACTTTCCTCATGAATTTGGCTAAAAGAAGAGTTGCTAATTGATTTTACATGCCCTATAAAGATTTACTTCCTCTATTTGAGAAGCCCCAAATGATCAGATTTTATACAAAAATCATCAGCTACAACCTTGGGTTTGATTTAGTCGTGTTTTTTGTGAGGTTTTGTAGTTTTTAAACATATTTTTTAATGTTCTGCTTGTTCTCACAGTGCAAAATGGTTAGAGTTGGCTCAAAAAACCCTAAAACTCTCAAGAACTTGAAGCTGAGAAGAGCTTGAAGTTACTTATTTTGTTCCACAACAAACTGGTAAAAGCAATTACAATGCCACTTAATTTACAGCATTGGAGTCAGTTCTTTTCCCAAAAGTTGTCTTAAGAAGGTAAAGGTTTTAAGCACACAACAATAAATTAATCCACTACTACTTGATATAAATTTCTTTCTCTCCTATACACCAGCAATGAACTTCAGAGTCCTTCTGGAGACAAAGGCAGAACAAAACCAAAATATAAGACCCCAAGCCCCACTTCGGTGGAGATCAGCTGCCTACTCACTGTATTTAGTCTTTGTGAGGACAGAGCAGTTCTCTGAACACTTATCCAGCACCATCTGAGGGCCGAAGAGGTTTGGACAACACTCCAGTTTGATGCATGTTTTTCTACAGAAATCTGCCACCCGATCTGCTGTCCTCACGACCTCCACAGTTGCACGGTAGCTCTTCCCTTTGTACCTGTCATTGACAGTATCTTTATTAATCAAGACCCCTCTAATTAGCAGGGTAAAAGTACTTAGTTGAGAAGCATACAGACACATTGCTTTGAGACCAAACTCAGAAGAAATGTGAGCAAGTACCAAACACAGCAATGCTGCCCCACCAGCAGTTATTAAATATCATCTGAGAGGACTATCCCAGAGTTCAGATGTTTTGTTTGTTCACAGATGGTTTGTTCTTTCTTTATGGGACTGCAGAAGCTTCCACTTTGATGTGGACAGCTGGTCCCTAAAACCAAGATGGAGTGCACCAATTCAGCTAATAAATGTGACAGCAGGCAGACTCCAGTGAGCTATTCTCTGCACGTACTACAGCAAAAAAATGAACTACTGTCACATTTCCAATTAGCTTTCATCTAACTGCTAAACAATTCATCAGGACAATCACTTGCCATGACTTCACATATTGCTCCTGTTTGATTTAAATTAAAAAAAGATTTCTTTTTGTTCATCAGCCTTGCTGTGACACTGACAGAGCCGCACTGTGAAATATCTGCCAGACTCATTCATCATTTCTGCTTTGTTCTCCCAGCACAGCCACTGGCACGTGCTGATATCTCTTTGGGATGTCTCAGGCCTGCAAGTATCTACTTAATGCATCAAAAAAAAGAGCTGTATCATCATAGTCCAGATATCTCTGGTGTCACTACTGTGACAAAATACATCACACAGCAACTTTAGTAAAGCCAGACTATTTTTTTCCCTCTATTCCTCAGCTCTATCTTCTATTTACATTAACTTTTCACATGACATGCCTATTATCCAAATCCAGACTAATCCTTGGACACATGGAAAGGTGTCTTTTTAGAAGCTGATCCAGCAGAAGTGCTATTGACATGTTGAAAACTATGTTGACCACATTGTCTCCAACCCAAAAAGCTCATCAGGAAACCTTGGGAGTCCTTCAAGATAGTATGGTGTACAAAGACTTCTATGCTTTGCCATTCAGAACACTGCTGTAATTTAATTTCAGAGGAATCTTGTGCCACTGAGGAATTTGAGTGGAAATGTCATGGGGGTGTGCAAGGCTTCCTAAGCAGTAGGTGTTTCTGGTTTTAAAATACTGACAATCATCTTCAGGTGAATTAAATTAAATTATCTTAAACCTCACCTGCAGGTCTGCCAGTGTACATGCTATGTTGTACCAGTACCACACCACTCTTACTTCACCACTTTACTGCTCACATGCCACTAGCAGAGCACACCCAGCATACTAAGGAGCACTACAATCCCGTGTGCTTCACTAGACATTCATAAAGAAGTTTATAAAGATTTGGAAATCTGATGGATGTCAGCACCACAATATGCTAGAAGCAGCTTTTCCTTCTCTGAAACGTGGGAAGTTAAGACTGCAGAGAACATTGCTATTGGGATCAACAAGAAGGGGAACTGAACAGGAATTTACTTGGCTTTTAGGGTCTCTCCATGCCCATGCCATGCAGCCTCTTCATCCAACTGCAGTTCTCGCAGGACACGGCTGGGTTTGTAAGCTGCATTGATCAATAAAGTGAGAACCTATAGCAAGGAAAAGAAGAGGAGAAAATACATTCAAATTATTTGTATAACAAATCTGTTTTAAAGTGTCAGGGTTGAATAGGAAATTACTTCTATTCATCCAGATTATCTAGCAACAAAGAACTCATTCACAGAAGAATGACAGGTAACTTCCCAAACACTGCCAAAATAAAAACTGAGTGCAGTCAACACTTTGGGCCTTGCCAAACCTTCAGGATTTGTCTGCAGAGTCACGAGTACACCTAGCAATTTCCAAGTCATTGCCCTTGAATTACACATTACTAAATTAAAGCCTGGGGCTGAATACCACAAAAAAGTGCATAACCTTAGGTAAATCTGTGTGATTATCTTAGAGATTGCTTGACATGTGAAGATGTGCCAAAAAATGCTGCAGGATTTTGCTGCCTGCCAACCCACTACTTGCTACATCATATTGCAGAACCTTAAGCTCCTCTGTTTTGCTTTCATGAACCATGATAAAGCCCATACTACAATAAAACTAAAATTTCTCTGGTGCTTTAAGTAACTTAAAGTTGTGAATAGCCTGGAGCTGCTGGGGTATAGCACAAACTGTGCATTCTATTTGTATTTGTTATTTTTAGTATGTACTCATTCCAAATCATTCACAAAAACACTATCTTGACATAACCAACTCACAGCCTCAGCCCTACTAATGCAGCAGTCCAGAGGTGCACAGTTCAAAAGAAGAGTATTAAATGTAAGGCAAACACTAAACTCACTTTGGGATTCATCCACTGTGTCATTATGGAAATAAATACAACCAAACATACTGGCTGAACCTTAAGCAAAACTCAGCATCTGTACATCAGCAGGATTTCTTCATACTTTATGCTTTCAGGCATAAATGAAGCTGCCACAAAATTTCACACTTGTTCTTTTGCAGTGCTTACATCACAGTACTGAAACTTGTAGAAAGTATAAAGAACCTCTCCTTATGCAAAATAGAAACTTTTGAAATATTCAGCTTGACTCTTCTCCACCAGACTGTTGTCTCACAGCATGTCTGCCAGAAAGACTTTAAGGTCCCTCTCAGTTATGATACATGGTAGGGAAGGTAAAAATTCCAGAAAAGTTGAGTCAGTTCCTGCATTTAAAGTGATTGCTTCACAAGAGCCCCAGTGTGCACATAGAGTTATGCCTTGAAAAGCTTTCAGCCTCTCAGGTCAGTTAATAACCACTCCATGACCTCTTTGGAGGTTTCAGGCAAATAATTATTGCATTAAAACATCCATAAATTTGTTGTGAAACACCTGGAGAAGAGGATCTCTGGCATTAAAGACTGGCCTCTTCCCCTCCTTCAGTTACGTTAGAAAGCAAGACCACATTTTCATCTGATCTTTGCAAACCATATCCAACTTACAAAACACAGAAAATTATTTTAGTTTTCCAATTACTGAAAATAATTTGCCATTCCTATTAAGAGAATCTGTATTTTCTTTGGTTTAACATACAGTGCAGACCGTAAAGGAGTTTTAGGATTATCTGAAGCTAAACTCAATTAAAAATTGAAGCATTTATTACTGCTATAAAAATATACTAACTCTTTTGACTGTGGTGATTACAGGTTACTGTTTTAACCTGAAAAAACAGAAAAAAGTTTAGCACTAGAAGGCTGAGTGTAACTCAGATAAATGAGTTGTTTTTTTTCCCAGCCATTCAAAGCAGTCCATGATTTATAGTTCACTCATTACTCATTATCAGCTTTAATCTATTAATTACCCATCAATAATCAGACTGAAACTAGTTTTTATGATACACTGTCATATGCAGGCCCACAACGTCCAAGCACCTCACCTCTTTCAGCACAAGAACACAGTTCCCAGGTCCCACAGACTGAGGAAGCTCTGCAATCCTGCCTTTGTTAAGGTAAGGCCCTGAGAAGCACCGGTGGTTGAAGTAGATCTTTGGGCAGCAGTACTTTCCATTAATTACCACTGAGAAATGACAAAGCAAAGATTTAAATCACATGCTGCAACTCCCCCAGCAAAGAGTGACTTCTTACAGTGTGTATGCAGTATTTTGTCTGCTGTAAAGAGGAGAGGGCAAAGTCTTGACCTGGCAGGATGTCGAGACTTTAGGGCAGTTCCAGTGTCACACCTGCAATCACAGCACTGGATACTCAATGCTGACCAAGCATTTTTCATACTTCACACATGTTTGCAAATTGTCATACTGCAGGAAATTAAGTTGGTCATTTATCAGAAAAGAAACACTTCTTCCAGGCTAGTCTGATGCTTCAAGGTATTCCAGCAGTGAGAACAGCCAAGACAAGGGCAATCCCAACTTTTTGGTAGCAGAAGCACTTCCTACACAGCAATTATGGATAAATTTTACAGTCAAGCAATTATCTCGCTCTCAAACTTATGTTACCAGAGAAGCTGGCAAACTTTAGCTGTTCACCTACACTGGAATATCACACTGCCTTGCATTTTTAGACTCTTCCCTCAATCAGCAAACAAAACATGCAGCAACTGATGAAGTGACATTAGGTTTTCTAAACCTATTAAATGGTTCAATGCTGCTCAAAATTAAAGTTAGGTATAATATGTATTGCAAGACACTTAGGTATAAATACAAAATTGTTTTACACTACCATTGTAGTAGTTTTTCTTTATTGAGCAACACTATCACTTAAAGATCTTAAATTCAGTAGTTGATAACTGGCAGGTAAATAAATGAACTAAAATTTACATTATCACTACTAAAAGCCCATTAAAATGCTAAGTAAGCACAAAGCATTTCTATAAAGCTTGCATGTAGTGCAGCTTCAGATGTGCATTGCACTGTAGAAACAGCAGAAGAGGCATTTTGTTGCCAGAGCTGTATGACTGTTTCACCAGCAGATGTACTTATTCATCATACTCATTCTTGCAACAGTTTACAAAATTATTAGGTTTCACCATCTGGCACACCAAGCAGTTTACTGTTTCAATTGCTTTTGTTTATTATAATGATGAAGTTACAAAAAACAGACAAAGCTGCTTCCCAAAGCTAGATTCTAGCAACTCAAGAGCACAGATGGAGCACGCCTGTTATGTTTCTCCCAGTGTTATTAAACATAACAGGTGACAATAAAAAATCATCTGCATAGGGCACAGTACACACCTGGCTCCACATATTCTCTGCTGGGTGGGGGATGTTCTGGTGTAAAACCCTCATTTCCAGGTATAGTGCATATACCAATTGCAGGACACAAGAAATCTTTGTTTTATTCTTTTTGGAAGTTTAACAAATCATCAAAGGGTGAAACCCTTTCCTCTTCTCCCCTCTCCTAACAGAAGAGTGCTGTGCAGCTGAAAAATGAGGCAGCTGAACTATTACATGATTTTGTCTTTGTTAGCCTGCCCTCTCTGATCAATACCTGAGTCAGAAGAGTTCAGTTCCTGGTTCTTTAGTCCATCATGAACTGTCCGTGAAGACAAAATTCTGAAATGAAAATAAGAAGATTGGGAAAAGACACAGTCACTTCTCAATTACTAAGATTCAACCATATATTTGTTTTTTTCCTCCAGGTTCAGCCTTATCAATCTGCTTTTCATGCCTCCCACATTTCACAAGAACAACATGCAAGGACTATCAGATTCAATTTGGAAAGGACTACTGTACTGCTACAGCTAGCAGCAATCCTTCCTTGCTTGAAGTGTACAGGCCACCACACACACAAAGATACTGACATTTTCTTGCCTTCTTTTAACTTAATTCAACATTTCATGGCACAAGGCAGTGTACAGTCTTACCTTATGCATTTTGAAAAAGACTGATTTTAAAAAATTATTTAAATAAAATATAAACAAAATGACTCAAGTACTTTGGTAAGAATCCCAATTACAAAACATGGAAGAACAGTCTGCTTATTATTTTAGGAGCAATGAAAACATTGATGGGAATACTGACAGATCTGGTGTTTGTAAAGCTGTAAGAGTCAGTAAAGCCAACTGTCAGGCATTCTACTGAGAATTTTTGAGCAGGCTCACATGAAAGACTTTCATATGCATGACACAAATGGATTGTAGATATTAGTAGAAGTTTCCTTTTTGGCTGCTCTGGGCTGAATTGAATCTGGGAAGGAACTATTACATGTTCATCTACTAAATGTCTCATGTTAAAGACAAATTTTCTGATCAGCAATGCAAAATCACAGCTACATGTTAAGGCAGCCACCTTTTCTAAGGATTTTTATTACAGAAACTGTTTTAAGAAGGGAATGCAACCAAAAGGGAATCCAGTAATTTGCCCTATTAATCACCATTTAAAAAAAAAGAGACTCAAGCACAAATTTACAAACAATCTTATGATCAGGATAGTTTTTCTTTAAAAATGAAACAACAATTTCAACTCCAGGACTTGACCTATTCAATAACTGAGCTGAGTTGCACTGGCTTTGTTAAAAAGCAAATCCCATGCTTTCTATCTCCTCCTATAGCAGCATAAGAGGTTTTTTCCAGCATCAACAGGAACCACCAGCATGAAGATAAATGGACTGTGGAATCTTTCAGCCCTCAGTACAGCACTTCTGTAAAGCTAAATCTCCCCTAAGACAACACAATTCACCAATTAGAAAAAAGAAAACTCCAAACAAACGCCAACAAAAAATAAAGAAAAAAACCCTCTTACTTACTGTTTCTCTGGCTGAACTACTGCAATTTTTTTCTGCTTGTTTACTGAAAGAAAGAAGAAAATTTAAACAGTAAAATATGGGAGGCAAACAAAATTTATAGTATAATTTGTAGATATAAAATCTCATTTCCTTCAAGTTATACACCAAAAAGAATCTATGTTCAAAGTTACCACAATGTTAGACAGCTGACTAACATCTGTACTAGGGATGTACTGGCCCATTTAGTTTGAAATAACCCAAAAGGTTTACTTCAACTTTCACTAAAAATTCATGAAATCAGGCATGGGTATCCCCAGACTTCTAGGAAATCTCACATTTAGTGCATCTTTTTTAGCATCACAGCCCCTAAGTTACCTGTAATACAAGCCAAAAAGGAATTATATGCTTTCCTTTTCAGCATTCAAAGGTGTTAACACCTAATAAAAGGTCAGGTTCATAGGCCCAAATCACAATTTCACTGGCACAGGGAAATTCAACACTGTTCAGTGTTGAAATGGAATGAAATTAGCTGTTTAGAAACATGTATGACTTAAGCCAATTCCTATGGAGGAAAAAACACTTGTAACTAAGAAAGTCAACTAGGTGATGTGTCCACTTGCTAATTCTGGTTTTCACAATCAGGTCATAATATTAAGAAGGGTAATGCAACATGTGCTTTTTCAGTAATCTCAGGCTTTGTCCCCAACAAACTTCTGGATTTTTTTTTTCTTAATAGCATCTTTTCCCTAATTAGTTGTCTCTCTCCCTTCCCTCCTCTGTTCTTGGCAGTCTCAAATTACTTTCTCTTGCTTTGACTTGCAGTAAGTAACAGCTCATTCCAATCTTACACATTGATTCTCCTAATAAGCATTCAGGATATTGTTCAGTTTCTACAACTCTCATTAAACCTTAAGAAATAGATCTCACTAACCAGTTGAGAGACGACACTAGCTTATGCTACTTGCTAGTGGAGTTGGAACAGGTAGGATCTACTTTTCCATAGCTTATCATTAAGGGATTGTAACCATATGGCCCACCTGGAAAGCTAAATGTACATGCACTCAACACTGCTTTGCTATGGCATTAATTTTACTCACACAACTGGAAATGTAAAATAACAGTCAGGGTCAAGCCCATGGCAAGAACAGCTCAGACAAAAGTGTTTGCATAGCAGAGGGGTATGTGCATGATTTCTTTATTGTGACTCATGGAGCATTTCCTCCTGTGCAAGGGTGTCAAGCCAACTCTGCCTGGTTTGGAGTGGCTGTATGGGTTCCAACTGGACCTGACACCAAGGGGGAAGAGTTGTGCAAGGCACAGATTCTCTGTACACTATTGTTTCCAAATTCAGTGATGTCTGTGATAAACTGCAGGAGACAAACAGCAGTAGCCTCCTCTCAGAAGTCTCCTCACCTCCAATAACCCAGCTAAGCACTGAAACAGGACTGATACCTATTGCTTTGCGAGGAGGTCTGAGCTGATATCCATTCGTCTCACACCAGCCCACTGGAAATATATTCATTGACTCCACACTCACGATACAGTCAGGGACGGGCTTCTTGGAGCCTGTTCAGTTTAAAGAAGCAAGAATTGAAACAACTCAAAAAATAAACCCCCCACATTTGGTTAAATGTTTCACTATACATTTGCTAGTGAAGCTGCTTTTACTTATGGTGTATCTGGAACACAATATCAATTGTTTATTCATCCCCCTTTACTGACCAGGTTATTTCTTGACTTCATTTCCCTCCTCCGAAAGGCTGGAGATGGGAATTTCCTATCCACAGTTCAGCAGAGATGCACAGTGAATAGTAAGTGCATGCTGGTGTACTACCAATCAAGAAATGGGATTAAAATGGAAAACAGCTGACATAGGTCTATTCTACCTTAATGAAGAAGCTCACTAACAGGTTTTTTTTCCTACATCTGGTCAAAGAAGTTCACTTAACAGGTTTTTTTCCTATGTCTGGTCAAAGATTGCTCAGAGTGCAAGTCACTCATCTGTAAAAATGTTAAAAGGCCCTTGCTTTCTAAAGACACTGAGTAGCACATTGCAGAGTGCACTAGCCTAGCACTGGCACACTGGCAAATGCCATTTTTGCCTGCCTTAAACAAGCACTGCCACCCACAGCTAACTGGGGAACAGACACTGCAAATGTGTTTTGAGAAAATGGTGACTTGCTGCCCATATTCAGCAGACAGTGAGTTTGCTCCAGATACTCTTCTGATGATGGTACAACAGAAGAATCCATGCAAGTGCTACTCTATTCTCCCACAGACTTACCCTCCAGCTGAAGCCAGAGGTAGGACTCTTTCAGCTTGGTGACTGTAGCAATGCAAACTTCTTCAGGATCAACCGGGTTCACAGCCTCAAGTTTCATGTTCTCTTTGAATCCGTGGTCAGGAGTTAACTAGGAAAAAGAAAGGATACTTCAGTAAAATACCATCTGCCTATCCATTATATGATATGAATAGCCAGGAACAGGAGAAACATAAAAGTTTCAGTGCTTGAGTAACACTGAAAGATACTCATGCAGTCAGGGAAGATTTCAGACAATTAGCATATTGAATACAAATAAGATATATTATAAATGATGAAGAGTTTAAGTTAAAAGACAGACAGACAGACATAGAAAAGAACATGTTTGTACTCAAGACTTAGGATCCCGAGACTCACTGAAAGGACAGAATGCATTCTAAGCAACCAGAAATTCTCTGCTGCTTGCTACCTATGTGATAAGTCTGACAAACAGTCTGACCAGGCTCTGTATTCCATTATGTTAGCTTGAAAATCCATTTTATGTATGCAAATAACATCTCTGCCTCATCCAGATGAGTTCTGGCAGACAGCAGTGGAAGCTTTCTTTTCATTTTACATTTTTTTGATAAATAGGATTTCCCTTTATTCATCCATTTAGTCCATTTTAATAAAATATTTCCTAAAAGGTAAGAATGGTTATCTCTCCAGCTCTTAAGTGTGTGAATGAAAGATAAGAAGTAACAGCCAGAAAAAGGAATCTTTCTTCCAGAGCCACTCTGCTACATAATTACAGGATCAATACATTATGAATTCTGGAACTAACCTACAGTGATCAACTCTTCTCAGAAAAGGGATAATAAATTCAATGACCTGTTCAAAGATGCCACAGCTTACAAGACAGAACAAGGGCAACAATAATTCAAAGCCAGCAACACCCTCTTCAAAAAGTGGTAATTATTCATTTTAATTTCTTCCCCTAAGCACTGCAAATGTCCAAGCATTGTAAATGGAACTGGATGGCAAATGTTAATAGTACCCTCTTCTGCTTGACAGGGTATTCTGCTTTGGGAGACAGCAATACTGTCACTGAACCAACAAAAGCCCAAAACCTAGCAAGTAGTTCAGGCACTCATTAATGTTAAATGATTATCTGGTACTAATTTAAGATGACTTGATATTGATTAATATAATGGAATGAATTTTTCGAGCTGAAAGGAAGGAAGATTGAAAGAGTGCACTAAGCAAATGAAAACAAGGTCCATTAAAAGGTCCTGTTTCCACAACTACAGGAGTGCCAAGGATCAATACTGTTTTATGAGTATTCCATGGCCTCTTACACATCTCAGTTTTACAAAACAGTCATTTCTTTTCAATCTCCATCACCACAACTGAAGCATTACTTATCTAGGAATCTGGCATGCACTACTGTCCACATACATTTGCATTTCAGGAAGTTCCTCAGTGATCACTGAGTACTCTAAGTAACATGCAAAAGGGTCTTCTCCCTAGTGTCATTCACATAACAGAAGAAAAGTTCTTTTTCTGCAGGAGAACCTTACCAAAGGGAAGCAGGTCTGGGGAGCTGCCTCAGCACCACATTGTTTGAGGTAGTCTGCCCAATCAAAGTCCTGCCCAGGATAACCTAGGTGAAGAAAAAGCAAAGGGGTTAATTAAACAGCATGGAAGCAAATGACTCATTTCAAGTTTACCATGAAGTACAGACCACTGAGATCTGTTTGGGTGTATCAAGTCTGTCAGCTGAGCAGGGATTCACTGAGCCATCTGAGCTCAGCCCATAGCATGGTTCTCATGCCTCTGAGATTCTCTATGTTCATTGCAGAGGGACTTTGGGCACTGCCCCACCCAGATTCCCATTGTTGACCTGAAATGGTGTCAAATTAGAAGTGACTTCACAGAGAGCAACATCAAGCATGAATCAAGTACATCTTGCTGAGCAGACAAGGGCAGCAACCTAAACATAGGGAAGGGTTCACACTCTGGTCAGAGGCTATAGATGAGATTCTGATAAAGTTTTCAGAAGATTACTTCAGTAATATGAGTAAAACTTTAAACATTTTTTTCATAATAGTGCACTCAAAATGTGCTCAATACCAACCTGTTACTCTCTCACACACATTAAATACCAAGTAAATAAAGAGAGTAGTTAGTCTTGCTAAGAAGCTATTCAAGTTTGTGAACAGCTGTAAATCTGCACGTTTGAAGGGAAGAGTCTCAACAGGCAAGTCTGTCAGGAGAGGCATCTCTCCAGGAAAAAGACAAAATAAATTCTACTTAAACGAAATACTTTGCTTCCCTGTGATCTAACAAAAAGCAAATAACTGAAAGGAACTGGATCCAGAAATGTGCAGCCATGACAGTTTGAGGTTGGTGAGGAGACAACTGCAGCACTCCTTCCAGTGGTACCTTAGAAGTACTCTCTTGTAAGAGTGACAAGGGTTTGAGAAATCAAACAAAATGTTTAAACTAGTCTAAGAAAATGGTATTGACAATATAACAACTTGAAGTTCAACTACCCCTCAAGAGGGGCCTAACCACAGAAGGACCCATTTATTATCAGTGCCAGCAGGACTCTTGAAACAATTCAGAATGCCCAGCCCTTCTGGGGATCCTACAAGATGATAAGCTACAAATCTTTGTGAGCTTCAGTCCCACCCCTAGAAAATTTCATGTGAAATTTCATCTTTCACATGCAAAATTCTAATGCTGGGTCAAGCAAAGCTGTTTGCTTACCCAAGAAAAGGCAAGAGACAAACATTGTACATTCATCGCTCCTCTGATGTTGTGAGCTGCTAAAGCAAAACCTTCCAAATTCTGTGGCAGTGAATGAGAGTACTGAGTGTCCCTGGCTTTACAGTACCACTGACACTTCCATTTCAAGAAAATCCATAAGTATTTCAGTAGCTGAGGCTCACTCCCCAATTCCTTTATGTCCTTAAGGAATCTGCTACCTTGTCTGATACGAACTTGAAAAAAAAAAAACTACCTTAACTTCTAAGTTGTAAGATACTCTAAAAATATTTTAAGCATCAGATAATAATATTCCATTTTGATCAGAATCAAAAATCCAATGCAAAGACTATAAGCTTCTGATACCATGTCAATTACTGTTGAAATCAGCATTGCCTTCAGCCCTGGGCCACATACTCCATTTGCTCAAGTGTCCACATTTTTATGCATGACCAGCATCCCCAGTTACTGTCATCTTCTCAAAGCCAGGCACATACCCAGGAAAATTCAGTTTCACTAACTCAAAGCTCCTGTTTCTCAGAATTTGATCTCTCTTGTTCTTCCCTTTGCTACTATGTATAACTCTTTTCCAAAAGTGTTGTCCTAAACAGAGCACCCTGGGGACTGGCAATCTACTTCCTTCAACAAGGAGGGAGCATGCCAAGCTTGCACAAACATACCTGGTGGGGGACTGAGATGCAAACCATTCTTCAGACTCCACTGCACAGGGAAAATCCCAGCACTGTTGACATGACAAATGTAAGACTGGCTGGGTGTACGCTCTGGTCTCAAGTCATCAATTTCTATCATGAAATAATTTTCATTGTATACCTGTAGTTAGCCAAAAGAGAACCAGGTTTCTCTCTCAAGAAAAAGCAACAGTTTATGGAAAATATACAAAAAAAATTCTAAAATATGTCCTAGTTTTATGTTTCACGGAACATTTTGGTTTACATCATCAAAGAAAGTCCCTTTATAACCTTTCACCTATTTACTGAAACAGGAAGACAGAAGTTGCTCAAAACCAGATTATGGTGGGGAGTTTTAATTTCAACTTTTTAAAACTCATATGAGCCCTTGTTTGATAACCAGGCTATTTAAACATCAGACCTTGTGCACAGGAATGCCATTAGCATTTGCAAAGAAAAACCCCCAAAACACTACCTAGAATCTATATTCAAATGGATACTCAAATTATAAAGGATTACATCTTATTTTTAAAACCTGCATTTGCCAATTTCAGCTATTTTGAGCTTGTATATTTATGGAATTTTCCCCTGCTTTCAAATCCAGTGTCTTTACAATCAGCAGTTTGGGTTTTTTTCCCTGGCAGCCTGTCCCCCATACAAAATAAAAACTAGCTCAATATTTTAAGATAATCAATTAATGAGAACGTCCTGAGCATTTAAGAAGCAGCAACTGAATTGACTCCTAGCAGAACAAGTTAAAGAACTCTGGTACCTTGATAACTGTAGCAGGAGAGATTACAAAAGGAGCCATTGGGTCCACAGCTTCTAACTTCATGCCTTCAGAGAAAGAATGCACTCCAATCACAGGTTTATCCTGGAAAATAAAGTATCAAAAGTTACACATCAGGTGTCATACATGTTAAACTTTTCCATGTACTCACACAATTAGAGAGACTGTAGTAACCCTGCACTCCTCTAGAAGGACAGTAATACAGCTCAAGAACAACCAGAGGTTGTTCTATAAAGGACCAGAACCAGGGATTTTGCCCAGTGTGACAACATACCTGTCATGGGTGCATTGTCTAAGTTAACAAGAATTGTACCATTGTATGATTTTTTTTTTGAGAAAGGAAAAAGAATGTAAAAAACCCACAACAAAACAGCCTAACAAGTTTCAGTAACTGCTACTGACTTCTCTGAATGATTTCTTAGGAATATAGCATTTTCATTACATTATCTACAGCATTACACTACACATATTGTGCCTTTACCTTAAAGAGATCTGTAGGAACTGATGACTCCTCTTCCTCCTCTTTCACCTTCTTCAGTATCTCTTGCCAATCTGCCTCACTCTTCAAGGACCTAATGGCTTGAGTAAAAAGAAAAACAGTGAATGATAATCTTCTTTCTTCTTATCCCTCAGAAAACAGAAAATTTTTGCTCCTCCAAGTGCTAAATTAACATCTGTTCAGCATCTGTGCAAATACATTCCTTCTTAAAACCTTTCTGGTTTTTTAGACATTGGATGAATTACAAAAAGGGACTGAATTCAAGCAGCAGTATCACCATATGCTGCCCAGTCTACTGGTTCAGAGAAAAAGGAGGGCACATCAGTACTGAGGAAAATGTGTGAACCGAAGACAAATCCTACCTGGAAAGAGCTAGTCTGTTTTATGTTTAAGCAAGCAGAAAATTCAATCAATGCTCCACAATTCTGTCCCAGTTTCATCAGTTACTCTTTTAGCATCTGTAATTGCAGACCACACATCTCTCTGATAGAAGATGAACTACTAGTACCAGTGCAATCATGCACAAAGGATCCCTGAAGTCAAGCTTGTGAGTGTATCAAAGGCTCTTACATAGATATAAAACAAAAGCAAGTCTAGTAGCTGACTAGTGTTTTTAAAAGCCAAGATTCATGGGAATAATGCTACAGAACCCACCCATCTCATTTCTGTCAGTGATTTAGCATTTCCCTGTTCACAGCACCAAAGGCAGCATGCTCACTGATTTCAATGGAAATGGTTTTGTTTTCCTCAGTGTGATTTTGTCTTGCTGTAAGGGGGAAACTTAAAAAAAAACAAACAACAAACCAACACAACAAAAACAACTCTTCTAAACAACCTAAACTTCCCCAAACTAGCACAGTTTGCCAGAACCTTAGATGTACACCTGCCTGTGCAAAAAGGCCTTAGGATAAAGGCTTAACGTTTTTCAGTTTTATCCCAAGGTTTCTCCTCATCAGGAAACATGTTACACCACTGCTCAGCCCATAAGCAACCCATTTGTAGTTTATATCCCACTTCTTTGATGACTCAGCCCAACACAAACATGCCTGGAAACTATGGTAATCTGCTCACTCCTCTGCCTCTGCTTCCACACACTCATTCCCTGGGTACCCATTTTTAAGGACATTTTTATATCCACATAATTAAGGTCTTGTCTAAAGAGTTGTTATCTCAGTGGACTTGGAGTCCCAGCTGCAAAAGCTTCTGTTGAGCAGTACATAAAGAAAAAAAAAATACTTCCCCTCTGCCCAGGATCCAAACCTACTGAAACCAACCACGCATGCAATCCCTTCCTCAGCTTCTCCCTTTCCACAAACAGGTGGAAAGTTTGGGCAGCCAAAACCATTTAGCTACTTTTCAAGTGAGTGAATCAAAGCCTTGTAGGACGGTGTACTGGTGTGTTCACTTAAACTTCATTAGGTACAATATTTGTCAGATGACACGCTGACCATATGCATCCAGCAGGCAGATTTAGAGCCCCAAGGCAGCAGAAGTATTCTCTAGCCTCTGATCACCATCGAAATGATGCATGTTTTGAATTACCTAAGGGTGGTTGCAGGCTATATCCATGCTGAGTTGCCCATCCCACTTGATGAAGGAAAGGGTCCAAGTAGAATATCCATTGGTCAAACTTGTCAGAATCCCCCAGCCCTTCGTATCGCAATCTCAGTCTCCCACCAACATTGTCTACCACGTTGACTATCCAGGCTTCCAGGGAATCACGGATATTTTGCAGTTCCAGTCGGGAGCCTGGTGCAATGAGATCCAATGGATTTTTCCCTCTATGAAGCTACAAAAAAGAAGACAAACTATTCTGTGCAACAGAACAAAATAAATCCCACACTTCCCTCCTCTTCATGCACATTCCTTTTGCATAAATATATTATGAATACAGAAGTAAAGTAATACATGTCCTTTACTGACACAAGACAACAGAAATTATAATTTTTAGAACTGCTGATGCTTGCATCTGAGCTTCTGCACTGTCTGTAGATACAGTCACATGTTTCAGTTAACTCCTCATCATTTTCAGAAGCATTATAACTTATTTAGTCAAGGTTTGAAGGAAACATGATTCATCTCTTAAAACTGAGTCATCTAGCAGACAAAGATGACTAGACAGAAAAGATAAAAAGATAAAAATGGCATCTTTCAAACAAATTATGTTCTGTAATTTACAGCCAGACATTGTTAGGGGCTGTAAATACTTTTTTTTAAAGTGCAGAGGAGAGGATAAAAATTCGGTTCTTTACTAGCAAAGACGCAAGATTTAGGTTAAACAATAGTCTGCCTGTTAGTAAAAAAAAGTAAAAATAAAAAATAAAAAATCATTGAAATGAGTCAACTGAGGAAGGGGACAACATGAAAGCTATATAAAGAAAGGATTATTTCCTTAAAGCTGTATGAAGAACCCTAACAGGAGGAAGACAGAAACCTTCAAAGGCAGTTTAAAAAAAGTCTTTTGATAGCATTAAAGAACAGCCCAAACCTGCAGGGACAGAAATGTTTCAGGGCAGCACTATAAAAATTAAATACTGTATATAAGAAACATTAGAGAGTGGAACTTTAAGGACAGCAGCATGCTATAAAGCTTCCTAAGTTTAAAAAAGAATTGAACTAACAATCTTAACAGGGGTTTCCTTAATGACAAAGGGAAAACCCACGATGCAGCACATTGCAGCACTTACCCCCTCCAGCAGGTTAGCAGGAGCACTGCATGCTCCTTTCAGCACTCGCTGAAGGAATTCCTCCTGGTCAGGTATCTTGTCCTTGATACCTAAGTGAAAAGTGAAGAAGACAGCCATGATTCTTTCCTGCCAGTTAAAGATCATTTGGACAAGACATTATCATTCTCTTGCACGACCCTACACAGAAGAATTTGCTACACACTCACCAGTAGCAAATCAAAAGATGACACAAAACAACAATAAAATCTTTAAAGGAAATGACAAGCAGTAGAATTTGGTGGGTGATGATTAAGATATCAATAAGCTTCAGTAAAAATGAGACCAATTCTGAAATTAAGACCTCTCTGGTCAAAGAGCAACCTTCTACTTTAAGTTACAGGATTTCAGGAGAACATGGCAGACACCCTCAATTTGTTCTCACTGCAACACCACCTGTGCATCACAGCAATTACAAAGACTATCTCTGGGCTTACAAAGGACAAAAACAACTTTTGTATGCACTCCCTGCTTCTGCATGTGGAGCCAATACCTTCAGGCACTTTGAGAATCTTCTTGTTCTGCTCACACCAGCCGATGGGGTGTAAATCAGCTGTCAGGATGTCACACCAGAAGTCAGCCTTGCGATCTTCCCCATAACCATCATAGCGCAACAGCAGCAGCTGCCCACAGGTAGTAATGATGGTGGCCACCCAGTAGGTGTTTTGGTCAGACTTGACAGCTACTTCTAGCTTCATACCAGGAGCAAAACCATTCTGCAAACTTGTATCCACCTGAAGAGGAAGATGATCATCACACTTGAGCACCTCCGGGAAACTTCATGGAACAGGAGGAACAGTTTAGACATGTTCATTAGCAAAAAAACTCAAGTCAAATTCTATGAAATCTCTTTAGAAAAACAACCTCATCACTCATTCCAGAGTATCTTTCCAACCTTAAATCAATAGCTTGCAACTCTTCTTCCAATCCTGGACAATACCTCACCCACTACTGAGAAGCTTCCTAACTCTGGGCTCACAAGAGCAACTAGAGGTCAAAGCCAGCAGCACAGCTTTGACTTGGTGTTACACTGCATCCTGCAACCTCTTTGGACAAAATGCCTGTTTGACTACACATGTGTGCTTTAGATCACAAGATCACTGTCTCTTCCACCACGCTTGCTTAGGAAGGCACGAATCTGCTCAGGCTGCAAAAAAGGATTCTCAATGTCTCTATCCAACAAGCTAAATAATTCTCTATGTAGCATTATTACATAAATGGCATAGACCATAAACAATCATGCTTGGGCAACAACAAAGTGCCAAATACTTTGTATCTGTGGTGTGCAGGTGAGGAATCTGCACAGTATTCAGGTACTGAAATGTGAACTAACAAAGAAAAGGTAAAGTGTGAATTTTCTCATATTCCTAACTAGCTCTAGCTCAAACACTCCTGAAAGAGCAGAGGAACCCTGCTCTGCTCCCACTACAGTATGTTACTGAGCTACACTTCATTCCATGGCCTCAGTCTGAACCAAGGTGTTCATCCCTCCTTCTCAGCTGAATGTAACTGGTGTTCTCTTTCCTATGTGGTCCCATGTTCCATTTCCTCTTCCAGGCAGCTGCAAGGAGGTTCTCAGTATGATGCAGATGCAATAGACCTTTTCTGGGATATTTATTGCCAGTTTCATGCTGATGGTTCAGTGACTGCCACAGCTATTACAGTCTCATCAGCCAGCACACACTGCTTTGCTAAAAATAAAACTAAGAGAACCACATCAGAAAGAAAAGCGTGTGCTTCTGTTAACTGTTCACATCTGTTAGCTTAGTACCCTTTCCTGAAAGAACACCCTTCTTAAGAACAAAATCAGCAGGACCCAACACCTCTGGACATTTTGGAGAGATATTACAGAGGTCATCTCTCCAAAAAGACAGTTGTCTTGCTGAAGAGATACTACTAAAGACTCCACATTCTGATTCCTGAAACAAAAGCCATGAGCTGGACACAAAGTCTGAGGAATGGGAAATCTACAACTCCCTCTGCCCAAACATTCAGCAAAGCCTCCTGGTGGAGGAAGCTGCGTTCAAGGAAATCGAGAGCAACAGATGGAGCTTTCCCTGAAGTCAGGTGCGTTTTTCCAACTCTGTCTTTTACGTTCCCCGGTGGTTTCGGCAGAGACCAAGAAGTGAGCACCCTCTCCTGGCAGCCGGGCAGGACGACAGCGCTGAGCGTTTGGAAGCGCGGGCACTGGGTTTCTCCAGGCTGGCTCCCTGAGCAGACTGACATGCAGGACCCCCCAGCCCCTCCTTCCCAGGGAGCACTGTCCCTTCTTCTGTGCCGGGCCTGGGGATCCCGTTCAGCTCAGATAATGATAAAAGAATGGTCAAAAAGTACTCAGAGCACGCAAGAACGCACAGTTGACACGTGCTCACACGAAGCTGAACACCAACTTATTTCTAACACAAGTTTACACACACAGATGAGTTGCAGAAAGGAATTTTAAAAGAGCATTTAACAGTCCTAGGTGTATTTAGACTTAATGTGGGATGACACCACTGGCATCCAGTGCAGCTCCTGGGTTTTGCAAGCTCTTTTTTCCTCCTAGATTGCAGGGAGAACAGTCACTTTGATCTTAATATTGTTCAATTTTTAAAATGCAAACAAATTAAACATAGAACATGCTTAATTTAAGGAAGCAGCTTACATTTTCCAATGTATCCTGCTCAGAGTAAGAGCAGGACTTTCAAAATTAAAATAAGCATGCAAATATGACTGTCTTAAGTCCACCCTCCCACCAGCAAGTCTAGGTCTTGGCTAACATGAGCTGTGTAATTATGGACTACATTTTCTTAACCTGATCATGTAGTCTCCCAGAACATGGGTTAGGTATTTCTCACCCATTGCTTACAGTGGAAGGCTGCTAACAGTCTCAATACTGCAACATTTAAAAAGAACCAAACAAAAACCTTAAGCTTCCATTTAAAATTTATTTATATTAATTAATTAATCTATTTATTTATACAAGCCCACTTGCTCTTGTGCAATACTACTCTTCAGCTTGTTTTCCCCTCTCTGTTTTTTTGCAAGTCTTGGCTCTCCTGGTAGATTACAAAAATAAACCATTCCTCAAGTCAAGAACTGGCACCAGATGGATTCTGCTGGAAGGACCACCAGTTGCTAGCACAGAGCCATCAGTGCCTGTATGCTCTCCTCAGCCTGGAATCACACTTTTTTTTTTTTTTTTTTAGGGCTTTGTCACAGAGACAGACTGTCACTCTCCACTGGGAGGCACTGAGGTTCTCCTCTGCCTTTTCCAACCCATTACCTTCTAATGGACAACAGAAAGGCAGAGCACCCGACCTTGCCTATTGAATTTCTATTAGCAGCAAGATCTAGGTAATGTGATGTTGCTGTAAATATGCTCCTCTCACTGCTTGTCAATTCGATGTCACCAATAACTTTCCAAATTTTTATGCCAAGTTTATTACAGAGAACATCAAAAATTTGGCCTTCAGACAAATTCTAAGGGAATTCTGCTAGCAAGCACCTGAAGGTTCCCCTCTCAAACATGCCAGAATCTATTCTCAAGCTTGCTCATGATCCCATGCACCATGATACAGGCACCCCGGGTCCTCCACTCAGCTACCCAAGCATGCCAGGGTGTGGAGGGTGGCCAGCCAGGCTCCCTGGGCACAGCCTGCACCCAATGCAGCAGGGAAGGGCTGGGGACATGGCTGGGCTGTGCCCACACCTGCTCACTAAAGTGCTCTGCACAACAGTGTTACTTGCACCAGCAAAACTGCACCATGTTCTACACATGCAGGGAATAATAACAATACAAACTGTGGATTTTTCTTTGAGACTAATTGTATTTTTCCTGACCATGGCCACAGCAATCAGGCCTCTAGTTTGACACAGCTGAACTGGCACAGAGCACAGCTCAGGGGCAACAAAGCCATTCAGAGCACATCTCCTGCCCACTAACAAAATAGGGCTGCAGCCTTAGCTCTGCTGGGCACTGCTGCAAAAGCTGGCATGACAAGGAGTTGGTACAATGCCTGAGCTATGACAGCAAGCTTCTTCAACAGAGATCACATAAGGCAAACCACAGCAGAGGAGCAGAGAGATTGCTCCTCATGCTACCACCCAAGGCCGGTTCCAAACTGCAGCATGGGCTGCATGGACACCTCCACTCTGAGGAAGCTCTTGCTAGAGGCTTGCACACCTAGGAAAAACAAAGCAAGCACTGGCCTCTCCCTTTTAGAAATGAGATACATGAATGTTTATTCTAAACAAAAAGCTCACGATTACACCTAATTGTAAAGTGGAAGAGCTGCTGTGAAGTCTACATTTATTGTGTGCATCTCTACTACTGACAACTGCCATATTTTAACAATATTCTTTAATATTTTCTGCTTCAGCAGGTTACCTTTGGACTCAAAATGCTTTGTGATCCTTCTATGAACAGAACTGTTTGTTTTCCTGCTGATTTAAGACTCCATTGCCCAAAGTGGTGACATTGGACCTGGAAGCCTGAGAGCCAGAGAGTGCTTCCTAAGTAATGTGCCACACCACCCTCACTGCCATGGTGTAACACTAACAGTCTGTCTGTGAAAGACTTTAAAATAGTAACTGTAATAAAGAACTGGATAAGGCACCCTGGAAGGAGTTTCAATTGCTGGAAGAGATCCAAAGAGTTTGGAAAGCAGCTCCATACAGCTCACCTTCACTGATGACCCAGCACAAGAAGCCAGACTTCACATCCAGGTCTCACCCAATGGGACAGTGCACTCCAGGATTTTCCCAACCAACATTTCATTAAAGATATCCAAGGGCAAAGACAAGGACTTATCAAGACTTCATCCTTCCTACCCATTAAGCCTGTGATCAGCAATTATCCTAATCAGTTTTCTAACTACTACAGTCAAGTGTATGGCATACCTATTATTTTCTCCTTGGCCTCCTTGAGAGCTACCATTAAAACCTTATTTGAAAGCACATTTGAATTCTGCAATTTAAGAACTATGGCATCAACTTTCTAAAGTTATCTCCTCCATAGCAGTTGTTAGTAGAAAAAGATGAAAGAAACTAGCTAGTTTGGGGCTTTTAAAGGAAAATAAAGCTTATCTTTTGGTGCAGAAAAGACTAGGGAGTCCCTTAACTTTCAGCACATGGAGATGGGATTACCCCGAGCTATGTGCAGAGAGAAAGATAAGAAACAATAATAAAAAGGTGAAATTCCTCATTTCTCATTACTCTTAGAAACATTATCCTAGTTAGTCCTACAGATCTGACATCAGCTCACCCAGCAAAACCTTAAACATTCAGTACATTAAAAAAACAAAGCAGGAAGTGGTAAGAAAACACACTCCCTTACTCACATGTTTAAAAGATCCATGGGGGGCTGCAATTGCTCCTGTGTCTTCTAGATACTCATCCCAATTGAATTCCATTTCTTCCACACTGGAACCAGCATCTGGAAGACAAGTCAAACACCTTCTGTCTAGCAACCTGTTTTAGGCCACAAAGAACTTCAGCAAAACCCATTTCAGTTCCAAATGGCTGAACAGACACGTGGACAATGAAATTCAGATAAGCATTTACACAGAAAACAGTATTTAACTTTTCTTTGTATGTGAAAGGCCCTTTAGGCTGGGTTTGGTGTGAAAAATAGTGAGATCTTGAGGACTTTGTTTAAGCACACATTGTCCACAATCTGTGAGGAGAATGTAGGCAGAAGAGTTCCACATCTGTATCAACAAATAGACTCAAAACTCTGGGCATTCTGGACCATCAGTGTATTAAATTAAAAACCATCCAGGAAACAATACTGACAGTAAGAGGTTTGAAGAGAAAGCCTAAAAAAATTGAAATATTACTACTGTCTCTTCAAGTTAGATGGTAATTAGTTATTATAAAACACTGAAGCATAGAGAGGGATTCAGGGTAGCTGTAAGGAAAGCAGCTTGAACAAGAACTGAAATCAAGAAACTCAGATGATAATTTTAAAACTTAAGGTGTAACAGCTTCTTTGGACCAAGTATCCCTCATTTTTGGATGCATATAAACAAAAAATGTGCTAAAACTACTCAAGCCACAGTTCAAAATTCACTCAGGAGGTGCAGGATGCAATCAGCTTGTAGTGAGCCACACCACCACCTAGATTCTCTGTTACTATTATCAAGCCTGTCTGCCAGCCCCAGACTCCCCATCAGCTCTTGGGTCACTTTCCTGCTCCCCTCCTGTTCCCGATTTCTCCAACATGTAACCCATCCTGCTGAAAAGACACCACAATCAACACAGGCTGGATTTCAGGTCCTCTATTTAGTTCACCACTCAGCCACGTCAGTTCTTCCCTGCAGGCAGAGCTGGATGAGCAGGCAGGGTCCCACCTCAGGGAAGCAGCATTTTTCATCTCAGCACACAAGCAGCGCTTCAGGTCCAGCAGCAAAAGTGATAGTAGAGACCCAACCCAGAAGCAAAGCTTTTCATTTTCACTTTTAGACTGACTCTACCACCTTCACCAGAGTTGTTTTTATGAATGAACGTGAGAGATTTCCATCTCTCAGGCCCAGGAAACCTGATAGCTTGTTTATATTGGAAACCAGAAATCTCTGTGTCTCACCAGCTGTTACAGGGACACCAACATTTCCTGCACACCCAGCCTCTCAGGACAGGTGGGAACTGTTATTTCAAAGAGTAGTAGTTTGAATAGGAAACACTATGTGTCAAAAAAAAGAGAAAAGAAATGCTGTTACATGCCCTTATCAGCCCCCTGGACATGCTGACAACCTGCTAAGTATGCTCCACAGCAGTCCTCAGGCCTTGGATAGAGAGGGGCAAATATTTGCCGAGGGGTCTGAGCTACTTTACATCCTCTAAAAACCCAGCAAGTCCCGAGTGTAAATTAGGTTCATTTTCTTTTCAAACTGATTGTTAAACTCATCTTCAGCTTTCCATTGTAATTCAGGAATTATAATTTCCTGAAATTCAGAAATGTATATTCAGTTACCTTTTGTTTGCTGGTGATGGTGTATCTGTTTTAAAGACAGCTCTTATCTCTCCCTAACCCCATTTCATTTTAGAATTTTTAAGCAACCACAGTTGATTATATTGGCCCTTCATAAGTCTCAGAGCTCAAAAAAGTCAGACCTTGAATATCACCATCACTTTCAGGGGATAATTTTTAACTTACTGAAGAAATAACCTGGAGAAGGACTGAAGCAAGTAATTATATTTTAAAATTTTTTTTCAGGGAGTCAAGAGGCTCAGTCACAGAACACAGCTGTTTGCAAATGAGAGGGGAGCTGATCAAAGCTTTGGCTGCAAGTCATTCTATGAAAAATATAATTCCATAGCAAAATGTTGTTGAAACAGATTAAGATTCCTTAACACATTAAAACAGCGTTTTACTTTTATATAACCACAAAAATGCTTAAGTACACAGCTGCAGAACCGAAGTGGAAAGAAACATCAGCCTGAACGCAACATCTATCGTCAGTCACAAGAGCAAACTTCTGTTTTTTCTCCCAGGCAGGGAGAGCCAGCTCATCCTTTCCCACCGGAAAGCACCCGGCAGCTCCAGAACAGCAACAACCCCACTTCCCTCCGACTCCAAGAGACACTTTGTATGGAAGAAGCACAGCTTGCAATGCCTCACGCCTTCCTGTTTGAAGGGAAACATAAAGCAACCTGATTGCTCCGTGAGTTTTAACAACTTCGAAAGCCAAGGAGCTCGACCTGGGAGTACTACAGAGATCATGAGGCTTTCCAGCCCGGCTCTTCCCCAAGCCCCTGGCAGCACCAAGTCTTCAATAACATGTTATCATCAGATAACTGTCTAAGGGGCAGTTAAGCTCCTTAAATGAGGCACAGGTCACTTAACACACTGAAAGGGTCAATTAGTAACTTCTGTTGCCACTTAATTGCTACAAGGAGCTCCTGAGAAAGTCAGTTTGCCTGCTGCTCCAGCTCCCCTTTTGCCTTTAACTATGGTTAAAATCAGTTCCCAACTGGATCAGTTACCACGGGTCCTTTGTTATTCGACTAATCCATGGTCTCTGCAGCCCCTATGCTTTAATATCTAAAAGAGCTGTTTCCTTCCAGGTCAGTGCTGCGGTGAGCAGGGCTCAGACCGCTTTGTACTGTACAGTGCCTAAACCTCCAGCACACCCAGAGGCTCTCCTGCGATTCATTTTTCATAGGAAAAGAAAAAAAAAAAAGAAAAAAAAAGAAAACCACAAATTGCTGTCCAACACTCACTGCCACTTCCGTTGAGCCAGAAGGTGTTTTTTTAAAACTTATTTTAAAAAGCACCCAAAACTTCCAGTTCCTTTTAATCCGCAGAGTTGGACTCACCTTGCACTTGCTCTTCACTAAGGTTTTACAATTAAATGAGACAAGGTGATTAGCCTCACACTTCACCCAGTGGGTGCAGAGCTGGGGAGCTCAGGTGCTTTCTTTTCCTCCAGGGGCTGACAGAGCCCCAGGCTGTGCTCAGCTACAGGATAGAACAAATGTATTCGCTGCTTCTCATCCCCAGCCCTCCCACAGCACTCCCGGGTATTTAGCGCAGCACTTCATGAATCAAGAGGTTTTTAATTGTGGGAGATGTTAGAGAACTACACAAACTAAGAAAAATCTCAATTTCTTTTATTTTTTTATCTATTTTTTAACACCCGAATGCAGAAACAGCCCAGAAGTCTGGCCAAGGATCTTCCTTCTAGTGAGGCTCACACACAGCTAAAAATCAGAATCCAGTCACTTTTCTGGTTTTATTGTCAGGAGAGTTGCAGCAGAGCAGGCTGTGTTTAAACCAAACCTTTGATCTGGTCTGTTGGCAGTTTTTGCCAGACCCTATTGCACAGCAGCATCCTCGTGGGTTCACAGATCCTGGGATGCAGAGAAGCCCAGTTTAATGAAGCCAGATTCCCAAGGGGCCAGATGTCTGTATCAAGTATCCTGAGCAGTCTGACTTCAAACTGCTCCATAAAACCTCAGATACTTACACCAGAAATTCTCGCTTCTCTGAGAAAACTTGCAAATTAATATGACAGATGACAACACACAAAACTGTACTTAATCCTCCTAATCCTAAAGCATAATTTGCTAATCTAACACTGCATGGGTGAACAAAAATGTATGTTCTTTCCTTCTTCCCATATCCTTCATTGCTACAAGTCCTAAATGAATTCAGCTTTCCTACTAGATGTTGATACATTTTTCTGTATTAGAAAGGATGACTGAGCCACACTTTAGCTCAGTGGCAAAGCACAACTTTGGCAAAGGCAGGGAAATAAACCAGATGTGATTCTCACCCCTGTGGCCTCTCTGTAAAACTAGTTTTTGTAAAGCTTTCAAATCAAGCTAATACTTTCTCAAGTAAAATTTGAGAAGTGTCCCACAGAGGTTCTGTGGAGAATGCTTATCTGCTCTGGAGGTGAGAAAATTGTAAGAATATTAGAAGTTTCCTAAGTTGTTTCCCATTTATCACTATTTCTACACACATTATTTTGAATGCTAACTCTCCCCTTCTGATTTTTACCATTAATTATGTCCTACTGCTCTCTGATACACACAGTAAGAGAAATAATACTGAATTGTACCATTTGGGCACAAGACAACAGTGAAATATTAGGGACATTAGCCCTTTAAAAATACCTGGAATGGGAACAGTCGACACCAGACTATTTTGATCTTTGGAATCAAGTTAAATCCTCACTCCAAATAATTTTCATACATCTTTAATGTGATTTAGTTGAAGATTGTCACATTGGACACTTAAGTACATCATACTGAAGTCTGCAAGACCTTAATTTAAGGCCAACCAAAAGATTTGTCACCCTGAGACTTAGATACAGTTCAATCTGATTTTCATAGCAGTTAATCTTTTCTATCTATACCAGCTGCAAGGTCATGAATAAATAAAGACAGGTTGGGATTTCTGCAGCTGATACAGCCTGTGACAAAAATAAAAGTTGTCTTTTCTCCTCATAATGCAGGGAAGCATCACAAACAACAACCTTGACCACTGTCTGGGCTCCTGAAGGCAGAGAGCAGGTATCTAAAAACCAGAAAGACAGAGGGGAATCTCCAGAACCTCCTAAAAATCATGTGGAAAAAAATTACACCAGTCAAAGAATAAGAAGGGAATATTCCAGTAGTGGTTGGGACCAGTCTAACTCAAAGGACTTCATGGAACAATATTAGTGGGCACAAGAAAACCAATGTGCTGATGCCTACATGAGTAACACTTGCTGGAAACCATACTCAAACTCAGCAAGGAAAGCTCTCTTCACTTATAGTTTTACCTTTCACAGCCATCTAAACTCAAACCAGGCATAGAAAGGATGCTCAGGAAAATAGGTGTTGAATAATTTCCAGACAGTATTAAACCCTTCCCAGCTATTCCCAGAGAGCACAGAAAGGACTGTGTGACCTCTGCCACTTTTTGAGGAAGATGGAAAAATGTCAACACAGGTTTTAGTACAGAGGGATGTGCTATTATCCTGTGAACCCCCTATGGATGACCACGTATGTGACAATATGTGACAGAAGTTAGCAGTGTCCACTAGCAAAGGAAATGCTATTTACAAATACCTGGAGACATTCTGCTTGTGCATGCTGCTTTTCCTTGCTTGTTTAAAGGTGTAAGGTTGACAACAACCTGACTGACTGGCTATAATTAATAATAACAAAAAGCATATTTCAGCAAAATAGAGCAGATGATAGTATTCAGCTCAAAGCACTGCAGATTAAAACCACATTTAACATTTCTTCAATAACACTGACATCAATTAGACTTCCACAAAGTAAAGGTACAGAAACTACCAATAGTGAACTGTCCTCTGAAAAGAGCTGCTTGTTGGACAGTACCACAAGAATGTAATACTCAGATAAACTTCCAATCCAATTGTTTACACCAGTAACTACAAATTAAAACTTGCTTTCTATTAACTGTATCAGCACTATAGGCAGGGCCCTCCTCTAGGAAAAGAATGATACCATGGCAGGTAAGTCATAAAAATGGATGGTCCCTATCCCAGCTAAGAGTGCACAATCCCATAACTGTTTCAGAAAGCTGAACACTCCCCCCCAGCCTGGTGTTTCAAGGTGAACCAAAACCTGAGCTAGTTTATCATAATATACCACTCTGCAGCAGATTAGGAGTGGATATCCTAAGCCTATCAAGGCAGGCACACCAAGGTGCATGAGAAAAACAAGACAGATTACAATGGCAGCAAACAACTTCAGTTATATGACTTTTTAAACCAGCAGCACAACCTTGTCAAAACATTAAGAACAAGATGAACACAAGGACAGCACAAAATACCATGAACCACTTTGACAGACAAATGCTTTAAAACAGGGGCATTAAAGCCTCTGAGCTTTCCCCAGGCCCATCTCTACAGCAGTACCATGAAGAGGAAAGACACAGCTTCCTAAGAACCCAATTGCTAAGGAGGGTGAGATTTTGTTCTCCTTTAAGCCAATGATATACCCTGCTTTAAAAAATGCAATTAAAAAAAGAGCAATAAAAAAAATGAGCCTTGTAGTCAGAATTTAACCCACACTCACTGAAATTTGAGTTTCTCCCAGTGTAGAGCACACAGCATCAGACACATGCACTATCAAGCATCCACTGTGCTCATCTTTATTCTTGCCATGTTTTTTGAGAACCATTAGCCAGGGAGCTCAGCCAGACCATTACCTGCATCATACTGCTGTTCTCCATTCATCTCCACAGCAGCCCAGTGGTTACTCTGAGCAGCCAGAAGCAGGGGACCCCGGGGCTGTCACAGTTTGGTGGTCATGAGTTGCCTCCAGCCTTCAATTCTGCTGGTAGCCAGGACATCCAAGAAGGGATCCTGAAAAAAAACCTGAAAGGAACAACCGATAAGAAAACCTTTATCAGATGTTAACAACTTCTAAGATACATTAAACACATTATTCCAGCAATAAGCCAAAAACCTTAAAGGAAACAAACTCCCTGCATTTATGCATATTTATGCATATTTAACTATTCCACAAGCCTCATCTGCAGAACAAACTGATTCTAGAAAAAAAAATATTTCCTAAGTCAGTCAGTTATAAAACTTGACTTTCAACATCTCTCCAGCCTCCCAACATGTCAGTCTGTTAACCAAACCAGAAATTTTTGTCCTGCAGAACATCTGAAAATGGCACATGTAAAAAAATACCCTGAAACCAGCTGTTCTTCACACCTTCATTTTACTACACACATGCACACACATTGTTTTGTAATCAGGCAAGCTGGAGGTATTCCTGTCCCAATGTATACTAGGAGAAAATAACTTTTTTTTTTTTTTTGTAAAGCTATGAGATTTAAAAAAGCCAAACCAATAAAAAAACCAAACCAAAACCAACCAACCAACAACCACAAACGAAACCAAAACACCCCCCCCTCCAAAAAAACCCCATCACAAAAGAAATAATAATAATTAAAAAACCCAAAGTCTAAAACCTACCAGGCTAAAAGGAAAAAAAAAAAAAAGAGAAGTGCAGAAATACACTCCTACTTTTTTTTTATGAGAATCCATAACTTCCAAGCCTACTCCCATGAGCAATATTTCACAATTAATGGTAGAAACCAAGGGTCTAAACCAAGTCCAATAGTTCAGTGCAGAGGCATTTGTATTACACTGGAATTCAAATAAGTGGCTTGTGAACTACAGCTGGTCTGAAAGATTCTAACAATGCTTTTTTTTTTTTCCTTTGAAATCTATTTAATTGTTAAAAATGGAAGTATTTTGAAGAAGTAGTTCTATTACAGGGAAGTTCAGGTAGGAGAATGCCTGCTTCTGCCAGCCTGCCTGCCCAGATCCTCAGTAGTTTCTCCAAGCAAACCCACAAGGCAGCTCCCTTAACCCAGGGCATGGGGTCTGGGGCCAGAAAGGGCATTGGGACTGCTCCTGCTGATAGCAGTATCTTGAGGCTTCCATGGTCCCCATGCAAACAAGTTAATCAAGATATGCCTTCAGCACTTAGACACAAAGATTTTGGAAAGAGGAGGGGGGAAAAAAAAAAAAAAAGAAGAGGAAAAAACCACCCCGAACCCAACCAAACTCCAAACCTTCCCAAAGTACCATAACTCTGTTTTGTGGGGGATTTCCACAGTTTAATTGTAAAATGCTGTGTAGCAGGCTGTAAATGCCCTGATCATGCCTGTGGAACACCCAGGCTTGCTAGCTGGCAATGTCTCACAACTCAAACCAAACTCACACTTCAACTGCAAGTGAGATGTTGAAATTGTACTGTAGACCAAGCTACAGGTTTTGGCATTTATTTTAGGGGACTGCAGTGCAAAGCTCTGAAAAGCCTGTCTGAAATCTCCTGTACATAACACTTGTAGCTTCATTTGCACACAAATAAAACAACAAACTTGAACAGAATTAAATATTCACCAACAGTGCTCTGTGATATACTAAGTTCACAAGTGCAAACAAAAGCCAGCTTTAAAAATTTTCATGATATCCAAGACTAAACATTTTTTGAAGTAAGAAGAGGTATCATTTAAGAGCTCCTATTGAATGGCAGCTTAAAGCTACAAAAATCCTTTGCTGTTCAAAAAAAGACCCTGCTCAGCATTGCTACAAGGTCACAAGTTAACTCCCCATTCTGCTCTGTCTCTATGAGAAAGTTACTGAGAAATGAAGCACAGGAACCAACTCTATCCATCTCCACTGGTTCCTCACATCCTAAGGAATGTTCCTCCTGTAGACAGCCTGGCAGGCTTGGCTTCCATCAGTTCTGTCCTTCATGCAGTAGCACTGGAACATGATGTCACTGGCAACCTGCATGATGGTTTTCACACAGCAAAGAACTAACCAACAAAATACTTTTTAATCATTAATCAAAATATTTCTTGGTAATGGCTTGGTGTAAAGCTATCAGCTGGCACACTGCTCAGCCAAAACAAAGGCAATGGAGTGAAAAAACACGGAGTGAAACATGTAGTCCAACGTCTCTGGAGCTATGCCATCAGTTTCTAATACCATATCCCTAGCAAAGTACCCTCAGAATTTAATTGCAATTAAGATATTTTCAGTTTATGGGATCCAGCTCTCAATTCAACTAAGTGACATAAAACCGATTTCACCTCTTCTTGCAACACAGAAATATTTAAGACACCTCTCCTCCCCTCCATCCTTTTCCACCCCAAAAGAAAGAAAAAAAAAAAAAGCCTAACACCAAAGAAGCTGTTTATTTTAAAGATGCCAAATGCTGGCAGCTCCTGTTGAAGTTGATTGATATTCTGCCCAAGTCAAGTTGGGTAGTTATTCAGGATTTCATAAGTAGCTCTGATGTTTTATGTACACAAAATTGAAAGTGCTTGTAATTAGCACCCACCAGGGCTGATGCTTACAGTCTGGCACCCCAAAGCTTATCTTTTGATAAATCTCAAGGGTAGGGAGCACAAGTGCTTCTGGAACAGAGCTGATGTAGAAATCCTTTGGACTCTTCAGTCTCACTTCTGCATTTCAAACCCCTTTTCAGCACATGAAATATTCAGATGTTAGCAACTGGAGGCAGCATTAAAAACAGTTACAGTTCATTAAAACCAGATGGTTCACTTGAATATTGAAAAGAAATCAAACATAAGCTGGATGTGGAATTAAAGTAAATCAGCTGATGTCTGAGGCTTAATAATACTATTTTAAAACAAAGGCACATGAGACAATGGGAGCATGAGACACCCCTACGGACTGGGGAAGAAGCTACAGAGAGGATCAGGTTTCAGCGAATTCCTTCCTGCAAAGGCATCCAGTAAAATCTATTTCAAAACCCTGTGCCTTCCATACAGAGCTTCACTCCACACAGGCAGGCAGCAAACCGGCTGCAGAGGTCTGTCAGAGATTCTTCAGCACCCACAAACCTTCAACTCTGCCTCTGAATACTGAGATAAATCTACTGCCGACACCACCAGGAAAGGTAAAGGTCTTTTTTGCTATTCTTGAACCATACCCTGGAGGCAGGAGGAGAGGGGGTAAACGTCCTCCTATGGCCATTCACACACTATCTGTGCTTTTTCACTTCAAAGAAATACTAATCAGACGTTCCCCATGAGGAGAGACGGCACATGCACTTAATCTGAAGACTTTTTGTAACAACTTCTTTACTGTGCAGTGTCCTGTTCAGCACACCATCTGATCAGTCCAGTGCTGGCAGTGGAGATTCTTGTTGGCATTTCAGAAAGCAGAACTCTTCAGGACAAAAGCAGCCCTCTGTTACAAACTTCTGTGAGAAAAACATTCAGAAAGAACAATGCAAAGTACAGAACAGGTACAGACAGGAGCCCAGCAGTAGCACCCCTTTTCCCACTGCACAACTGGAACCACCAGTTGCTTCTGGGCTTCCTGGCATGCGGGAACTCGGTGACCCTCTCACTGAGTAATTCTCACGCACCTTATTCACACACAAGTTCAGCGTAAAAGCTTTTCTCTAGTTAAGATCCAGGACTCTTATGACAAAATTAGTTGGAAGAAGAGACTTTTCCTTCACAGAAAGAAAACTGCAATAACACCCCACTCCAGCAGACCCAATCCTGCTGCTGCCATGTCTGGAGCTGGGACAGGGGGACACAGAGCCTCCAGCACAAGTGCAGCTACACCCTGTCCCCAGCTCCACTCACTTGCCCTCTGCTTTTATTATTATTATTGCAGAAACGAGTGGCTTCTACAGCCTGAAAAAAACCCCAAACTTCAAGCTTTCGATGTAGCCTTTTCCCTAATCTAACACTACAGTTAATCACACACATATAGGCATCAGCTGCCCCTGGTGCAACATGAAGATCAAACAGTGACTCTGGGGGAGAAGGGGGCACGTTGCAAAGCAAGATTTGTATGGGCTGGGTACTTGCAGGCCACACACAATATCAACATACAAGCAGATCTAAACCAGGCAAAACGCAGCTGCAAAGGATCCTTTACCCTAAGAGATAAGCCAGGCCAAGAACATCAGGCCTTTGGAAAACACATTTTCACTCTCTCCAAGGACAAAGAGACTCCACCAGGCCTGAGTCTCTGACAAACTGAGACTGATAGGAGAAATTAAAAATATTAAAAGGACCAGCTAGGATGACAACTTCAGTTGAAGTGGTTTAAATTCCAGTAGAATGAAAAAAACCCATAAATCTATAGTACAAACAGACTCCAACGTAATAAACTAAAGCCAATTTTAATTTTGGTCCACTTACAATGTGTGGCAATTGATTCCTCATAAACATTTTGATGAAATCCAGTACAGGTATACTGGTGAGTTTCCTCTAACAATGGCTTGGAGTACTATTTCTTAGTATTTTCAGCACAAAAAAAGTAAGGCACTTAGTAAGCAAATTTCTTAACCTGAACCAAAATTAACTCTGATGAAGAATTTTTATTTTCCAGCTACTGAGTGCGTTTCATTCACTCATCTGTAGCCATGTGCTTGCAGTACAGAAACACCCAACCCTCCCACATGTGCTCAATACATTTCCTTAAAACAGCCATATCCTTTTGGGGGAAAATATAAATTCTGTCTAGATGCTGCTGCCAACTCAGGAGAAGGATACATCTGATAACTTATCACAGCAAATCAGCAACCATCTCCATCAGGACACAAGGGCAGGTATTTGCCTCCTGTGAAAAAAAAAAAAAAAATCTCACATCTGAAATCAGAGCTAAGAGAGGCAAAAGCAAACAAATGTTCAGGACAAAAGAAGAAATTTTTAATATCTGTGATGGTAAGGAACTGTTTGAAACTCACAGATCAGCAAATGTCTGCATGGTCACTTCTCCTCACTCAGATAAGTGCCTCACCAAACCCTACACTGCCACAGGAGGGTGTGAGCCACCAATCCTTTGCTCCCTCCCCTCCTGATTTTTCAACTCCACTCACACATTACAAGAGCAGGGCAGGCACAAAACCCGGGGTATAGGTCTCATTCCTTGTGTTCTGTGATTCAACAACCACATCACTGCTTCTCTACCTGCCCGTTAACTATTCCTCTGCATGCACAGCACCAGAAGGACAGAACACAGCTCTCAGCCAGGACATTCACATTATTTTCTTGTGAAGCAAAGCATTACACATACCTACTTCTATGCCCTTCTGTCTTGCCCCATCCTCCTGTTATTCACCCTGTTGGAGCCCTCAACAGAGCTCCTAGTTTTCCAAGAAAGGTTCTCCAAAGTCCTGTACTTCAGGGCGAGCTCCTATCTCTCCAAGCCTTTTAGAGCCAAAATTGGGCTTAAGACCTGTCTTGTAATTTTGTCTTCTTTTATTTAGTCACTAGACCTGGAAGCCTGGATAACATGCAGATACTTCCTAACTTTTAATTGTACAAATTTTTCACAAGCAGATGCCTTCTTAGTATCTGACCCTCCACAAACAAAAGACAAAGTGGAAGACTTCTTATACTCTCCAATTTAGGCTGTAATTACAGTTTTCTGAAGCCATTTTATCTGCTGTTCTGAAGCAAAAATCAATTTCAGGGACTTCTGGAGAAAAGAAAACTACTTGCCACAGAGCCCTGGGCTCAGCACTGTTAGCATACTCCAGATCTTTCCAAGACAGCCCTACAAGGCCCAGAACAAAGATAGAGGCAGGCAAAAGAAAGTTTGATGCTTCTGTAAAAAAGTTATGACACCACTATTGATTTCATTAAAGACACAGCTGACGAGGGAATTCTTCTGTCCAACATGGAGAATGGAAACCTTGGGCTGACTTGCAGCTCTTTAAAGCATTATTTTTACACACACATACACTTAACAGGGGGTCTCTAAACAGGAGCTTATTTGCTTGGTTCTGTAAGGATTTATCAAAGATAAATAGATCACTGTATCACCTTTTATTACAGGTATGATCAACATCTTCTTCAGGCCATCTTGATAGCTCCAAAACAAAAGCAAAACCTCCCTATGTTATTCCTATATTTAGCAAATGAATAGCAGGGGCAGCTGTGTTCCTGTATTTTTTGCAGTTGCTACACCAACTGTAACCAGTTGGTTACTCTGAGCATACCACTTTTCACTATCAACCCTCTAACCTGCCTCTTACAGTCAAATTGTACAATTTGTTCTTTTTTTAACAGCTCACAGGGACACTATCCTGCTGACAAACCTTCAGGAGCTCTGGCTGCAAACTTCACCTTTCATAGTTAAGTTCTGTCCAAGAACAACAGCAGCAACCAAAAACCCAACCATCCCTCATGAGACATTGTTATTTCATCAAAAGCAGTCAGAATTTCCCAAGTTTCAACCCCTCTAGTCTCTCTCTACCAAGACTCTACTCTTGTCAACTTATTTGGGCTTTGTCCTTGCAAGGACAAAAATTGTGTTCATCTTAATGCTTGCCTCCCATTCTTTGTGAAGGAAGCTTTCCTGGAGACATGGCACAGGACTCCTGCAGTCCCTTTCATCTTTTTGCCTGCCAAGAGTGTGCTCAAGTGTTCTTATCTGAACAGCTTCTGTACAGCCTCTGAGAACAAAACCCATTTAACATGAAGATTATTTATGTATATATATGCAAATAGGAACTACTACCACCAGAGTTAGATTACTTATTAAAACTGACTATATTCCTCTATCACACCTGCACTGCAATCTCTGCTCACTTCACTGGTACTCATAAATGTTTCACCCTTCCACTTCCCTGCTACCTCCTGTAAATAGATTTTTACAGGGAACTCAAAGCTCTTCATCCCTCCCATTGCAACGGCAACACTGAGACTACTCAAAAGAACTGCCCTTCCAGAACACACCCTATGTTCTTGATATGTCCAAGGAAATTCTCAGAACATATGGGGGGCAAAGGGTCTACTGTGGAGAATCCAGAACGTAGCCATCAATAGCAAGCCAGGCTTATGGTAAGACACCTGGCTCCAGAGCATACTCCTCACCTTCCAAAGGAAAGTAAGGAGAGGACTGCAAGCACCTCTGCAGGGCAGGTTAGCCAGCCTGCACCACTGCAATAACAAAAACATCTTTTTTTTTTTTTCCCAACGATTTAATTAAAAAAAATATAAAGTCCTCAATTTATGAAATATTCCCAGAGGCTGCCACAAACAAAGTGGGCAGAACACCAGCACACACTGCTCTGTCTGCACTGAACCAGCAAATCCCAAAGTTACTTACAGACTTTCAAATCATTGCTTCTTTGCACTCAGACACCTTCAGGACTCAGACAAGTGTAACATCCTTACATAGCAGCACCCCAGCTGCTCCAACAGCCCTTACCCTGCTGGTAGCAAAGGAAACGTGATTGCAGCACCCCAGCCTGCAGCAGGAACAGAGGTGTTAGGGCCACCAACAGAGGCAGCTGGGCCACCACAGCCACGGCAGGACAGGCACAGGATCCCAGCACACAACCAGGGCAGACACTGCTTCTGTATCTAGGGAACTTAGAAACATGGAACCATGGAACCACAGAATGGTCTGGGTTGAAAGGGGCCTTAAACATCATTTTGTTCCAACCCGACACCTCCTACTAGCTAAGCTTTTTCAAGTCCCATCCAACCTGCCCTTGAACACTTCCAGTGATTGGGTCTCCACAGCTTCTCTGGGTAACCTGGTCCAGTGTCTTACCACCGTCAAAGTAAAGAATTTCCTCCTAATGTCCCATTCTTATCTCCTCTCTTCCAGTTTTAAGCCATTATCCCTTGTCCTCTCACTACACGCTCTCATCAAAAGTCCCTCTCCAGCTTTCTTGTTGGCTCCCTTCAGCTACTGGAAGGTTGCTATAAAATCTCCCAGGACCCTTGTCTTCTCTAGGCTGAAAAACTCTAACTCTCTCATCAGCCTGTCTTCATAGGAGAGGTGCTCCAGCCCTTTGATCTGTCCTTCTGATCCCGGCAGCTCCAGAACAGGCTGCAGTACTCCAGGTGGGGTCTTATAAGAGCAGAGTAGAGGGTGAGAAATCACCTCCCTTGACCAGCTTGCCACGCTTCTTTTGATGCAGCCCAGGATATGGTTGGCTTTCTGGGCAGCAAGAGCACATTGCCAGTTCAAGCTCACCTTCTTGTCATCATCACCCCCAAGTCCTTCTCCTCAGAGCTGTTTTATATCCAATCTCTATCCAACATCTGGGATTTGTTTGGGATTGCCCCCACCCAGGTGCAGCACCTTGCAGCACTTGGCTTTGCTGAATTGCAAATAATGTGACCCAGCTCACCTCTCAAGCCTGTCAAAGTCCTTCTGGATGGCATTCCTTCCCTTCAAAGTATTGAGCTCACCACAGTTTGGTGCTGTAGCAACCTTGCTGAGGGTGCACTCATTTCTGCTCTCCATGTTGCCAAAGATGTTAACTAGCACAGGTTAAACATACGTTTATGTCAGAGCCTCTGACCTCAGGTTATATACAGTAAGTTGCTGGCATTACACAAACAAACAAAAACCTTGCAGCAGATTGAAAGATTACAGCCTGGCAATCCTTTCTGCCTTGAAAACATGGAAATATCATATGTGAATGTGCATTTTTATTAGCATACAAATACTTGGCAGAGGAAAAGAGAGTCCCTTTTGAAACAAAAAAGGACCAGTGCCCATACCTTTAAGTCAGCCTCTTATTAGTGCTATTTGTACATAAGAGATAAACAAACAAACAATAGTCTATTTTTTAAATTCTGCAGATAGAATATTTCCAATCCCAACTCCTGCCTTTCGTCACTTAAAAACTAGAAAGCCTGGTTAATAAGGGCTGAAACATTCAGGTCTAGCTCACCAAATTATGAGCTCTGCCTTTACAACCTGTGCTGCACTACCCAGCTGGTAAAGCAATTTCCATGAGACTACCCCCTAAGTGCAGGTGAGAATGTAAAAGTCACAGCTCTGTTCCCAGCTAATTCTGATGCCACTGGACAGCCAGAGCATCCACTTGATAAAGGAACAATACACAACAGTGTGCCCCAAAATGTTCCTTGTATTTATACCTGGCTGCATATAGAAACTAACAAGAATTGTTTAGTTTGGTTCTCCAACATTTAAAATAGTGGAGCTTTTGCCAAGTCATTCAGGATCGTTTTTTAAATGTAATCATTCTGGATTTCTGCAGCATTATTCTGCTTTCTCTATCTACTTCCTACAGCATACAGACTACACAAATATTGGGGGTTATCAGTCAAATTTAAAAAAAAAAAAAAGAACAGACTGCTCTGTTTACATTGTCAACTTTTTATTACTTATCTTATAGCACAAATACAATTGCCTAAAGTTACAAGTTGGATAAGAAGATGAAGGAAGAATGTGAAATTGCTGCTGCTCCCAAGCCCCAGCCAACAGCTTGGCAACTTCTTATCCTCTGGCAGCAGGAACAACTAAACATTCTGCCAGTAACATGTAGCATTAGTGGTGAGAGGAAATAGCTCAAATAGAGGAGAAAATTACTCCTGCCTTTACTTCCGAATCCCTAATACACTGGAATATTGAATCCCACACAACACAGTGACGTGATGCAGCCAGCTGCCCAGCAGCAAGTGATAAGTGAAGCAAGATAAGAAAGAGTTAAGCTGCCAGCAGCAAGGTACCAGCCACCAGATCACCAAACCCTTCAAACTTTGGTTGTGTAGCCTTGATGTGAAATGTACACCCCAGCAAAGAGCACCATGAAACAGCTGGTTTCTCAGCTTCCCCACAGTAATTACCTGACATAAGTCAGTACAGGGTCCTAGGTGAGGTCTTTTAAGTGAAATGATGAAACTTTTTGTCAGTCACCACCAGCCTGTTCTTCTGGCTTGAAATATAACAGCATAGAACTTGGCTCAGATGCTGCTCAAGAGACAAGCTAAGATTTGAGATGTGCAGTACAGAGCCCTGGAGAGCAACCTGTGGAGAGCTACAGGTGGCAAAGGGGACTGTGGGAGAACTTAGCAACTATTAGCTCCAAAAGAAAAAAGAAAATCACAGTCTTTCCATAGCCCTTCCCTTGCTAAGTGGTAGAAGACAAAGCACCAATGCATGAATATAATTAAGGATAGAATGATCAGTTATCTACCACGTGAGAGAAAGGTATATATTCACTGCACAGATACTTCAGGCAGTTAACAAAGATACAAATTCATCTGTAAGTGCCTGAAACATAAAAATTACTGGAGATACTGCAAAATTTCATCTGCTAGACCACCACATTTAGCAACTAATTTTGATGCATGAAGGACATCAGTCCTGTGGATGAAGTATGAAGGTCAATGCAGTCTTAACAAAGTTACAATAAACACCTCTATATTACAGCTAAGATGCTTGACATAGTCAAACAACTCATATTCTGTCCAAGTGTTGTAGGAAAGTCTTTGATCAAATCTGGTGGGACACTCACCTTGGCTCAGCAAGTTGACTGACTTGACTTGAGGCATGTACAGGGGAAAAAAGCATTGCATAATCTTCTAAATCCTTTTTTGAAATTGAACTCCTATTCCAGAGAAGAACCTAATGGATGTCAGCACTGGAGACAATACATCAATTAATGGAGAATAAGTGGAGAAGGGGAAAAAAGGTACTTCACAAATATGACATTTAAAAAAATAATCAATTGTATGAAATGCTTTTAACATGTAAAAACATTCTCCTACTTGTTTCCTTCCTTTGCTGTGTCATTGAAATAGTACATGAAACAGAGTAAGATAATATATCACACCCTTTTGTCAGAAGAGCTCCTAAACCACAAGCTACACACAGAAAGGGCAACTGTTCCTCAAATGTCAGCACAACCACAAGACAAATTCAGACCCCTCAGACACTGAGGGCTCACACCACCTCCAGATATTTGAGATCCACAATAAAGTCCAGCCTAACACCAAGGACATTTATTCCTAAGGACACTCTCCACTGCACCAATACAAAAGTTTAAAGGTTAGAGGCTAAACCCTATTTATCAACACACTGACATCTACTTATAGATCCAGCTTTCCTAGAGGAAGCAAGAGCTTCAACACATCTCCAGCACAACTGGTGCTTTTCAGTGCACATCACCTCTGGAACTACAGCAAATCTCCTAGATTTGGGTTTAGTAATTGACTTGCTGGTTCAGCCTCAGGTTCCTATTTTAAAAATATTGGCACTGTATTAGGGCACAAAGGCAGTGGCATTTCAGGCATACTTCTTACAAACATGGAGTGTCAGGATTTCTTCCTTGAGTAAACAACTCAGGGCAGTCAAATCATCAAGGGCAAGCTACAGTGAAAATATGATGGAAAATATCTGGTTTCAAAGTCTGTAGTTTTGATACTATGGAATTTCAGTTTAAATAATTCAAGTTTAAATCATTTCAATTCCAGAAAAAATGAAGAATTTGTATTTGGTTTTACACACACTTAAACATACAATCTATATAGACAGATGCAACTGTGAATCAAACTGCTGCCCAACAGACAGCAAACCTATTTCAACAAGCAATTGCACTAAGAAAAAAAAGCATGATTACAAATAAAAGCTGCAGAAGAGAACAGGGCAAAGTTTTATCAAAAGCACTCATCACAATAGATAGAGCTGGATCGAAAGAGACTTAGAATCTTCCTCCTGAAGTAACTAACTGGCTCCTGGGTAGCCAATGGAGGTCACAAAACTTGGAAATAGAATGGTGAAAGCCTGTGGCTGCAGAAATTGCCTTCAGCAAATGAAATAGAGGATTATGTTCCCTAGCAAGGAGTCTGTGCTCCCTACCTCCAGAAAGCAAGCTTCAACCTACCACATGAACTCAAGTGCTGGAGCAAAGGCATTTGGGAAGTGACAAATGAAAGGAGGATTTTAACGAGTGACACCCACACCCAACACTCATTTAACATGCTCTACAAAGCCACCTCATCATCAAGACCAGCAGCTCTCAGGCCTTGCCTTCAGAAAAGCTAATAAGCAGTTTTTCCATTTCATTTGAAATGCTAGTAGCCCAGGGAATAAAACAGCAGCAGGTATCTATTCACCTATCTAGTAAGGACATATCCTCTTCTTTCCCTAGATCAGCTCCAGCATCAAGTCAATGCATGTGACCTCTATACCATCCAATGTTAGACCTTGACAGGACTCCAGTAATTTCCTACTTACAGGCATTCCCTAATTTAAAAGCAAAAACACGACTGAATTACCATCTTAAAACAGGGAGGAAGCCAAAAACAAAACTACAATTCTACCATGCATAGGACCCATGGGACCCAATGGGGAATGTATCTCAAAGGCTACGTATGTCCTTTTCCTCAAGTCTCAACTTCTAATTCAATTTTTATTAAATATACTAGTCTCAACTATTTGAGCCAAGATTGTTACCTCAAGTCAGAAATCCTAGATGTGGCAAAATTCAGCTCCCTTCAGTGCAAATTTAAAGATCCCTTAACAAAAGGAGTGTTGGGGGCAGGTTATCCTACAGGCACTGTTCAAAGAAAGCACTCTGAGCTTGGCAGTCAGATTGTGACTTTGATCCCCAGCCCATTTTCTGGGTTTCCTGGGCACTCTCAAACTACTCCAGTGCTGTCACCACAAGATGCATTCTCACCTGTGCTTTATCTTCTGAAGATAGTATTGCTGATGAAATGTCACAATCCCTGTGGAAGTAGGAACTCTTGAGTATAATCACCTCGAATTCATCTAATCTAAGTTACTTTAAATCTGATTCAACAAGATTCAGCAGCTCAGTGCAGGACCTATCACTCCCATGAGAAGTGATAAATCTGCAGACAAGGTTACCTGATTTCCTACCCTGGGAATGTAGGAAAGCCCACGGTGGAGCCAGGATCAGAAGCAGCTCATCAGTCCTGTGTGCAGCTCTATGAGCTGATGAAATGGTCTATCTGTCAGGTACTAATGGTGCTTCAGATTGTAACAGTAAAAATAAGTGTACTTTTTCCCAGTGGTGACAAATATGAGCTTACTGACACTGCTCAAATGCTAAGAGCAAAGCCAGCAATATTGAGTAACTAGACAGAAATACCTGAATTATTTAGTAGACAGTGCAGAAGTAAAAGCCAAAGCATGATCTGACCAAGAAAACAAACAAGAAAAAACAAGAGGGCAATTAGTTTTCTGTTGAAGAGAACAGCTGACTGAAGGATTAGGACAGCAGCCATGGCAGAAAGGAGGGTGTGACTTCAGGGCCAAGGACGGGGACAACCAGCACTGCTCCTTTCTGCGAGACAATCACCACATTGACTGAGCTGCAACATCAAACAGATTTTTTTTGTTTAAAAAAAAAAAAAAAAGAGTACTCCTTAGGTAGTATTAGGGAAAGGAAAAAAGTGTATTTCATCCACTCCTTTTAATAATCCTGTAGACCAACTGATCGTGGCTAACATTTCTCCAAAGGGGACATTTCTTCCTCATTTAACTTACAAAACTGTCTCCTGCAAATGACATTTTATTTATAGCAGTGGTATTTGCTGTATAACTGATTGGGGAAGGCTGTAAATGAGCATCATTGCATATATATGGAAAACAATGATAAAGCATTCATCAAAAAGCTACAGAAGATTTAAATATTCAAATAAGGCAATCTGCATAACCCCCACCTGAATTTTAATTTTGCACAACTTATTTCATAGCTTTATGCTGTAGATTATCTGTGCAAGCTATTTTTTCTCAACAGAAGATTGCCTTCTTACACTTTAAGAAGTGTCCACCAAGTCCTGGAGTCATACTCATTTTAATTCTTGGACTGAGGGTGCAGGAGGCTTTACCTGCAGGAGGACAGGTTATTTTTTCAAAGTCTAAGTGCTCAAGACAAGAGGGCAAAAGACATCTATGAGCCTCAGCAAGGTTCTGGTGGCAGTGAACTGCATCCTCACCTGCCAAGACCTGCCATGATACGAGATCATAACTTGGAGTTCTCTTAAATGCAAGCTATTAAAACATGAAGGAGAGAAAAACAGTGCTGCAGAGGTAAGGGAGGTCAGACATCTCAGCAAACAGCCTTTATGTTGGAGCAAGCCTTTCCAGAGGAGCAAGAGGACCAACTTTTGGAGGATGCCACAAAGAATAGGCTTGTACCAAGCAGGTCAAAAAGATGCATTCACAAACTGACAGGCTAAAGCCTCATGACAGCTTTTGATCTGGTATTACTAAGAAAGCACTTAAGTTAAAAAAACCCAAAAACAATCTCCTTGTAGCCAGACCAAGCAATGCAGTGAAGGCCAGAACATAGAAACCCAGTATTTTCACACTTCATATGCTGCAAACACAACAGATAAGGAAGATCAGGTTTTCTTGATCACACCTTACACTGAAATCTGGAAAAAGTCAGATTCTGCAAAGTCTTTCTTTCCAGACCATAGGATTTCAAATGTTACCTTCTGCATGTGCTCATGTGGTGGTACTACTTACATTGTCAACATTTTTGATTGTGGAGAACAACTATTGCTCTGGAAATAGCACCTTTTCCTCCATAGTTTTGTTGGGATTAAAAAGTAAGAACACCAGAATATTTCTCAGACAAGAAAAAGATTTTTAGCACCACTCAATTCCTTGATCACAGAATAACTCAAGAACTATAATGCCTGAAAAGCTTAAATTTGACACAAAAAGCTTTGAGAAAGAAAGCATGTTAGGCTCTTTCCCATGGCACACACAAAACTGGGGAGAGGGAAAATGGTGGGTCATTAAAAACAATCACTGCAATGTTCTCTTAAGGTTCAGAGAAACAAGTGAAAGGATAAGCACCTAGAATATATCCAGTTGCTTTAGAAAGAAAATTTTCTCTTACAAACATTAACTAGTTGATTCAGCAATTTCCACCAAGAAGCTGGGGACCAAGCAAATCAAGTGCTTTAGCAAAATACTTGGTAATCTATTTTACTGACCTACAACACGCTGTTGTGGCAAATCTCTTCTAAACTTAAAAATTCCTGTCCTACAGGGCCCACTTACTGGCACTTCAGGGCCAAAGTGAGCACTCCTGAGATCTAAAGAATGTAGGGAAAAATAAAATAAGATTGCCTATGCAGTTCTCATTCTGTCAAACTCTTTGCAAAAACAAAAGAGCAAACAAAAACTCTTGCTCTTCCCCACACAATGGCCACCCCAGGTCCAAACACTCAGTTTCTTTCAGCATTAGAAGCTTTTCTTTGCTTCAATCGAACAAATCCATTGCACCATATCTCTGTGATGTGAGAAAAGGCTCCAAGACCAACATCCCAAGGAGATTATTCCTTTCTTGCATCCACAAACTCTACAGCATTCATTACTACAATAAACACTAAGTATTTCTCACAGCCTCCTAAACTGTCAGCTCTCAGTGATTTTTATTGTTTTATCTCTAACTTTCCATATTGTCTTCCCTACATGATGGCACAAACCCCATACATGCTGCTACTGAGATTACTGCATTATTTAAATAACAACCGAGTTAAATTTTCATTGGTGCTAATTACAAGTTGGTTCATTAGTGTTAGTCAGTTACTCTGATAACATTCAGTCACTGAAAAGAAAAAAATCTACCGAATTTTTCCAGCAAATTGGTTGTTTGCATCAGGGCTTATGGCTCAGGGCAACCCACAGGGCTGGGAACGTGCTCAGAGTCATTCTTGATTTAAGCTCCAGAGCACTGACACTTGAAAAGGATGGCTTCTGAAGAGGGAAAAGGGGAAAAAAACAGACGAGGGAGTTTCACTCTTAAAAATCAGCATGAGGGAGAAAACTGGAATAAATGTAAATTTGTCAGAGCTGTCCTTTTCCCCACCTAAATTTTATTTCAGTCTAGCTCTCACTTTCAGATGATGATGAAATGGAGTTTAGATTTTCAGTGTGTGTGAAGAGAAGTGCATACACAGAGCTGTCTCATGCTTCTGATTGAAAACACCCCAACACAAACAGGGAGACTGTGTAATTGCTTTGATCACCTCTGTCCCCAGACTCAGGCAAGGAACAGTGGATATCATTCTCATTCTGTGTCTGTAACAAAGAAAAGACTTCCACCTGCACCACACCTCTGCAAAGAAGTTAGTAACAACCAAGAGAGCAAAAACCAAAGTGCTAACAGTTAATGTCCAAGTAAGTTCTTGCCTCAGCATGTTCTAGAGAGAACCTTTGATGTTACAGAGAGAGGAGGAAGCTGGAAGAAAAGGTCAGGCTTTCCTTGAGAATGACAGCTCCTCAGGGCTCAGCCTCAGCATGGAACAAGAAAACCTATCTCAAAAAGAAGTTTGCTTCTAGACTGTACCCCTTACCTGTTTTTGAAAGGCTTGTGAGAGTTCTTTACAACTTGTCTAGAATTCCATGCATAATGAAACCAGAATAAGACTGCACTACTCCCAAGAGCAGCTCCACACCCACTCATTCACCCCTACCCTACACTAAACTTTCCACTGGAGCAAACTCACATAGCAAAAACAAACAGGAGACTGTGCCCAGACTAAAACTTACACTATTTGTCAGATTATAAGCAACTACTACCCCCTTCGTCTTTCCAGTCAGGTACAGATCTCAATTCTGGCAACAAAGATGAATGAGACTTCATAACTTCAGTTATTTATAAACCTGTAAGTGTCACATCACCCTGGCTACCATACAATGTGCATTGATTTGGGGATCTGCTGGGGCACTAATCCCTGTTTTGCATGGCACTGTACCATGGAGTAAAGGCTCCATTCTGATGGTGTCATCAGACATATTTAAGCACAGACCAGAAACTAGAGAGCTCAGATTAAAAAGAAATAAATTACTTTCTTAATTTACTCCTAAAGCTTCTCAAGCAGGAATTAACCAACACCTGAAGCAGCACAGCACAAGGCTCAGTGACCCTCCTTTTGGGATGTACAGCAGAGGCTTTAACAAGAGCTTGGTCTTGCAGCTACCGAGGAATTTCAGGTGGTTGCCACCAAGCACTACAGCAGAGTGGCAAAGCATTCTGTAGCACCCACATTTTGTGTCTTTCCCCTTGCATCAAGGCAAGAGAAGCCACGGGAAGACAGCATGTGCTTTGTCAGATTATAACTGCTGACCAATGCAATCTGACTCATGAGCTTTTAATAAAGTTTGAAGTGCAAAACAGCAGCTTGAGTAGTACTTTCAGGTTAACTGCCTTTTCATCAACCACCAGATTCTTTAAGCACAAGTCCCAAATAATGCTCAGGAAGCCCTGAAACTTTTTTTTCTCCTCCTTCTAATTCCTTGCTGTCAGTGGCAATGCTTCCCAACACCCAAGAGTGTGCTGAGCTACTTTTTACTGCCACCCAGCAGCTGTTTCCCTCCACATCCTCAACACCCACCAGCTCTACCTATGCTCATTATAGATTGTGGACTAAGGATAACACCAGTGCTGTTAACAGATAACTTCAGGAGATTATTGACACACCAGTCTTCAAAATCAAAACAACAATCTCCATCCTGCATAAGGGAAGTCAGATTTGTTAAATATTGATATTGACATACTACATTGTTCATTCACAAACACAAAGTTGAGCTGTTTTAGTTAAATTATACCTAGGGATAAAATTCCACTGTGCATTTTTACTTTTTGAATCCAAGAACTTGTGAAATTAAGAGAGATCTAGTAATGGAAGGAGTCTCCTTAAAGCTGATCCTCATGAAAGAACTGCTATAGATTAGGTGAGATGGGCACAGCCATGCAGAGGTTTGCATTTATCAGCAAAGTTGTATCACTGTGCAGCTTAACTATCACCAGGCAGTATTGGGAAGTTGTTTTTGATAAGCTAAAAAGTAAACTTGCATCAGTTAGGAAAAGATCCACAGGTGATACAAGCATTCATACAGCAATAGGAATAAATAATAAAAGTTTTACCCAGATGATGGCTTCCTCTGCTTCCCTGATGACAGCAGAACTGACAAGCCCTGGGACGGGGTATGTATATTGGCATTCACCAGTACTTGATTAACTGCTCCTGACTAGTTTCCCATTCAGGACACCAGAGGTCATTATCTATGCTGGCATTTAAAGTACACACAGGTGTAACCAACATTCAGGTATGTGAGCTATACTAAATTAACAGTATAAATAACATGGCTTGCACATAATTATATGTATTCTTTAGGTATTACAAACCGAGGAAGAAATCCCTCTAATCTTTCCTTTGGGTGACCAGAAGATGTAAGTTTTCTTGAGTGAGCTACAGCAGCACTCTCCATGAGCATCCTTTATCACTTAATGGTGAGCCAGGCATATGGTGTACTTCAGCAGTTTAGTTTGCCAAGAAAGCTGACAGGCAGACTAACAGTTAATAACATAAGCATCTATTATTGCACTAACACTGAACTTGTATACTTTAGAGAAGACTGAAGCTATTTTACTCCACAGCAGCTGTGTTTACACTATAGCACAGTCTGGTACCTCCGAAAATCAAGTGAACTTCTATCCAACAGTAACTATGCTGGTTCCAAGGGGAAAAAAAACTGTTAAGAGGAGAAACACACTTCAACTTCTTGTGTTAAATGAAAATCTTAACCTCAGCTGCTTCTAAAGGTACCACAACTTCATTTGCCACAGATCAGGAATACGAACTGAAAACAAAATATACTAAAACCAGTTGTTTAATTCATATAGTAGCATCATATGGAAATGCATCTGTGCTCACCAGAACAAACTTTTCCCTTGTCCCTCAGTAAAGTACAGAAATACATTTTAATCAATACAAGAGCTAGTTCACAGTTTAGACTCTGAGCCACACTCATCAGTCACTGTCAGGAACAGAGCCCCTATCCTCTAAAGTTTTCTTGAGATGAAAAAAAAAAAAGTTCATTCTGAGTGTTACTTTTTCAATTTAGGCTCAATGGATATCTACCTTTCTCCTCTTAGCATTTGCTGAACAAAATGGGAAGTAACACTTTATCTAGACCAATCAAAACCTTGGACATCACTTCTGCATGATGCAGCCAGCTGGACAAGATCCGTTGAGCTGACTTTTCAGAAAAAGAAAAATCTATGTTCTTTGGTCTGAAAACATGGTTTATTCTACGCCAAAGATGCCAAACCCACCATGACAGGACTGCCACAGCAGTAAGCCCTGACCTGGGGAATGCCATAGTCAGCATCACCTGTGACCCTTCTGCTGCAGCTAAGCAAAAAAAACCCCTTGATAAACAATTGCAGAGGCACAGACCCAGTGACCAGTGCTCTCAATTTGTGAGGCCAGGCTGCAGCCACAGCCTGCCTGCCTCTCAGCTCCTGGCACAAACAGCGCCAAATGCTCAACCTGGGAAAGTTCTTCAGCCTGTTCGTGTCACTGATTGCTCAGGATACACTAAAAAGTGGTTTTGTAGGTTTTACCTAGCATTTCTTTAACTGCTCTTTCATCTGAATTGAGGTTCTCCCTTTGCCTTTGGTTTACAATGCTGGATCTGGTTTGGAATGTGGACTGTTTCTCCAGGGCTTCGAGTTAGACAGTAGAAGAGATCTGCAGGGCTGAGAGTTCAAGGGTCTCCTATTGCTCAGCATATTGAGACAGACTGCTGCCCCTAGAGAGCAGCAAGGCAACAGCTGCCTGCTACCTGCAGCCCAGCTTAGAGATGGCAGTGCTATGGTCCATCTTTCCTGCAGTGTGCTGCTTTCCCAGCACTGCTCTCCTCTAAAAGAAAGAAAATGAAACCACAGTGTACTACTTAATGCTGCTCCAGACTGCAAGTTAAAATTCAGAGCTGCTCTTAAGTTCCCTGACCTTCCTGCTCCAGAGACACATTTATTTTTGTTACCACAAACACAAATAAAACTGAGCAAGCAGAGGCAATGCCACACGCCTAAAGCCAGCAATGCCTGAGCAGCCTGCAGATGAATGCCTTTCAGCAGATGATGAAGAGCAGTCAGGTGGTTCCATCCAGCACTGCCACAGAACTGCTCTGCAGACATCGAATCTTCTTGTTCTTTTAACCCAAATTACTACATGTGTAATGAGTTCTAGTTTTAGCTGTCAACAAACACAGACAACTTACATTAGCTTAGCAGAACTGCACAATATTGGCCATGCTCCCCATTTGAGTAAACCACACACAGGCTAACTACCTCTGCCCTCAGTGTGCTTTCTTATAATATAAAACCCCAAGTTCATTTTTTCATAGCTGATGCTTTTACAGTCAGTCAAGACAGAGATATCACACCATTAACATCTATTACCAAGAATTCCTAACTACGCAGAAGGCACATAAATGACAGATTCTTTTAGAAAGATCTTCCTGATCTTTAAGAGCTGCCAACCAAAAAACCAAACCAAACCAAACCAAAAAATCCCTTCTGTTGTGATTTTAGTCATCACTATAGTACAGCCTGTAGTAGTTTGCCATCCAGTGATTGTGGGCAGAGGACACAGAAAATTAGTTTCCGCAATTTATAGCAGCACTGATGTAAATGACAATAAATGCAACAGGAATAAAGAAGAGAGGAGTTACGTTAAATGCCATGAGTGCTTATCAATTTAGAATACAACTGAATTAATCCACTATCAGTACCTAAAGAAAAACTACAGAAATGAAATGCTCTCGGGGAGTTGTTAAGAGGAAATAAGAAACTGGGTTTACTCTTCACTGCCACTTCACTGTTGTAGCAATATGGGATTCCAGGCTCCCACTCCAGCTCTTCTGTTTGAAATAGTAAAGCTGAAAATAACCTCCTGCTTTTACAGCATGTAGTTTTTCTTCTCTGATGCACCACGCTAAAGACTTAATATGGGAGTGTTGTTTGCAGACAGCAAAACAACATCTGGCAGCTTTCTGAGCTTCCCGTTTGAAGTGACTCTGACACCGTGAATTGGCAAACTGGGAAAGTCAAATCATGTAGTGGCAGAGCTGGGTAATGCCCTGGGTACAACTGGAGTCTTCACATCGGATTTCTACCTACCAGAGACTCAGACTATTATTGTAAACAGCTGAACAACTTGTATCAGGTGCCCCAGGAGAGGACAGGTGCCTACTGCTGGTTTGTATTGTGCTTGTACTTCACAACAGCCTCTTCCTTCTAAGGCAGAGAAAAGAGGACTTAGCTGAGGTGTGCAGGGTTCTGTGGGACTTCTGTGCTACTACCTGAAGTGATGTTGCTGTATAACACTCCTCCGGTTTGCAGTGCCAACTTCTACTAAATAAAATTCTTGCAAAGAGACAATAATAAGGGCAATTTTTAAAACAGGAAAGCTAAAAGATTAATTTAATTTTAAAATCATCTTCATCTACAGGGCACACTCCCATGGACCACTTCTGCACTGAGTGAAGGAGACCTTGCAAGAGAAGCCCAGCAGCATGATGTAATGCCACACAGGAAATCAAATTTAATCAAAACTTAGAGGAATTGCAGATCTTGGATTGGTCAAACAATCAGACTGCAGTGCAGCTTAAAGAATGCACAACATGTCAGCACTTCTTAGAAAGCCCACTGTTGTAATTCACACCACACCTTCCTTATTCAAAATTTCTAACCACTTTTTTCTGTATCACCTCCAGGGAACACTTACTGCAACAGCAAGTTCTGACTGCCATCTCAGTTATTAAAATATATTAAGTGATAAACTTCAAAATGTTTATTAAATTACAAAATGTTTATTAAATTACTAAAACATATTTATCAACAGCTTTACTTTACATATCAGATTAAACAAGACCTAAATAACTAGGTTTTCATATTCTCAGTGAAGTACCTTTCAGCTTTTTAAATACATATTAACAACAACATCAGAAAAATAATTATATAAATTTAGAAGGAGAATCAGAAGCCACCAGAACAGGAAACATCATGGTTTGGAAGAAACTGTAATCAAGTAAAGGGAAAATAGAAATTTTGCACAGCATGGAAGTTTCTGCACTGTAATTATCAGGCATGGTCAAGTAGCTGGCAAGGCCACCTGAGGGGTTCTGTTGAGAAAGCTCAATGGCTCAAGGGATTTGCATGACATTGAAGCTCACCTAGGAACTGGACCATAGTTTGATCAGCAGAAGTACCTCTCATGTACACTGAATGCAGGTTAAGAATAAGCAAGGTAAGCAAGGGTGAGCAGAGATAAAGAGTGAGAGAAAACCTGTTACCAAACCAGTTTTGATAGAGAGAGAAATCGTGGCCTGTGAAGAAGCTCCAGGCTGCCAGCCTGAGCGTAGCTCAAGCTGGAAGGTCAAAAGCCATTGATGTGATGTCTGTAAAATGGCCAAATATGAAGTAAGGCAGGTACCACGAGGCAGTAACACCAGCCCACATGTGCTCGTTGTATTCTTCATATTGGCCAGAAACCAGGTGTAACTGGCACAAATAAAAAGCAGATATGCTCTCTTTCTGCTTTAACTAAAGAGGCAAATATGTTGGCAGCTATTGCATATAGCTATGACTGAAAAGCTGCAACAGCCAAACCCATGAATTTTTAACCTTTCTGGGTTTTGTTCTCACAAGGAAAAGACTGCTATGAAAGGTCTTCAAGCAACAAAGAGCTGGCAGGTAACAGCAATGCATCTTCACATTGTGTGCATTGGCCACTCCATCCCAGGTCTTCTCATTATAAGTATTATAAGTATTATAAGTATTTGCACACAGCCCTGACAAGCAGAGGTACCAAGGGCCCTTCCATGCACTAGTCCTTCCCCTTCTCTGATCAAAATTCACAATATTTCTCCCAGACACTATATTCACTATAACACTCTTCATCTGTTGCCCAAAAGCATACTGATAGCATGAATGAGCAAGCATAAATGTTCTAATTTTCCTCATGCCACTGTATAATTTTTAAGGGGTTCTTGTATTTGGGCAGATAAGATCTTGCTTCTAGCCTAACACAATATTCCATTTCAGGTTTTAAAACCTGATAGGCAATCCACAAACCCCCAGAAGGCACGTTACACCTCTTATCTGCTGCAGCTCTGAACTAATGTTATTGAAAACTTTGTGTTATTTTTGTGACAGTACAAATGGTTTCAAACTTTATTTATGTAAAGTCTGCAAAGGCTTTGTCATTTTGCAGGGGAGAGGGTGGTAAGACGATAAAAATTAAAAAAAAAAAAATTTCCAGTGCTAAATTTTACCTATCTAGCAAGATTCTAGTGCCTACATTGATGGGAAAAGTTTTAGCCTAAGCTCTCTCTGCTTTGTAAATGAAAGCTAACAAATATATAAAGAGAAATTACCATAGAATGTGAGTTAGCATTGCAACTTCCTACAGAGGACTGTCAAAAATATCTTTTTAGGTTGAAAACCATATTTAAAAGTGGATTATTTTGATAAAATCAGGTTAAAGAACAGGCACATGTAAGCCTTACTGACTGATAAGGGAATAAAATGCAGAAAAGTTTAAATAAATTCAAGTTACAATAATCTTGCTAAAATACATTGGTTTACAGTTGATTGGTTATTGAAGGAAACAGTATACAAAGTCATAAAAATCAGCTCTTTATTAGCAGGTCTGCAGCAGAGCTAAAGCAATGGCTTTGCAGTTTATAACCTTTAAAACAGTTTTCCATATCACAGACAATCCTTCCTCAAGTTTTTCAGGTGGCTGAACTAAAACTAGGCCTACTTTCCATAAAATAACTCCTTCTTGCTCCCCCGAAGCAAACTTTAGACAAGAGATAAAGAGCAATTTACACACTTGGGGACCCTGCATAACTTCCTGGTTGTAGTGTATGAAATATTTCAGCCTGTTGGTAAAGATATTTTATGACTAACTCAATTACCAGAGTCATCTCACATGTCCATGTGCTGCCTGCAAACACACACGTGCCAGATTCATTACAGAGAACTCTTAATGATCAAGAAAAAACCAAAACAACTGCTGAAAGCAAGTGTTGGCAGAAGTATATCCCCAAAATTGTAGTGGCAATAATCATTAACCTTCAGGGTTAATAACCCACTGTCAAAAGTGGGAAGCTACACATATGCATGAAAGGTGAGACGAGTTTTGGTGCTTTAGGGGTTTAGGGGTTTTTTTTATGAAAATACCTCACTCTTCTACAAGTGGCAATGGTAAAAATGGCAAATTTCTGTTGTGGGGGAAACTGAGAGTCACTGGTGAGTATATACAACTGCCTTACATCGAATCTGTTCTGTAGGTCATTCCCTACACTTCTTCAGCACCTGCAGCATATGGAAACTATTAAGCCCTTCAACTTGTTGTATAAAGAAACACCAAAACCACCTAGAACACATTTGTACCATGCACTGTAGCAATGTCCCAAGCTATTACAATGATCCAATGATTTTCAGCACTCAGCATTACACATGACCTGCTAAAAACTCAGGGAAAGTTTGTACTATATTTGTATTTAGAAGCTGCTCTTCCCCCTACCCCAAGCTCCATTCCCCACCAACACTATCATGCTGCCAAAAGCCAGTTATCTAACCCATTGTAGATAAAGTTCCTCAAAGGTCTGCAGAGTCATAAGTCATTTAAAAGCCACTGTGAAACATTCAGTTTTAACTGCAAGACAGATGTCTGGAGAATACTTCAAACAGAAGACCGGGACTTCTCTCTTTGACCTGGGCCGCCAGGAAACATCCTCTGGGAAGGATCCGAGTCACATACAACTATTGCAATTAATGGAAAATACTAATAACGAGTATAGGTTCACCCACCTGTAATCCCTCCTAGAGCAGGAGAAAATAAGCATGCTCATCTCTTGCTGAAACAGGTTTTTCAGTGACTTTTTCAGAAAGGATTATATCTTTCTTATGTATTCAAAATGCAAATGCACTGGTTGCAACCTGACTCCAAGATCTAGCAGTGTGATTAACACACTTGCTCTCTCCAGCTGAAAAGCATAGCTGCTGTTAGTTTGTAACTGTGTATTTTTTAATTATTAGTTTTATCAAAGGAATTAAACTGACAGCACGAATTATTTTTACAAAAGCAGGCAAGCAGGGAATCAGGTATTCCAGGTAAAAGAGTAAACATAGGAAGAATGTCCTTTAATTAAAAAAAAAACTCCCTAGGAAACTGGAATGATGTTTTGATTTTTTTTTAATAAATTCACTCCAATTAGCAGTAATTTTCTCTAGAAACTTGCACACAATGTTTGAGCACAGAATGAGATATGTACATCAACTACAAGAAACTGGTACTCCTTCCTTACACGTAACTCAAAATATTTCCCTCACAGAGGATTTTTTCACACAATAGAACACATCAATTATTGGTACTAATATTTTATCAAACTATCAGTCTTAAGTATTAAGTAAGACAAGGAAATTGTAATATTAACTCCAAAGCACTGCGAAAGACATGAGGTTTTGAATGGTATAAACAGCTTAAGAGAAGAGCATTCAAAACACATCCTGAATCATCTGGACTGCTAAGTTCATGTTCAGTCCTGGTCTCTATACAATATACCCAATTTTTCTATTGCCAGCTCCCTCTCATCTTCCCTTCCCCACAGCTTCCTTCTCTCCAACAAATCAGACATCATCCATGTTTGTGAGATCCAAATCCTCAGCCCTCTTGGCACGTTGTCAAAGGTTGTAAGCACCAACACTGATTGATTCAGTGGGTACTGGACTATACAAACTCTTTGAGAATCAGGGTCCAAACTCTGGGAAGTGACCACTGAAGACAAAGCTGTCCCATTTCTGCCTTGAGTTTCTCCTGCTCTCCAAAGCACTTATCCTCTGTCTGGTAGGACAACTGCCATTAGTGTGAGGGAAAAGCAGAAGCAACACTTCATTTTTTGCCTTTTTTTTTTAAAGAAAGATTAGCAAACCATAAAGGAAAATTCTACACTAAGCTGCCCCTAAGTACAATGCTTGTGTGAAATTATGCTGCCAGTTACACCAGCTGAAGTCATCCTTTTCTCAACCTCTCAAAAAACGTTTCCCCTAGGAAATTAATAATCTTAAGCAATAGCAACTAAACACACAAAGCAGACTACTTTAAGCATATAACATGAAAAAGCACTGTTCATGTTGGTTTTAGGATTGTGTGTTTTAATTACAGCCCTTCACCCTCCTTCTTGCTTTCTAATTGAATTTCCTTTTATCTATAGAAGGCTAACTTTATTCATAAAATGCTCTGGATGGCAGAGTTCAATCCTTTCACTGCAGAGGCCTAAGATCTCCCACTGCTTTCCAAGTTTTAATTCAAAATGTTGTCTTTAAAACATTCCAGTTGAGATTAGCAAATATGTTTTGAATGGAAATAAATGCATATCAAAAAGAAGGACATTATAATAACTAAAAACATTCCCCCCTGTATATGAAGGGATCCCAGAAATATCAGTGTTCTGAGTTCCATCATGAGGCTTAGAAAAGTTCTGTTCAACCAGTAGATCATCAAAGGACACACCTATTTACAGCCTATTTTTAATTGCAAATTTGGGTATGATAACATGTTCTTTGTTCTACCTGTAAGATCCAACAAACCTCACAAACTGGCTTCAGTACACAGCCACTGTAACACTAAGACATGCTCCTGACTGCCTGATGACACTTGAACTTTTCACAGGTGAAAAGGAAATCCTTTTTCTGCTATCCTCATTTACCGTGCAGAACTTGACCACTGTTCCAGTCCCACTGCCAGCACATCTCTTAACATCAAATCCCAGCAGCAACAATAAAGAGGCTAAAAGCACAGACATACAGCTACTTTGGACCTTACTCTGGATTACTTAATACACTTTGGATGTTAAAGCAGCACCTGAGCCTTTTCTGTAAAGCGTCTAAGCTAAATTTCATAACAGGCTGAAAAACATTTCAGAACAACAAGGCATTTTAAGTCTAGAAAACCAAGAAAAACATACACACTGGCCTGGCTGGGAAGGCAGTATATGTTTTAGTGGACTGATTAATCCTGAGAGACTTCAGGCTTCAACATAAATAATCCTCAAAAGTCGCCACATTTGATCTTGGAACATCTTCAACCAACCATGATCATCAAACCTTCTGACAGGGAGCCACACAGCCACCTATTTTCACTGTAGCTCACGAACAGTTTCTGGGTTACTCAGTGCAGTGCTGTTTTAACTTGCTAAAGCTCCATTTGAGTCACCACCAAAACTCTACCACATACAAACTATGTTGGCAAAACACAGCTTTCCCCTGTATTTTCTCCTCCAAAATGGAATTAGAGTAAGTATTAGGAGCTAAATCATGGAGTTGCCTCTCTTCCTCAAGCAACACCAAAAAAGTATGGTGTTTCTTTTTGTTATTGCTCATTAACTGATATGCTTCTTTCCCACTCCTCTCCCTAAGAAGTACTGAAAGCTTAAAAAAACACCAACAAAAAACCCACAAAAAACTAACCACATTCAATGATACAGATTTCAAATCACAAGAATGTTAACAGGCCTGAAGGCCTAAGAACGGTGACAGCACTGAGTTTTAGTGAAAAGTTCACAGTAAGTGATGGTGTTCTTACTACCCCAGCATCAGGAGTGGTAAAATTACATGAAAATCTGTTCTCATTTTAAGGTGGTTCTGATCATACATAGAGAGAAAAACAAGACTTATGCCCTAGGGCTCAAAAGACAGAGCACAACTGAAAAAGATTCTTCTATTTTTAGGAGCACAATTTCAAAGCTTGAACCTGACAACACTAGCATATTTACACTGTCCTAAAAAGTGTTTTCAAATTCATACATTTTTTTCCAGGGCATTGTTTTTGCATCCCCATCCCTGCAAAGCTCAGTGGCTATTTTTTCAAGCATCACTCTGCTGGCACATGCAACCTTATTTCTGTTGACATAAGAATACCAAAGAGAGGTAACACTCTTCTGTACCATTTCCATCTCAATTTTTGAATCAATAGTTTTAACTATTAAATTGTAATTTTACAGCAGGAAAGTTACAGCACAGAAAGAGTGCCTCAGAAAAATCAACAAATACTCACCCTGAAAACTATAACCTTATGAAGTCTCCCAGCTTTTCTTGCCCTGTGTCAGTATTCTGCTTGCAATGGTAGGCCCAAGGAAGTTTTTCAAAGGCCAAACCACTAGAAATACCTGTATGTATTATAATCATGTGCTTCTGCTGTGAGATTCAATTTGAAATGTACTCTTGATTAAATGGAAAAGAAAACCATTTGCCGAGTTGTGTTTAAGAAACATCTCTGCTGACAGCCCGAGTCTGCTCTGATTTGCTCTGCACAGATCTGGAGTTGCTAGCAAAACATTAAGTGGAAAGTGCAGCCTTGGATGTAAATTACACCATCTCACACTTAAGTGCTGCCTCAGCTGCAACCAGAAATTGCACAGACAAGCACTGCCATGATCACTTCTAGGAGTAACAAGAATGTAAAAAAATGAATTATCAGACGTCTATGCAAAGCAAATACATAAAGAGCCGGCCTAGAAAAAAAATACTCCCTAAAAGCTTTCCAAAGCTGAGGTCAACACCTCTGCAGTATCTAAACTTCATTCTTGTGAGGTACTTCATTAGCCCTTGCAGTTACAGAAACAGTCTTCTAAGCACACAAGATTAAAAGCTTGTCCTTCTGTATCAGGGCTGGGCACACCCAGAAGTGAATGGCCACAAAATGAACAGAAAACTGCTGAGGTACAGAGAAAAACAAATTGGTGTTTCAAAGGGCTAACAGAAAAACACACATTAAAAGCAAAATTAAATCATTTTCTCTAGACCAGGGATGTTCATTTTGCCATTTTCCAAACAGAAGTAACCAGTGATCTATTCACACCACATCACACATGGTGGTAGCAGTGGGGAAGCCTGCAATACAAACCTAATGTAACTGAAGTTTGCAAAATACCAGTTTTTAAAAATGTTTAAAATATCCATGTTAAATTCCAACCCACATGCTTCACAGGAGATCCAGTGCAAGATTACTTCATTTCATGAGGTTTCATGATTTAATGAAGTCAGTCCATCAAACAACTTATCAAGAAATAAGAGTTTTATTAAGGCTGTGACACAACCTGGGTATTTATGCCACAAATAAGTTTAACAGTCACCTCAGGTGAGAGGGTGGTCAAAAACTAACAGGAACACGTAATTGGTATCAGCTTTTCTAGTTCATAAATTCTCCACCATCACAACGAACATTTTTCTTAAATTAAAAAAGAACTGTGCACTTTAAGTGCTAAAATTTGCCAGTTTAGGAGTCTTTTTGGATACGGAAATATTTTTTCAATACAAATGTTGCTATAAGGATTAAATTTCTTCCCCCTTTCCCTGGCAAGATACCTGCATCAATGACCAAAGGCCAACAATGACAGAAGCTATGGCCACATGAACCCAAAGACCAGCATCTCCTGCCCATCTCCCCTCAACGCCCAACATGCAGCTTCCCATGCCCTCTGCCTGTCAGCTGAGTACAGAAACACCTACTTGAAACAGAAAAAAGAACATCCACCAGATCAGTGCACGTTGTTCAGGGTTCCCCTGTGGGAAGCTCTGAGCACCTTTCATTCCCATTCAGTGTCTTCAACACAAGTTAAGGAAAGCAAACATCTTGCAAGCTCAGTGTCCACAGTCACAGTACCATCCTTCTTGGACTTACTATTGTCCGCAGGGACTTGAGCCATTTTGGAGCATTTTCTGGTTGATAATCTCATAATTAAAGGTTGATTATAAAGACAGGGGGTAATGAGATAAATAAAAAGTAATTTTTCACAGTATGAGGAGGAGTAACGGGGCTATACCGAGCCCTGCTTTGCAAGAGAAGCACAAAAACATCAAATAACTGCAAAGTTTTATGACAAATACAGAACTATTTAAGAGATGTTATTAGAAAATAAATGTTTGCTAAGAACTACAGAAGGATAATAGAAGATTAAATTAAGGATGAATAATAAGACAAAGAAAAAGAAATAACCTCACCTAGACAATAAGATCTAAATTAGCTACTGCAACTCAGTATTTTGAAATTGTTATGACTAATTTTCTTGCAGCATCAATTCCATACTCATTAAGAGCCCTGAGGAATGGAGAAGAAAACAGAAAACACTGTGCTGCAACTCTGGAAATCCAGAGCACCTTGAGACAGCATGTAGTGCTGGTGTCAAACAGCCATGGTGAGACTGGGAGATGCACAGAAAGGTTTCAAAGAAGATTAGAGGCTTGAGGTACTTCTATACTGATCTGGACAGATAATTCAGCTTGAGAACAAAGTTAGAAAACACCCACAGCCAGAAAGAGCAGTCCTGCCCTGTCCAGCACTGCACACACACACACACACACAAGCTGTGGACAGGCTTCAGTGTCTTCTGTACAATAAACCTGGTTCCTTCTTTTAGCTGTACAGTACAACTGTGGAAGAGCACAAGGGTGATGTGTAAAATCAAAACTGGTATGAAAAAAAGAAGAAGGAAAGGTTATTCACTATTTCTTCTACCACAAGAACCAGAAAACACAAACTGAAGCACCTTTTTCACGTTGCACATCATTAAACTGCAGTCCCATAACCACAGGAAGCTGTGGATTCAGAAAGGATCAGACACACTGACACAGAGCAGGTCACAGCACTGGGTTCTACACAGCCAACACAGCTGCATCACTGTCTGCAAGTAGGACCCTGCTCTACTTCACTGTTTCTTACCCTCATTTCAGGTTTCAGAAGTGACACAGGGGACCAGGTGTCCTGGTCTGAGGCCTGATGGCAATGTCTGTGCTCAGCACAAGGTAAGCTAGACCTGAAGCTCCTCCTCTTCCAGCAAGGCAGGAAAAGTTCTCAGCCACCTCCAACAACTATCACAATAGTATTTTTCTTTCAAACCCCATGACTAAGGTAGGAATTCAGTAGGGTCAGTTTTATGCATTAAGGTGGATTTTGCCGTGTCGTTTGTCAGAAATCAATTTTTTCATTGTGGTAAGGCAGATTTCTCCCTTTAAAGTAGGTAATAAAGAATTCATTCAGTATTAGTCTTGGAAATCCAGAATACACTGCTTGTTTCAGAGACTCTCCCTGCTGGACCATTGTAATCACTGTAACCCTGCCTTCTGAAAAGACACCTATGTAGAAACATCAATGCTGCTTTTTTTCCATGAAGGTGTCTCTGCTAGCTGATAGGCAGTAGTTATACCATGTTATTATATTATCTGTCACTCAGACTTGCACGTAAGAATTATCACGACTGACAAAGCATATTTTGATGGTGCTACCTACATAACAGCACAAAAGAAGAGTGTTTATTTAAATTGGTTGAAGTAAAAGACTATTAAACTATGTAATACTGAAATTTCTCAGTAACCTAAAAATAGTTCCCAGTAAGATCCAACCACACTTGGAAACAAAGTATAAATGAAAAAGATTACACCTGAATGTTTAAATAAAACCCTCAGCTTTGCTATAAAAAAGTAATTTCTGTATTTTTAACTGGATAATCATAAGAATCATAATTTACATCCAGGTGCTTTTAGATGGAAATTGGACTCCAATTATAAATAAAAAATGCATTTTATTTTTACTTAGCTAAGTAATATTCCTACCTTAAAAGCACATACAGAGAAAGCAGATACCAAGAAAACAGTATTTTGCTTTTCTATTTAGCAAGTTCATAGAGTTAGACCAAGAAGCATTACCTGCAATTACGGAAGCTGATTTTTTTTCTTGCCATCTTGTCCTTCCAGCTATTATGCTCCTGTCTTATTTGTATACCTTGATTGGAAGATAAAGAGGCAATCTTCCCTGTTTCTCACTTTCCAGTCAGTAACACTTACATTACACAAGCTGAACTGGTTGAAAAATTAAAAACATATGAACCAACTGTTGGACACATACCCTATACACTTGCAGCCAAGGTAGAATTATCTAGAACTGGCTTATTATCACAATAAACTCAGCATTCATGTACTAAGCCAAGCCACCTCCTTAAATACACTCGTTTTCACTAGGAGGAATGGCAATATACATGTTTACATTTGCTAGAGAGTGAAGTAAGATCCAATCACAACAGCAATGGGAATTCAATCTTCAGTTCCTCCACCCTTGACCCCCCACCAATCTATTAAAAAAAAAAAAAATCTAACAAATAACTTAAGACATAACATAATCACTTTAAAAAGCAGACTTCTGCTCTTGGCTGCTGGACTAAAAAAAGCCTTACTGATAACTTGATTAGATTTTATTTTGCAAATAAAGGAGAAAAGATTTCACCGAAAGGGGAAGATTTCCATATGCCCGTACCCATTTGTTTGAAAGGAGTTGATTAGTTCAGTTCAACTGGCCAATTAGTGCTATATATGTAACATTTCTGACTGATCCTGCACTTTCATTATTTCTTAGGGCCATTAGTTTAACCCTCCTGGTAACACTTTAAAGAGCAATGAGCAGAGTTAATCCTGCAAGGAACCACTGCCTTCCTCAACGATTTCTCTTTTAGGCTAGGCATTATGTGAGTTCTGCAAGAAAGCATCCTGTGCTTCCCCCCTGCCTCTCTGCTAGGCATTGCCTACCCAGACATTTCTTGAAGAATTTTGTTGCAGAGATCTTGTCATTTGTGCTAAAACACCCCTTGAACAGTTTAGTGCTTACACGTGAATGGGGGCATATTTTTAACTCAACATCAGGAAAAACCAAATACTAAAGTGTCTGGAAAGCCTGAAGCCTGTGGATGTAATACATGCATCTGTTAGGTTTCAATGGCATTTCTCAGTTCTGCTTAGAAACACCTCAGCATTTCAGCACCACATTCTTGTTCTTGGAGCTAAGTTAATGGGTACTGAGGACAACAAAAAATGCTTTAACAAGAGAGAAAGATACAAAAGAAGCCACCCTAGTTTCAGACAAGGCTTTGCACTATAATGGAGCCTCACAGTCCATAGAATCAAAATATTTTTTATGAGTTCAAGACAAGAAAATACTTTTTTAAACCAGAGGCCATGCTCCTCCTTGCACAGAGCAAGGAACACACTCGAGCAGCAAACGTGCACATTACAACAGCTCCTGAGAAGCTAGATATTCCTAATATATTTATAACAGTCAAGTTAGAACAGTCTTGACTGTTATAACAGTCAAGAAAGAAAAAATATTCTAAATAAAACTGAAAATCTTCCATTTATATATATATTTTCACAGGTCAAGAGACCGAGAAAGAGATAAAAAATGTCAAGGCATCACTTTCTCCAGTACAAAGAGGCAAGACACCCACAGAACTTACAAAGCCATGTGTAATAAATGTGCACCCAGCATTAGAGGGGAAGTGCCTTCACTTCCTGGCTTGATCAGTTTCTTCTGGAAACAATGACAAATCTGAAGGTGCTATTTATGGCTTTCTCTCACCCATCCCCAGAAGAAACAGACTACAGCCTCTTAAAAATACATCAAGACGGAATTAATCTTCTCCAATCCACTTGATATCTACTTCAATATCATTGCTCCAGTCCCTTAGATCCTTGAGAAAGATTAAGTGACAAACAGAAAAATCTTTCAGGGTTCCCAACCACAACCATTACTTTCAACCAATGACCCAGTTCTGCAAGGCAGAGCACCTCTTGAGATGCACTGAGAGCCCTCAACTCCAATCAGACAAAATGGGAGAGAAGGTGGCAAAATCCTGTAGTTTACTCTAAAAGAAAAAAAAATTCCAAGATGAATTTTTTCCCTCTCTCCTCCATGGCTCTGAGGATCTCAAAGCTGGTTTCACATCTGCATCATTGGCAGATAACATCAAATTCCACTAGTCTCCTTCTCAAGTCATCTGTTTGAAGAAAGAGATCATTTCTGAAGTGAGTAAGAGTGTCCTCAAGTGTAACAGCAAATAAACCAGTGTAAATTAAGTGCCACAGCAATATAAACAATGACCTTGGAAACCAGAAAGCTGCTGCTCAGGGTGAATCTAGAGACAATAATCACATTAGAAACGTCCAAATAATCTTAAGAAATTGTTACGATTACCTCTGTAACTAGCACCTCACCTGAACTGTAGGTAAGCATTTGCAATCAGTTCACTTGCCAAACAAGAATGGGTGAAAAAAAAAGCCAAAAGACAACACACACGGCACTCGCCTACTTTAAGTGCAGGCAAATTCCTCTTTGAACACTGTTTATAAGAAGTAATCTGTGCAGCAAGAAGTAGTGTCATTTAAGACTGTTCTGTCTTACTAAAAGGTAGCTTGAAAGAGCAGACATCCTGGTACCAGAGTCAGGCACCTACAGAAGCGATGGGTATTCTACTGCAAACCTTGATGAAATCCTCTTAGTTCACTTTGTTACATTATTGCTTACTTTGTTTTCTTAGGAAACAAGGCTCATTTGTTTGATTTGAAATATCTGCATGTGCATAGTTTTCTGCATGTTCATCAAAACCAGTCAGCAAAACATGACAGAGAGGCAGGGGGTCTCATTGATATTAAGTGTTGTACTAGGATGCTTGGTTCCACAGGGAAAATAAATCTAAACATCCCTGCCTCCATGGAAAGGAAGACTAAGGTATCACAGGGAATCCAGAAGAGGCAAAAAGGGAAAAAGAGGATGGGGTGACAGAGGAAGAAAGAGACTTTGGGACCAGAGTTTCTTCAGTCCTGTAGCTCCAGGGCCTTGCTTATTTGCACAGCTCCTAGCAAAAGGCTCCTCAGTGGTGTCTGTAGGTGAAAACCCAATACTACTAAAACAAAAAAAGCAGAAAGCTACCCCTAAGACTTACAATTTCCCATCTTCAAAGTTTTTGTAAAGCATTCATCTAGGATTCTGTAACTACTATGCAGGTTTGCATTGGTTAAAATACAATATTTCCCAAAGACACAGAGAGTCCCAGCTAATATGCAGAATATCTTGTTCCAGCCTAAGCTCACACCTCCTTTCCTATCAGGCAGCATTTAAAATATTCAAAAAAGTGATTCCCCAGAGATACCCTATTAAGAACACAGAGAAGAATTCATGTTGTAATGGTTCATTTCTACAGATCAGCCTTTGCTATGTGCACTTAGAAGATACAATCTCATCCATAAGATAGGAGCATAGTAACAACAACAATAATAATGATGAAAAAATCAACTAGCATAATAACAAAACCAACAATAATGAAAAAATCAACATGGATACAGTGTGAATACAAAATGTGTATGTGCTCACTCTTAATTTTTAGAAAAAAGTATATCCTGTACCCCAAACAAAAACCATTTTAAAATCAAATGAAGAATAAGGGACATTTTGAAGAATATTTTGAAGAAATGAAGAATAAGGGACTTTTTCCTCTATCAATAGAAAGAAAACCAAGAAGTGGAAAGAATTAAGGGTTAAAGTTAGCAAAAACATATTAGCACGTTTAAAAAATCATAACACTGATGACATAACTTTCTTTAAAAACAGAAATAAATAAATAACTAACAAAAATTTACTTTCATTTTCAAGTTTTGGTAAACTTCGAGAAGGCAAACTGCTAAATCCATCTTTCAGGATCTTGCATGCTTATACCATGTTTACCTTCAGAACAATTTCAGCAAGCATTTGAATCAAAGCAAAACAACAACAACAACAACAACAAAAAATCAAGTTCCACCTCCTTACTTTATCCTCTGACTTTTTAAGTAAGAAAGTGGTCTTCAAAAGAGGAAAACCTACCAAACAACAACACAAAAAACCCCAACAAAACCTTTATAAATTAGCAACACCCACCTCAACTTCAAACCTATGACCTAAAAACTGACAGCCACTGCTCAAAAGCAGAAGGAAACCGACACAAAGTCAAACCCACTACAAGCAGTAACACCGATGCTCAAAGCAAAGACCACAGACAAGATCTGTTAACCATCAAGCAAGATGAGTCAGATGGACAACACAAAAGAAAGACTTCATCGTTCCAGAAAACACTTTTAAATTACACAGGCTATGCAGTTTTAACACAACGATTGATCTGTAAGATAAAGAAATGCTTAAAGGTCAAGAAACCAAACCTGAAGCCTCTCTGTAACGCTGCCTGCCGGGGTAATGTAGCAACAATGGCTGTAATACAAACCCTGTATTTTTAGGTATGGAAAGCTCTCTTACAAAAATGCCCCTTACTAAAAACCTCCCAGGTTTCAATTTCTCCTGAGCTTAAAGGACACTTCAGTGAATTAAATGACAAGTCATTTCACTGTCAAAGTGTTCATGTAATTAATGTCTAAAGCACAACACTTGTAGGACAATTACTTAAGTCAAACCAGCACAAAGTGACACTAGCAATGTCTGCATCACTTCATGGTGATCTTGCCATGCCCAAACTTCACAACCGGGAGCACAGTAATGCCATTAAAGTTACTTCCAACAAGAAATAGAGGGGATTCAAAAAGCAAGCATGGAAGAAAGGCTTAGGTCTAGAGCTGCCACTGGACTGCCATGAAACAACAAAAAAAACCCCACCCTGTGTTACCAAACATAGTATCACAAACCTATTTTTGTGATACTCTTTAACATCTTCCCCACGAGACAGTGGAATGGTTCCCAGAATATAAAGATTACACCACGCACACTACAGCAGTCATTAACATGTCACCTTACACTTAACCCACCTTCTCCACACAGCAATCGCTTAGGAGATTTGCCAGGTTTAAGAATCAGATAAGACAATTCAATACCAGCAAATTAATAGTAGAGGGGGGAAAAAAACTGCAAGGGAAAACCACAGAGATCAATAACCGCCAAGATCTGCCCCTGTGTCTCAGCTATCTATCTTGCACTGCTCTCTCCCGTGGAGAACGTGCCTGTCAGCTTTAACACAACAGGATACTCAAGTCTTCCAACCTAACTGCCCAGCAGAGACCCACACAAACACCAGCAAAGCCCTTCTCCCAACACTCCCTTGCTAAGTCTTGAGTATGAGCCACAAACAAAGGCAGGGTGAGACCTATTGGGTTTATTTTGTGGTCTTGTCCAGAAGCATCTTCCTGTTTTTCTTCTAACACAGCTTCTGCAAAGAACAAGATTTCATTCTCATCCTTCAATCACAGCAACAATTCACAAACCAAAAGTAAAAGAGGAAATGGCTGAGCTGAAGGCAGGAAGCCCGCTAACTCTTCTTCCTAGAGATGATCTTTTAAATAGATAGATGCTTTTAAACTCTTTTTAAGTTGCAAAATCCACGTCAACAGCACCTAGCCCACAGGAAACCAGTTTCCATAATTAATTGATATATTTTCATCTTGACATTTGCCCCAAAAGCTGGCTATTCTGAAACAGCAGTCACATAGCCACATCAGGATCCCACACTGGCAAGTGCTGCACAAGCTCCAAGACATAGCCCCTGCTCCAGCAGGAACAAGACAATTTCTCATTAACAACTTTTCCTCTTTACGTGTTTGTGACCAATTCACAGACATTATAAACCTTCTGTAAGTTGCAATGCAATGATATTTGTGAAGTTACAATATGGGTTATCAAGTCCTTCTGCACGACTTTTGCACGGTGCACCTCAAATTCTGCCTTACAGAAACATTCGCTATGGTAACCTCCTGGCCAGCTCCCATGAAGAAAGGAACAGCAAAGAACCAGCAAGGTAGGCCTTTTCTTTTGCTGTAAAACCTCTCCCACCAGAATTCTGCTGTCAGAGCGAGTAAAACTGTCAGACACAAAGGTTACCACGTAAAACCATTTCATCACGGCAACAAGTTTCTCTCAAGTAGATATAATTGTTCCACCAAAGCTCTCATGCGACCGCGAAACGGGCATCACTAACCTATTCCTGAATAAATAAGGCCATGAAGAACTGCAGCAGCGAACGCGGTGAAAAATTGACGACTAACTGCCCGCCTTGTTTTTCTTCTCCTTTCATTATTTCCACTGCGGAGGGGGGCGGGGGGAAAGCCCTGGTAACAAGTTTGCAAAAGCCGCACACGGAAAACTTGCACAGTCCTCCCCACGCGGGCATCGCGCCCTCCCGCTGCCACCGGGCGCTGCCCGACCCGGGCGGGAGCCCTCCCGCAGCCGCTGCC
>JAAWXA010000016.1:5504997-5765512 GCA_038090715.1 Florisuga fusca | reverse complement strand
GCCCGCTGGCTGCGGGGCAGGAACCCGCCTTGGTGTTGCGGGCTTATTGGTGCGTGCGTGCCCCTGGCGTTGCGGTGGACACTAGTTGCTAGCAACTGGAAATAAGTGTTCGGAGAGGAAGAGCAGGAGGAATAAAACGAGCTGTAATCATTTGTCTCTGAAGTAGAGAAGTGCTAAGAAATAAATAGACCTGACAGTGCCGGAACAGCGGGCAGGAAGAACGAATGTAACCGTGAACTTGCTAATTACGCATCCAGCGGGCAAATTCCCTACGCTGGGCTGTACGCGGTGTACACGCCGAGCCCAAATCACCACAGAGCGCTGCAGTGCGATACCGAGCAGGATGTACACAGCCACGCACCCTCACAGGAGATATTTTGCTCTCCACACAGATGCGAAACCTCCGTTTCCCAGTGGCTTAAAGTAAAAAGCGGAGCCGTTTCCCCTCGCCCCCGGGAGGGAGCACAGCGCGCCCGGCACCGCGGGGTACCGCGGGCAAGCAGCCGCCCCGGGGCTCGGCAACCGCGGCACCGCGGCACCAAGGAAAGGCTCCCCCGCCGGGCTTCNGGTCTCGCCATGCCGATGCCCCGGAGAGCGCCGCCGCGCACCGCGCCGAGCCCCTCCGGCGGGCGGGCAAGGTGGAATTAACTATTCAAATTAAACTGCTTCTGCACCGTCTAATTGAGTCCCAGCAGACACCGTCAGGATAATTGAGTGCGGCTCCTGGCAGCCCCGGGCCACCCCGGCCAGACATCCAGTCGCCGTGGGTTCCGAGGAACACCGCCCCATACACGGCCGGTGAGAGAAGTCACCCCCTTCCCCCAAGCTCAGCGTCTGAGGAGTTGAGGGCTTGTTCTGCAAAAGCCCCGAACTACAGTGTGCAACAGGAAGGAAACCGCAAAAGTCAGGAGTACCGCAAAGTTTTGAGGCCGGCAAGAGCAAGGCACCTGCCCTTCGAAAGGCTCGGGGGAGCCTGGACTCAGCCTCTGGTACCTGCAACAGGAGAAGTCGAATAGTGCAGAAAAACAAACACCGTCCTCACCAGTTTGATCCGGGGAACACCTAAAAGGTCTGTTTGGCCACTACATACTGGCTTCGATGTCCTGCTGTCAGCCACAAAAGGGCAGCTAGTCACAAGGTACTGGACTGGCCAGCTTCATGATGCATCACTAGCTGTGTGTCAACTGTGGTCATATGGAGGAGGTTGAAAAGGCACCAAAAGGAAGCTGAATCTTCCTTTCTGGACCTTCTATTATGTCAGCAAACATCCTGAAGCACGGGGCTAATGTACCACAAATACACATTTAATTGTACAGGGATGAAAGCTCTTTGATATCCAAGTCACCCAACACCATTTTATTACCCAGTTTGGAGGATAATCTGGATAGCTACACTGCTGTATGGGCACCCTGCCTTCAGACAGCTTGGATGTCTTGCTTCTGTCCTCAAAGCTTTCTAACATCCACTCTTCTGAAACTAGAAACTTTCTCATTTCCAGACTAAATGTATTCACTGTCAATTTATAGCCATTTGTTCTTTACCATTATTACCCTTCAAATTAATTTCACCTTTCTGATATTTACCTAAAATGTCCTTATAAGTAGCTCTTAGTATCTCAGACTTTCTGCTGTGTTTTTAGTCTTCTAAATAGTTTTTCCATTCTTCAGTGCCCTCTCTACCTTCTACTTTGCATGCACCGTTCTAAACAAGGGTTTAACAACTGCCTTCTACAATGATATTAATGCCTTGCCATCTACTGAAAATACCTCACTCGATACATCCCAGAATACCATAGCATTTTTCAGACCACATTACAGTGGCATCATAGTTACCCTACAATCAACAAGATATCTGGATTCCTCTTCTCGTAATCTCACATTTGATGAACCTCTGAGCTTACTCTCAGTTATTCTAATTAATCTTTAAGTGCATGACTTCTTACTGTTATATTCCACCCCATTTCTGGTATTCCAGGCAATAGATCATTTTCAGCAATTGTGCTAGCACAGTTTAAGATGATACTGTGCCTTAAAAATTGTGTCTTCTTTTCAAGATTATTTACCACACAGCCTGCTGGGGGGTTTCCCCTCTTCCATGGCAGCTCACTCTGTACAACCATCCACACCTTTGGCAACGTCAGGTGGCAAATGCTCTGTTCCTGTAAAGCATTCTGCTCCTGAGCCTCTGACACTTCCTGGCTCAAGGCTGCCCACAGATTTCTCACTATGCTCCATTTCTGCAACAAAAGCTATCCTTGGCAACACACTAAGCTCTAAGAACCCTGATGGTTCACCTCTTTCCCTACAACCTCTCACTATGACTTGATTCTTGGTTTTGTTTTGATGCAGACTATGGTAGGCCATTTCTTCTACAAAATTCAACCTGAATGCTTCACGCAAAATAAGTCACATCTTTTAGGATCATCAGCCTTGTAATCATTAAAAACTTATTTATCTTGTTTACATCGAGTGATTAAAGAGAGATTCTTAATTTTCTCTGAATCCTCAGTACTGGAATCAGTAAGTTACATACATTGCTGGCATCACACTGCCTTTTCCTTCTGTTGCTTTTTTATATTGAGGAAAGCCTTTTTCAAAGCTAAGTTTTCAAGCTGTGAGCAACATTAGGTAATCAGTACCCAGGCATCACATCAGTGTCAGCCAGTTGTTCCATAAGCAGAATTTTCTGCTCCTTGCAGTGAAACGTTCAGCTTGGCTTTTATTTTGCTACAATAATTAGGACCATACTCCTGTGGACTGTAAATGCCAAGAGGTCCCTCTGACTGCACTGAACTTTTGAGTGCACAGACAGGAGGCTCCTGCCTCCTCCTAGTGCTGAGAACAGGACTGGGGTGGGTTTGCAGTCCTGTGCTTATGCTCAAAGGTAACTCCCAGAGCAGAGCATTTACTTTCAGTGAATTGGGAATAATTCAGTTACAGGAAAACTGCAGATGTCAGTGGGAGCAAAAGGTAGAGGTGATTGCTTTGCTGTTTTGGTAGCCCTCACTACCAAACCCCAGCTGCACTAACCCACACCAGTTACAGATATATTAGTCATAACTAGATACAAGTTGGTTAAAACTTTTTGTCCCTTCTTCTAGAGGTGATGATTTTCTTGAGTAAGGATTGTCACATTGGCCCTCATGGAGACATGCGGGTACCATGTACTGGTCTTACTGGAATTATATTTGTATTTTACATGGGGAGTGCTTCTGAAATCATGGGACCCCTCATGACCCTCATCTGCAAACTGGCCCATTAATGAGGCAGAAGTTGCTGTTTGGGAAGGAAGCAGGGGCATTATATGAGCTAAAGGCAAGCCAGCATAGCCCAGGATGCCCAAAGGGGAGCTGAGGTTCAGCTGAGTTAGTCTAACTCCACAGGGAGCTCAACACCATGCTTTGAATTCATTAAATTTTCCCTAACTATAGGGACTTCTTCAGCAAATGCTGTTGGTTTAACTGAGCTTACAATTGCAGTGCTCTCCACTGTTTCCCTGGGCATCATGGTACAGCTTGTACTTCTGCAATAATAACCAGAGACATAGGTTGAAGCATTTGCAGTTGCCATCTCTGTGGTTGGTGAATCAGACTAACTCTAACCCAAGAGAGAACCCCCTGTGGGTGACCAAGGGACATCCCTGGACTTCTGCTTTGCTCTTCCTGTTCTCAGACTTTGTTTAATCTGAAAATTAGGTCAGTTCTAAAGTTGGTGAAAGGCTCAGCTGACAGTCCTGTGACAGACATTCGATTCATCCCCAATGGAATCATAACAGACACAAGAGAAGGGCCACTCAGACCTTTGCTGTTGCAGAAGAATGCTGATGGCACACAAGGTACGTGCAATTCAGACTGTCTCCTTCTGTGGCCTTGCTAAAGGTGCTCCCACCATTAACATAGGTCCCAGATGTGCTGGTAGCTTAGGGTGTGAACAGGGGGATGTCAACAGTTATTGAGGCAACACTTTTCTGTGTTTCAAATATTCAAGACAGCTCTGTTTAAAAGGCACTTGCTTGGTGTGGATAGCAGGTTCAGCTATAGGTTGGAAGAAGAAACTTACAGGTGGTTTGTTCTGGACTTTTCTACTTTCTGAGACTCCAAATTCAGCACATAAAAGCTTCAGGGCCCATGTAGCTCCCTTATCTGTCATTTTAGGCAACTGACAAAAAAAGGCTACAGAGCCTTTAGTTAGACACTCAGCTGTCAGCAGCAGAAGAAAGCATCTGTAAAATGGTCCTCAAAGTCCACCAACCTTCCACCTTCTCTCCAGTTCAGCTTCTAGGCATGCTTTCTTATGCCTGACTGTTTTCCAGCTGCATTTTGTCTTTCTCATTTCACCTAACAGCTGTACGGCCAATTTTTATTATTTCCTATTAATACCTATCATATTTCACTTGGGTTCTTCGGTTTATTTTACACTACAGATTAATTTTTAACATTGTAAGGGGAAAAAAATTCATGCAAAAGAAATGGCTTTTACCAGCCATAATGCTTTTCACTTTACATTTGTGTAGTTTTCCCCTGCCCTTTGTTTAATCTGTTTAGACTTAGCTTTTCAGTGAGGTTCTTGTTTAATCTGTACTTGTGCAACAGCTCCCTGTGTATGAGGTACAGTTAGCTGGGTCCCCCAGGTTCATGCAGTAATAAGGGAGATAAGTGACACAAAATAGACTCTGTCACAACTTTATTTGAATAATGGCAGAAAGTTGAGCCCTTCACCCTTAAAGGAAACAAGTCACTGAAGAAGTGATACAAGCCTAAAGCTGAGCCTTCAAGAGTCTGATATTTCAGATCTGAAATCCTGCTTCTTATTCTAAGTCTCCTTGCACACAGGAGGAGATAACATCCAATCTTTCACATTTGCTATTCTGCAAAGAGGCATATATAAATATTTTCTCCTTCCAGGCTACTAGCAGAAAAGGGCACTTCAAAGCTATCTTTGGAAGTTTTATTATAATATTGCCCCTAGTAAGAAATACTGGCCACAGAAAGCAGAGCCATGGCATCCTACCCGTTCCCCAGGGCATGGTCTCTCCTCATCCTTCCTATGACTGGATGTTAGGATACTTGCCAGTTTTCATATTTTTTTCATAGTTAAATAGTTGAAGAATTTGCACATATAAGGTACATTATACAGCTCACAACAGAGAGCAAAACTTCTTAGGCTAAAGCCTGGGAGAGATGAGGAAAGATGATGTGAGTAACCTCAAAGTTTTCCTAAGCTACTCATAAGTAGATGTGGTTGATGCTCTTTCCCCAGTTTGCTATGTGTACCAAGCAGAAGATCATTGCGAACTCTGCAGATTTGTGATACCCAACAAGAAGATACAGCAAGCCCTGTTCTTCCACTCCAGTTGGTTCTAGTCCTTCCTTTTTACTATTTTTGTTTTTGCTAACTAATCTCCAGAATGTTACCAGACCTCCTTCCATCTGGAAGCTCACCACATAAGAAACAGCCAAGCAGTCCAATGAGATCCTAACCATGATCTCATGAAAAGCCCCTGCCCATCTCTGGAGGTAAAGCTGGACTAGGAGCCCTTTCTTTAGTACCTAAGTGCTCCACTAGCACAGGTTGTTCTAAATCCCAAGCCCTTGTAATGTTTTCAGCACTAAGTTGTTTGCTGCATACATTGACTGCATGTGGTCCTGCAGTTGGATTTGTCTCTGGTCAAAGACAAAATACTCTTCAGCAACTTGAGCTGATGCTTTTGAAGTTGAGCACACAGGGAACTGGTCAGGTCACCCAAGTGCTGAACCAGTATTGCCTGTGTTGAACAGCTTGTGAGTGTCTTGCTGGTTATCTAATGAAACTGCTGCAAAATGCTTGCTGACTGCAGTAAGAGATCCAAAGATGCTCTTGGTCACCACAGGATAAATGTTGTGTGCAGAGCTGGGTTGGTGGCTGTGCTGTAGTAGAATAAGCTGATTCAAAGCACTGAAAACAGCCCAGGGATGGCCATAGGTATGAAGAAGATTTATTCACACCCTCCAGCAGCCATTCACAAGGTATGGTAAAGGCTGTGTTGCCTTCACATTAGAAATCTGCTCACATGAAACTAAGGATCCTTAGTCAGTTAAGAAAATATTAAATTGATTTTTTTCTGTAAGAACAGTATTTTATAGAAAAGATGTGCTTCATTTCACCATAAGGTCAGGCTTCCTGGAGTGGCTGGATAGATTTGGATTCTAATATTACCATCAGTTTGCACTTCTCATTAACACCTTGAGTTTGCTTTCTTGATTTATTTTTACTTATAGACTAAGTAAACAGGTCAGATTTCCCTAAGTGATGTTCACTTTGGACTTCTGCAAGGTTTACAATTCCTTCAGTTTCTGTGAGATGTGCAGTCAACAAGTGATGTTGGCACAACAAGCAAATGAAGGGGAAGGATCATACTCTACTATCTGTGTCATATTCACATTTCTTTTTCTGTGGCATCAAGAGGATGAGACCATTACAGAAAAGAGGGAGGAACTGCCTAATTAGCACCTTCTCCCAGTACAGTATTTGTCATAGGCACCTGTATGATTATAGTAGAGGACTGAACTGTTATTTGTGCTTGTGGCAGGCAGCACATATGAACATTCAGACACCACTTGCTTTTTCATGTCCCCAGTGGCTCTTACATTTCTGCAGCATGGGCTGTCTCTGAAAGCAAGTAAGATCCAGGCTCAATAAACTCAGAATAAAAAATGAAACAGAGGGAAAGAAAGCATGGTCACAAAACAGATAAAAGGTGAGTATATAAATCCTCTGTATAGAAGATACTATGAGGATTAGAATATTCATCTCTACAGGTAAAGCCAAGGCCCTCTGTTTATAAGATTTTAACTTTGCTCTTTCGTGGTTCTCCTCTTCACGTTTCTATCCACTTTCCAGATTCTCATATAATTCCATTTGACATCTCTACAAGACAGTTACCATTAACACCCAATTACTTCAGTAAGGCCATACCCTTTCTAAGATTAACTTCCAAATACTGCCTGTACTGCCAGTATTTGCTGTATTTGACTGTGATCTTGCCAATACTGATTAGCAAGTATTGGCAGGAAGAGATACAGGGAATGTTTGGGGTTTTTTTAAGAGATACAGATGGAAAAGAGAAGCAGACAACAAGATTTGTATTGATAAAGTTTAGATACCACAGCAAGACTGTACAAAAAGAATACTGTAATTTACCTAAGAACAAATCCCCAATTTAGTGGTTTCAGTTTATAGGCAAAGTGATATCCCCCTCCCCCTGATGAGAAATACTTATGTAGTTTTGGAAAATCCTAACCATGCCAAGAACAGAAAACCAGATTAGGAAGACAGATAATAAACAGCAGTAAAGCAGCCCATCTCCTTTCTTTATACAAGCCAAATGAAACACAGAAATTAAACTAAGAGTGGGGAAACAACTCAGATTTAAAACCATGTTGGGAATACTCCAAAGACTCATTAACAGATGAAAAAGTATGATTACCTTATTAAGAGTACTACCACCCATACAGAAGCTCTGATCAAAACAATAATTAAGCCACCAAAAACAATCCCCCTGCATCATTAAATACTTTTATACAAATAAATTAACTGCCAGCCAGAAACATCAAATGGAGATCATTTACCTCAACCAGCTAATAAGTCCAGCTACTCAGAAAGCCTCTCACATTCTTACCTGGGCATGTCCTATCATTCTTCTTCCAAAAAATAAAACCCCTCTTAAATAAATGATCTTGACAGCATCCCTATAAATTACTGTATTTACACCACCACAGATAAATCAATGAACCATGTGGCTTGAGATAACAACCTGTCCCTTTGCCAGTGGTGAAAACTGATTCTCTTCCAAGTAGCACATGCAGCTGGGCAGGAATATTTATTTCTGAGCAAAGTAAATAGACATTCAAGTGCAACTGTTGATATGCAGAATCTGGCAACAAATCAATATTGACTTTAAATTACCAATTTATGCCATTACTTTTTAATAGCAATGAATCTTGTTAAAATTCCATAGCATGCCATCCTGAAGTGGCAAAGCCTGTTGAAGTTCTTTTGGCTTGTGGGCTTATCAAATTTGAGGCTTTAAGAATCCTGTTATTGGTGAGTGTCAGTTTCTGGCTTTGCTCTTTTATTGGCTGCCTTTGAAATCTCTCCTGAGCTTTTCTATCTTCACTTCAATTTGATTATTTTTCCTGTGTCTGAGAAGGGTGCAGGTTTGAAGCTGGCAGGTGTGTATTACTGCCTCCCCTCTACAGAGGCAACTAATATTACTTGGGGTTTCATGGGCATGGATTAAAGCAGAAGTACTGAGCCTTCATTTATCTTCTGTTATGCAGTCTAAAGAAGCTCAAGTATATTACACAATTTGCTAGATCATGCAAAACTGCTTTCTTGAGCTACATAAATAGCAGTGCATATGTACATAGCATCTTATAGCCTGATTATCAAAAATCAAAGATCAGGATTTTAAAAAATGGCTAAATTCATAAGGTCAGAAGAAAAATTTTGACAGGAGCTGAAATTCCCATAAAGCAAAAACTAACCTTTCCAGGTGCACCTCCAGGAATGGATCAGGGATGAGATACACTAGGAAAGCAACTCTTGTAGGGAGCTTCATTCACTAAAGCCCAACCTGTACCTGTTTAGGGGAAAGCAGAGTAAACCAGTCTCAGAAGTAATCTTCCTGGAATCTTTTCCTAGCAGAAAGCTTAAAAGAGTGTAAAATTATTGGGTTGAAGTAGATTAGAGCTGAGGAGCCTTATGTTAGCATGACTGCTTACTTTACAAGACAAGTTCAGCCTGTTCATGGAAGTGAGGAGACAGGAAAACCCATTAGAAGAATCATGAAGAAAGAGAACTTTGTTTTCTAATGTGCTTTGACTAGCTACTGTTGTAGCCTTGATTTGTGAATCTATTAAGCAATGGAACAGGTTTACATGTTTATTCATTTTCTCCCTTAATTTAACAGGAAGTTGTACAACAAATCGAACTCTGTTGCCACAGGGAAAAATACAGGCTGCATCCCATGGTAGATGTAGAGATCAGCACAGCCATGAGCCTCTGCATTATGTCTGGGTTCTTGAAGAACTACCACCTAATTTTTGGAGCACTTGTAAGGTGCGTATCACAGTGAGAATCAGACCTCATCCTTACTGGCATAACACAATTATTGCTGCTGTGTCAGAAAGCAGACCAGTCCCCTGAAGTACCACTGAGCAGTTAACTGGTTTGGGGCTTATTTTGTCTTTTGTGTCATCCATTAGGAACTCTCTCTGGAGAGAGGATAGTAAACCAGTCTGATCCATTCTAACAAACCCAATATTCTTAAATCATGCTCTTTAGTTTCCCAAATTAACTTACCTCATGGTTTCCCCTTTGTGCCTAGAAAGATTTATTGTTTTTATTCAACCTGAAAATCTGCTGGCATTAGATATATTAGGATACCCACAGGTGGTTCTTTTGTCATCCTATCACTGCAGTAGGAAGATAGCAAAATAAATCAATAAAAACAATGTCTTGGTTGATGCTTGGGGAAACCAATCTGTGGGTGAATATATAGCTCAGCAACAGCCTGCCCTGTGTTCAGACAGCAGTAGGTACTATGGCTCCCACTCACTGGAGATCTCAAATAAGGATTCTGGGCTTTATTTAGCTTTCCTCCACCACTCAGTTTTCTATCTAATTCTGTGTCCTTTTAAAAATAATGATTTCTTATCTTTTTTTTTTTTCCCCACAGATATATGCTAGAGTGAGGGTTATTTTTCCACAAGGTCGTATTTTCTTTTACTTGAACACAACATTTGCAGCAAAAGCCTAATATAAAGCTGGTTTTCAGTTGCCACTATCCCACATTATCCCACATTTGTTTTCAAAGACTATATGCAAATTATGCCAGTGCTGCCTTCTGCACATCCTCCATTTTATTTTCTATTGAGACTGAATGTGAAGAGCTGCAGTCTATTTAGAAGATCATGGTTGTTGCAGCACTAAACCAAAGCTATTTCCAAAAGTGAAATTTCTTAGAATCAGTGTATTTTCTTCTGCTTATAATAGAAACAAGTATGACTATCCTGAGCCTTTAGTTACCTTCCCAGGTCTGAGATTTGAAGAGAAGCAGAGTGAGTATGGAAAGAAAAGCAGTGGATTAGTAAATCCATTTATTTATGCTGTTACGGAAGCAGACTGGAGACTGCTAGAGTGAAGAGAAACAAGTGGCAATGTACTCCATAGCTGCATTCTCCAAATTATTTTTCCCAAGGAAGGTGGTGGACATTAGCAGGCACAGGCAGAGGCACAATTAGCCAGTTCCTGCAGAGAACAGCCTCTAGATGAACTTGGTACCCTGAACTTGGTACTCACAGCCCCAGGACACACAGGGCAAGCTGCTGCTGCTGCCCCCCATGCTTGTCTGGCCAGGGGCATTCCCAGCACAAACAAAAACCATGCAGCATGGCTTACACAGACATGTGTATGTATTGCCTTGGATTACATGTCTTTTCTGGACTCTAGGTTAACTGTCAGAGGATTATTACTCAGAGCTTGAGCTAGCCTGAGGAATGAAGCAGTGTCTGTCAGGATCTAGCTATCTCTGCCCTCAGAAGAAGGCTGCTTTTGTCCTACTCTTGTAAAGCCAACATTGATCTCACACTTGAAGTCACTGATAACTCAGAACTGATCTAGCTATAACTGAAACCATTTAATAATTGAACCCATTGATGGGCCTTTACTGGGAAGCACAGCCTTGTTATCCTATTAAGGGAAGACTGTCACTGTGTGTGTTGCAGATCTGGTTAATAAATTTCTGTTTTTATCTTGAATACAGTAAGCAAGTGCATATTAAAAAAGCAAACAACACAAGGAAAAAACAAAGGCTGTTTCCTACAGGTGCCATGTCTACCCTATGGAATATTTTTTACCTTGTCAACCAAATATAGGAGGTATTCAATCGAGTACCAGGTACACAATGTTCTCACTGAGTTTTTAACCCTGTTCTCCAGAGTTCTCTGGTTTTAAGTCCCCTTACTGTAAAGCAGGTGCCCTTTTGTGTTCCTGAAGATGCAGAATCTCTGCATCTCACTGTCAAGGAGAGCCATTTGTTAATTGTTTCCATGAAAACCTAGAGTGAATAAACATTTAGCTAAATAGCTAAAACATGCATAAGGTACCCTACACAATTTTTAGCTCTGTCAGCTGCAGCACAAGATGCTCATGTAGCGGGAACAGTCATGCCAGATGTTAGGAATGAATCTGCTTGTTTCCACTGCATTTCCATTTTGGTAGGCTTGTTTTAAGTCCGTGACAATTGGGCAGAGACCTTGCTGAGGTAGCAAAACCCTCCCCGTGCCATAGAATATCTGATACTCCTCCAGGACCAGAGCTTTTCTGATTTGTTTGCATACATGAGTGGTCAGGAAGCCTTGTGGTGGGACTAGGAGCCAAGACAAGGTCACCTTATTTATGAGAAAAAGAGTCAATGGAATTACTACTGTGAAGCAAGGAAAATATTTTTTCTTTTTTTAAGCACTCATGGATTGGTGCAGCAAGAAAGCATGTGGGGAACTGATTACCAAAGCTGCTGATGTAAGAATTTGGTTTGCTCTTCTATATCCCCTACGCAGCCCGATTTTTTTGTTTGGATGGTTGGCTCGTTTTGGTTTTTGTGGTTTTTTTTTTGTTCAAAGACTGGACAGCAGAGGGTGCCAAACCCCCAAGAGGGAGAGCACCCATCCCCACCGAGCTCTCATGCATCACCTTGATTCCCTCGCGTTGATAGCTCTACCCCAGCAGGAGTGGTCAGGCCACACGGAGACACTTGAGAGCCGCGTGTTCCATCTGCACTGCTGGCTGTGCTGGAGTGTATTATCTCGTTTGGTTGTGTCAGCACTTCCATAACAGTTTATAACCTCTTACTTTGTGGATCAATCAAGGCTATTGCAAGCCAAGTTATTTTCTCTCTGATGTGCAACTGGCACTCAATGTTATCTCAGGAATCTGAAGCCATGTTTTGTTATCAGGATGTTGCAGAGTCGACTCACTAAATTAAAAGCAAGCACTTGATCATACAGAGCTGAGCATATACCCTCCTCCACCTTTCACATGTGGTACAAATATGACACAGCCACCAACAAACTAAATTTGTTCAACATAACATTGTTTGTATACAGCTTTTTGCTTTGGACAAAGAAACATGAGATTAAAACACCAACAGCTCTGAAATCCCATTCTCATCCTACAGTGAATTATGAAATGAAGTGGTATTATATTAGCAGGCATATTTTCCTGTTGTAATAAAAAGATACACATTCAACATTTTCTGCAAACACTACTCATGGGAATGAGATGGAAATTGGTCCTCGAGTAGTAACTAGTTACAATAGCTTCTAAGAGTACCTACAGATTATTCTGATTGTATCTAGGAGCCAAATCCTAAAGTCCCCATTGTATTCAGATTCTTGTTCTTTGATGGAGTAAAAATTGCTGCACTGGGAGCAACATTTGTTGCTCTTCTATTTCTTGCCAGTTCTGTCCTGAGGATGAACATTGTCAGATGGCCTATTTTTACTGTCCTTGTACCTGATACATGTAATCACTGGCCTATTATTTCCATGCAGGAATGGGATCCATCATTCCTAATTGAAAATTCTGCAGATAACAATTGATAACTTGTAAACAGTTAGTCACTTTGAATGAATTATGTAGGCTCTGTTTACTTAATCTAGCTATTTGTCAGCTTTATCAGTCACTTATCAACAGAAGCAGAAAGCAGACCACATATTATCCATTCATCATCCCTTCCTGCCTCTGTAACACACGCAATACATATTACACGTTCCACAGCACTGGTGAAATTGCTCATAATATAACACTGCCAGCAGAACTAAGTCCTCAACACCAGAATACTACATACATATACATACACAATACCACATCCTCAATACCAGAAACTTGTAAGGTTTTCATAAGGTTATGTTTTTTATTCAGTTCCAACACTTAGGCCTAACTAATAAATTTGTTGCAAATGCACGGCTGCTGCCGGCAGTGAGGACAGGAGGTGCGGTGTTGGGCTCCAGGCTGGGCCGGGGGAGGACATTACCTCAGGACATAAAAGCGCAAGGAAGGAGATGCAGTTAGAGAGGCTCAACGGTCCTTTGGGGTACAGGTAGGTACAATTTTTAATATCTTTGTGTGGCAGCACATGATACTCAACTCAATTTGGGTAGAAAGTAACAATTCCAAAGACATTTTGTCACAAAAATGTCCTGAAATTGCTTGTCTTACAGGTAGTGTGATGCCCTTGGCCTGCAGCCAGCAGTACTCAGGGCTATATTCCCCTCAGGGCAGCAAAAATTTGTAACTTTTACAACTCAAATTAAGAAAACTGAAGCACCAGCACCATCTCACCTTTTCAGGCTTCACCAGTTCTGTCAGTGTCCCAAGCTGAAGGGAAGGGCTTTGTCCAGAAGGTGAAGTCTGCCACAACTACGTGGCCTTAGTGGCAGCTTCTCCCTGCAGACGTCTCCTCTGGGGTCTGGCAGCCTCTCACAGGACTCTGTTACCCCTCAGCTCTGCCCTGAGAGGGACAGGTGGTGTGGAGGAGCTGCAGCCCGTACCACCCTGAGGAGAAGGTTCTGGAAGGGTCCAATCCCAGTAGTGCCGGTGGGTTGGTGCAGCCCAGGCCCCCACAGACAAGATGGCCGCCTTCCCTCTCCTCCCCTCAGCTGTGCTGAGGCCGTTGGCTGTTTCCCACCCCAGCCTCCTGTTTTTCCTCACAGAATTTTTACTGAGGTAATGGGTGCCCCTCACCCTGACTTCTCTACCTCATACTTAACCCCCTGCATTTCTTTTTACCTCTAAAATGTCCCCCCATTGCCACCTCCATGTTGCCAATGCTGGCAGGGCCAGGCCAGGGCTTCATCCAGCCCAGAAACACAGCACAGGTGCTTCTGTCATGATTTCACTCTGAACAAAATTATTGTATGCTTTAACAAAAGCCACCTACTGATAAGCAAAGGTTAGAAAATCACCAGCTCTGCCCTTATCCAGCAGGAAATACTTCACTGCTCAAAAAAAAAAAAAAAAAGATACACCAGGCACACACAAAACAAGGGCATTGGGCTCAGTACACAACCTTGAGTATAACACCAGAAAAGAAGTATGATTTCTCTGTAACCCTTTCAGTAAAGTCTGTCAGGAAGATTAAGACTCAGAAAAGCTTTAAAAAAATAAGCTCCTTCTACTAGCTCTTTAAAAGGAAAGGTGGAAAACTCTATGGATTTCAGATGTACAATGGCATGAAATGTATTTTTGGTTGAAAATACCAATGGAAAGATTTTTAAAAATTATTATTTTGTAGTTCTCACAAATCCCTCGTTACCTATCAGTTAAGTATTTGCTACTGCTTATTTCCCCCAGGTGTTCCTTTGTTTCTTCCTTGGAACTGGGGAGGATAGTTGTGTGGATTACTACTATGATTAGCAATTTTCTTTCCAAGGGAAAAACCTGTGCTGTTTTTTAATCCAAAAATCCACATGCCTCTTATGAGCTGGAAAAATAAATCCTTACAAATAATTCAATAGGGTCTTTAAATTTAGATAAGTCATTCAAACATGAGTTAGCAATAGTGTCAAAGCTGAAAAGCTGAATTGGCTCCACTGGTCACCCCACAGTGAATTAGGAAAGGGGGTTTTGGAAATCTCTTGGATATGTGGCTCCCAGGAACCCTACTTTGGGTAGCTAGAACCTCCTAAAACTAATCCTCTTCATGACACTGCGAAAGGGAACATGGAACAACTTTAAAAATCACAGTTAATGTGGCCATGCAGTTATTGATCCTTAGCCCAGTTCACTAGTAAATTCTGCAGTGTAGATGAGCCCTTTGGAGAGCTTAATATGTTAAGTGAATCCATTACTTTTTGCTGATTTATTTTATAATGGCTCATTTACATGCACTGCAAAATGGTATTTTTATACTAGTAGAAAGGCACAGATTGCCTCTTCGCAGTCATACAGGTTTTCAATTTTAGACAAGATCTTTAAAAAATTGACAGTATTATGAAGTTCCAAGAAGCTTTTCAAAGTCACTTAGGTTTCTAAAATCTATTACAGTTATTTTTTCCTTCGTATTCCAAAGGCTGTATTGTTGGATTCATGGCACTAACTGATCCTGTTGTATATGCTGAGCAATATGAAATATAGGGCACTAATGTTTTAAAGTCTCTTCAACATTTCTCAAATTGACTGTAAAATGTGGCATTTCTACAATACATGATTGTTTGGCAGGATATAAAAGCTTACTGGTTCTCATTGGGGTGATTTGCGTAACTTGTTCATGGCATCATTTGTAAATATTATGCCCATCCCAAGCTGCTGATGATAAAAGAATAATACTGCTTTTGCCAAAGCACATCATACTACAGAGAAGAAAAAAAATCTTCTGGTCCAAAACCAGTGAAGCTATACAAAGCAAGTTAAAGTTCTATATTGCACTAACCTCAGGAAATCACTTTTGATATCTGTTGGAGAAGATAAAAGTGAAAAAATAAAATCCAACTCTTTTCACTGTGCGAAGTGGTTCTATGAGGACTGGACAGGTGAAGGAGCAGAGGCTATTCCTGAGGAGCCATTTACTGTGAGTATGCTTTGTACCAGCACCCAGAAAGACCCTTTGCTGTAGAGCAGAGAAGGTGGGCTGGGCTCAGAAGGGTTCTTCTGACTCCCCAGGCTTGCTGCCGATTAAGATGTAGCCAGCAATTCTGTTCCATGCAGACAGATGACAATTCAGTTTGCTCACTGACCTGTGTTGACTCTTCAGTACTAACAAAACCAAAACACTGCTACAAATCTATTTCACCCAAAGAGACTGAATACAGAGGAAAAGCTCATTTACTTAGCATGGCAGAGCAACTTCCAAACAATCGTTTCAGAGTGTAATTTAATATTCATGACTGTCCTAGAAGGTTGCAATTTTGACTCATGCTGCAGAGTTTACTGGCCTGTGCCTGCTTAGGAAAGGTCCTTCCAGGGATGCTGTATTTCTTGTGCACTGTTTCAAACTCACTATGTTAGAAGCTGTGCCAAAATCCTTGTGCTAACTTCTGCTCTAATAGTTGAACTGCCTGTTGTAAACTTTCAGGAAATATGCCAGGTGCTAAGAGATGCTAATATATCTAGCTGGGAAGATAACAATTTAACAAGGTACTGTTTATGCATCATCTGAGTCAGAGCTCTAAAGTTACTAGCGTGCTGCTGGGCAGGGGAGGTAAAATACTGCTCAGCTCTGCTCAATCCAACAGCTGAATTAACCAAAACATTTGTCTCCTCTGCAAGTACTAAAACACAGCAAATACCTCAAAAAGATGCAGCCACTTCTGAAAGCAGTGAAATTTAATGGCTTGATTTGGGTACTGCTTTTCCTTCTCACCTTGCATTTTTCTACTTCTCAGATTTAGCAAACCATAAATGAGTGGCTTTTCTTCAATCAGACCTTAAACTAGGGGGAAAAAACTGTAAGTCAGCAGCCAAGGTGAAGGAATTCTCAGAGAAAGCACTTAACATTATTTCCTATGGTGAATCTTTGCCTGCTAGGTTGCATTAGGGGAAAGAGGCAGGAAAAAAAGTTAGAATTTGCTTTCATCATAAAAGATGGGGAAAAAAGGGAAGGTGTCTAATTACTTCTATAAGGTATACATCTTTTACTTTAGTAAATAGATGCCAGTAATAATCTCAATTATAGGAATATTTTAAAAGTACAGTGTTGGCTATTTAGTAGATTAAGCAAATGAAAAGTATTATAGACTGTATTCTTCCCATCTCAACCACAACAAGAATAAAACAAGATTTCAAGACACAAACCCCACAGTGTTTTGCCAAAGTAAGATTGGAAAGGTTTCTAGGAATTTAATACTGGTTATACTTTTCTTATTTGCTACAAAGCAAGATAAACTCAGGTAATTAATTTATACTGTTGAGCTCAAAGACACTAGTTTTTGAAAGTAGATCTATCTGGGCAATAAAGCTTGGAAGTATGGAAAAAAAATCTTCTTTTTACAGATGTGTTTTTAATTAAATAATGCTACATTTGATCATAGAAGGTGAAATTAACATTTCAGCCTTGTTCTTGGAGCTCTGCATGGGTGGTCTTTAGGTGATATTAGAAGACTTAGTTGTTCCTGTTGCAGTAAGGAGCAAGCTTTTCTTTAAAAGCTCTGAAAAAGCTGAAGTCTGTGTTTTGAAAGAATGAAATGAGGGCAGATAAGGGTTTGTATTTTAGAGTTAGCAAATACCATTGCAATATCTGTACATTTATCTGCTGTAAAATCCTTGTCATAGCAGGTCAGGAAAACACTTCCCTTTGCACAAATATCTGAGATTTGTGAACATTTTTGCATCCATCTGTGTTAGGAATAGCACATATTCTTTCAAAATTGTCTATGTAAAATTGGAACATCTTTTGAGTGCAAAGAATCTTGATTCAGATTTGTGGTCCACTGATCTTAAAGAGGAAACTCAGCTTAAAATTTTGCATTAAATACCAGCAGCTGGACACTCAGGAGGTTGATAAAGCTCTCTAGGTTTAATCAGACTTGGATCCAATTATTTATCCTTAAAAATCTGTACCTTTCCACAAACACTTTGCTTTGATGGGTCCACATTCTTAGAGAAAAAGCAGGGTATAAAAATGTTTCTTAATAACTTTCCTCTGGATTACACAAATACATTTCATGATCCCTACTTAATTACTGCTCTGTATGCACTGGGTCCAGAAAACCCACCACACAGGGGGAGAAAAAAAAAAAAAGTGAATACTTAGCATTTACCATGTCCAGAATCTAAACGAGCTGAGGGAATAGGTCAGCCAAAGAATCCCTTCTGTTCAGTAAAAGAAATGCATGGACCCAAGAGTGCTACAGCATTGTCTGTACTATGCTTTTTTGAGCCACGAAATATCTCAAGACACAAAAGGTTACTGCTAGTGCACAGCAACAGCCATACAGAACAGCAGTCATCCCTAGCAAAATTATTTTCCAAAGGCCATTATCCCTGTAGCTCAGCAGACAGCTTCTCCTTCACAGTTTGAGCATCAGTGCTGGAATCAGTCCTTCACCAAACTTGTGAAGGGAACACAGCTATGGAAAGGAATACCAACTTGGGCCTTCTGCAGCTTTCAGGAGAGCACTGCAACTTGTCAGGGAGCCTCTAGAAAGAAAATCCTAAAAAACTGTATGCTGACAGCAAAGTGCCTGCATGTAGTTGTGAGGTTGTTGCTTACTGTGCTTCAGTCACAACAAAATGCCATGGTTGTTCACAGGACTTGGCTGGAAGTATGACAAGTCAGTAAAACAAACTGAAGCTGTTGGTCAGCTGGGCTGACAGCACACAGCATCTACCTAGTAAACAATTTGACACAACAGAATTGAAGGGTCAACTATTCAATAAAAAGCAGACAAAATCTGTAGCTATAGCTCATGGTGGTTAGCAGGTATGGCACTGGAATATGTACATGTCCTGGAAAACAAACACATTGCCCTGCAACCAGTTCCTTCCCAGAAAAACTTAGTTTAAACAGGCAGCTCAGAACAGATCCAACCCCAGAGACAAAGCACACAAGTTGCTGAGGAATGCCATCCTTATGGAGTGACCATGACATGACAAACAAGGCTTACCAAGGGGAATGAATTATGAGATGATCCAGCACAGAGCCACGGTCCTTTTGCTGAAAAAGATTTTAAGAACCTTAAGCCATTCATAAGGAACAGGTGTGGACCTTGTATTTGACTAAGTCTCCCACTGCAGCTAGGCTTAGGTAAAAAGGCAGCAGCTGGAAATGAATAGATGGGACTAGCAGCAGGAGGAAAATAAACATAAATTGCACCTTCTGAAAGACAGTGCTAATGTGTTAGTGTGAATGTGTTAATCCCCTTCCAGTATGCACATCCAGGAGCTGCTGCAATTATCATGTGGAGCATGGAAAACCAGAAACATATGATAAGAGGCCTAAGAGTCTAGTAGATGCTCCAATAAGATTTTTTTTTAAGGAGTCCCTCACTTCATTCTCAATTCTTCCTGAACACAGGATGCGATGTGGTTATCAAACACCACTGGCCAAAACAGAGTCCTGAATTAAGGGAGGAGATGAGAGCACAGCATCACAGATTATGCTCTCCTGTCTCAAACCAGCTGCAAAGACTGTTTCCGTAATGCTCACTGGTGCTCACTAACCTTTGGGTTGACTGAGGGACCACATAAATTGGTGAGCTGTGCTACGGATGAAAGGAGAGGGATTAATTCTTTTAGCACACTTAGAATCCCCTGCAGGTCTGTCATGACAGAGTGGCTGAAAGCCCTGGGCATAGCACTCTGTTGAAGAACAAAACAACCCTTTTTTTTTTTTTTTTACATTTACTTCTAATCCTCAAAATAGTTTGAAACAACAACAAAGAAAACTATAAGCATGTGAAAAACATGCTGGAAGGTCTGATTTCAGTAGAGCAATATTTGCTACTGTGACAGCTATAACACCACAGGTTATATTGTTATTATATTTGATTTTTCAAAGGACTGACCACAGAATAAACCTTGACATAGCCAAAATTGGATGGTACTAATGAAGCACCCAAGAGAACAGCATGCTGTTCCTCTTTGTGAGCAGCAAATAGCTGGTAATTAAATAGCTGTCTGTGGGGGGTTCCTGATGTATTTTTATTAACTTTTTGTGTATACTGCCTACACGCTCCAGAGTGACCAGCTAAGGTAGGTTACATGGCATTTGAAGCTGAATGTCCCGAGGTGAGCAATCTAATAATCTTGACAGTGCACAATATTGTAAGTGCTTCAACCTCCTCACTTTCTTGTGGTGGATGCACAATTAATTTTTGATCTAGAGAGGACTGATTGACATTTACTGGCATTGCAGACACCTGGTTTAAAGCAGAGATTTCTTTCTATGAAGTGCAATACACCATTCAGGTAATATCAGATAAATAAGATCTATATAAAAGGTTGCAGCTGCTTAGTGGTCTGAAGCTATTTTTTTTTTTTTCCACTGACAGTAGAAAATGAATTTACCTAGTATAAAAAGTTTTTGGTTTGAAGACTGACTTGTGAGTATTAAAAATCAGTTTTACAGATAAATGCCATAGTATTTTACATTGAAAACCAGCAATTAGCAGAGCCCAATCTGAAGGATGCACAGTTAAGGAGTGAAGATTAAAAAAGATAAATCCTGTATTGCAGTTTTACTGTATTACCGATTAGTAGAAAACATAAAATTGTCCAAGAAAACAAAATGGGCACATACTGTTTTAAAGACTTTTAAGCTGTTAAGTAAGCTGATTTCAAGGGAAGATTGTGGAAGATGGACTTGCCTTTTAAAGGATAACAGCAAATACTAACACAATAGCAAGTAATCAGAGATTATGATGATTGGCCAAATATCCTCAACATGAAACAACCAAACATGTAGCATTTAAAATAACACTTGATGCCTAAGGACTTATTTACCCCTATAGAAGCATGAGCAGATGTATAGGTAAGGGTGACATCCATAAGAAATGCCTTGAATGACAAGGCAAGGCCCCTGGTCTTTGAAATGCCAAGGGGAATATTCAGCACATGGTCTTTGAGACAAATGCTTTTCAACCAAAAAACCCCACAACACGTAGCACATTAAGTTCAGGTTTTGTCACTACTTCTCAAAAGACTGCCAGACTTAGTGCTTAGCCTGAAATAAGGCACAGTTTCCACTGGGATGATTGATGCAATGGGCTGAAGGGGTGGCTTTCTTCAGGTCCTCCTGCTGCTGTGGCATCGCTGGAGGGTGGCTGCTGCCTGCTGCTGTGAAAGGATTGCCCTCAAGGAGCACAAGGGAGTGGACAGCTATTTGGGAACTACTTTGTGTGTTGCAGACAATACACGGACATTGCACTGTGCAATTTAACAATCTAATATTCAGCTACCAAGCTGCCACATTTTCAACAAATCCTTGGAGAGATGTGGGAATCCTATCAAAACTGCAGCCTTATCACTCCTTGGAAATTTTCTGACGTGCAGCAGAGCAGAGGGTATGTCTTATATTGAAAATAAGATCAGACATTTCCTTTGTCTGACAGCCAACTGTGGTTAATGGGATTCTAATTTAATCAGAGGACAGAATGGGGCAGATGTAACATTGATAAATTGTAACAGGGATCAACACGCAAGAGTAGTGCAGTCAGGAGCTGCTGTGGAGAGCAACAACTGCTGGAGAAACTGTAAGCCTCCCAAAAGGATTTTGCATACAACAAGTGGGTCAGTCCCACAGCATAACAAACTGAAGCACACCTGGATTTGAGGACTGCTCTGAATTTTCTCATTCAGAGATGAAGAAAACATTCCCATTATTTTTCAAAGGAGACTGAGTTTTTTCGAAGAGCACCACAAGCATGACTGGGAGAGAGAAAATGTAGTGAGGAGATGAGAGCTCATTCAAAACCTTGCTTTTTGCTTCACAGCTACAGTGTCCTCGTTGAACACGAGCTACTGCTGCTGTGTGGACATCTCTTTTATGTGTCCCTGGAAGAGTCCAAAGAGTACAGGAAGTTGCTCTACACCATTCACCATGGACTCCCTCTCCTAGAACTAATGCTTCAGGCAGACAACCAGGATAAACTGGAAGAAGATCCTTGGCACATCACCGGACCTCCTTGCCACAGGAGGTAGTAAATGTAAGTATTCATAGGGATTCAAAATTTACTGGACAGATTAATGAAAGAAAATGCAGCCAAGTCTCTTCAAGACAGGCAACATCACTGGTTTAGAAAAGATTTATGTTGCAGATGACTGAAGAGTGGCAGTGTATTTTGAGTGGAATCACCATATGCTTGCTCTGTCTCCATGCCATTCCCCCAACACTTGCTACAGGCCAGAGAAGGACTATCAGGATAGATGGGTCTTCAGCCTGACTCAATCCTTTATTATTTTCTGCAGCAATGTTAAATATCCCTGTCCAAAGAAGTCGGTAAACATCTGGATCTGTTTTCTTCCCAGTGATTATTAGCTGATTCAGCTGCATAATTTAACCCCTCCAAACACCAGAGGCTCACAGAGTACTGTGTGGCTTCCTGAGAGGTTCAGTGCTGCTGGGATGTTCAGGGATGTCTAGTTGATAGACTTTAGCAAGGCATATTTAATATATGCAAATAGGCTTTTTACGATGAGTAATGGTGCCAGATTTTCCAGATTGCTAGCACTGTCCTCCATTAAAGAGGGAGGACAAATTTAGCAAAATACATTATTAGGGGAGGGAGCAGCAATGCTAGTGAGTAAATCTGGTGATGCTCTTAATTGTGGGAAACAGAGAACAGATATCCTTGCTTCTTATCAAGGTCGATATTACAGACTGCCAAGCTGCTAGAAATAGTTGCTGGCATTGTCCTGTTTCAAGAGATTTAGTGAGAATACACAAAATTAAGTAAAAAACCCAAAGTACACTATCACAAGGGCCAAAAGAAAATATTGTTGACAACTAAAACTGAAATTATATTACTTACCAGATAATGGAAGTGATCCAAGTCAGAATTTAGATGTCACTTAATACAAATAGTTAAGTATTAAGTATTGGAAAGATACTTAGATACACCATGAAAAGAAGAAAACATTAAAACTCTCACATCCCTAATGTAATTTATTCTAATCTGGCAACAAAATCTTCAAGTATTTTAAACATATGCTGTGTGACTTCACAGGGCAAAGTTAAATTTCTTTAGATGCTAGAATTCTGTGTGTTAGAGGCCATCCTATATGGTCACTCCCCTTCAATTTCAAGTTGGTAAAACATGAAAATGTAGAAGAAACTTTTCCATGGCAGTGCAGACATTTGAATGGATGAAGCAGTTTCAGTTAGCAGTGTGTGAAGAAGGCAGTTCTAGAGAATAAATGCTATGAGCATTAGCCAAAACAGATTTTGGATCTTCTCTCAACACTCCATTCATCTTGCTTAATCTATTTGATGTTTTATTCATGATTTTTGAGTTCATTTACAAAATTACAACACTTAACTGAATTGGTACTTTGCTGACAGACCTTTTAAAATTCCTCATGAACTCTTTTTCATGGTAGTATGATGCAAAATGCTATTGAAAAATAGCTATTTTATAAACCTTGGGAAAGCTAGGTAATAATTGCAATAACACACTCTATTGATTTGATTATCACCAGATAAACACACTTTTTGGTTGGCTGAATGTGCCAGGCATAATGCACACGCTGCAAGGAAATAGGTGATTTCAGAGTATGGTGTCTGCATGCACTTTGTGATCACATAAACTTTAGAGTCTGTAAAGGGACAAGTTGACTTCTGTAATTACCAACCTGTGCTATTTTTGATGTCCAGCTACAACAGGACAATTTTAAAAGAGCTCCAGAACTGCCTGCTTCAGTATATCCTTCACTTTAATTCAATGATGTTTAGCTGATTGCCTAAAATTCAAGCTAGGCTAAATCAGGGTAGAAGATGGCTTTTCTGGTTTGAGGATCTCTCATCCTCTCTTTTGGATTAGAATTCTGTGCAGAAGGTATGCAGTAGTTGAGTAGGCAAAGTACTGTGGGATGGCAGAGCTGGAGGACCACAAAAGTAGTCCCCAGTGCAGCAGTGTCCCCTTGAAACATACCTTGACAGGCTGTTAACTCATTACTGCTACAGAATAGGAGCCCAGAGCCTGGCCCTCTCCCCACAGAGCTGCTGAGATGAAAGGTCCACTTTGTGGAAAGGAGCCTCAAACTCAGGGTGAATCAAAACTTCAGCCTCCCAAGTCCAAAGTCTGGTCTAGTCTCCAAATGCAGCTGTATTTTTAACTCCATTGGGCAAGGCTTGCCAGGGGATGAGCTACTCCCAAGGAAGCAGTTTGGCAGAGTCCTCAAAACAGAGAGCTGTGTCAGCACAAAGTGCTGGGCTTTGCCTTTGTAACTACCAGTAAAGAAAGAAATCTTGGTATTCTGACAGATACTGTCAAGTCTGCTCAGGAACTATCAAGATTTTGGGATTTACTAGGAAAGGAATAGGATCATCCAAAATGTTTATGCATCGTGACAACCATGAGCTCTTCTGGTCACCATCCCTCTCAGACAGAATTTACTAGAAGTGGAAAGGACAGGAAGATGGGCAATAAGCACAGTTAGGGGTTGGCTTCTGGTTGTGGAGTGACTACATGAACTAGGACTGGTAATGCTGAGAAAGATACAGCTGGAGGGGATTTCTGCACTCAGTGCATAGTTCAGCTGTGAAGCCAATCGCTGGGCTGGAGCAGAGGCTAAATGGATGAATTTAACACAATGAGACAAATTAACAGAAAAAAATAACTATGCAAATAAACAGAGATATCATCTTTGACTCTGGCAAGCAGAGCTGCAGCTACCTGTAATTCCAGGAGAGCATTTCCAATGCTTCTGCATTCCTGTAATCTTCCCTACAGACCCTGATGTCAGCTTGGACAGTCTTTGTTTTACCTAATCTGGCTGGTTTGATGTTCTACCTGCAGCCTGCATGCCGTCTGCACAAAGCTCCAGGATCACATGCTAAAATATGCCTTTACTCACTTGCTTTACACCTGGGGAGTGGCAGAATAACCAACCACTAGAGAGAAGACATCCCCTCAGGCACGCTGGCTGCACATCAAAATGCAGATCATCCTGCCTGCTCAAAAATTTGACAACAGAGAGCAGCACAAGGGGCAATCTGGTGTGTGCTGCATGTCCCCAGGAGCAGAGCCCGGCTGTGCCCGACAGAGACCAACGTGACAGTCCCTGACAGGGAGAAGCACTTTTGAGCCCAGGAGAAGAGAAGGGGGCTTAGGAAGCTGTCGCATGTGGGATGGTGTTCTGAATCTCTCCTACCAATTTGTATAGCAAACCTGCAATTTCTGTGGTAGCCATGGAAACAAAGGTACTGGAGTACAATGAAACACATGTATGAATGCCGTTGCCACCACTGAGCATGCATCACTCAGCGTTTCTCGACAGCAAGGGCAAAAAAGGATATCAGTTGTGGCAACTGGAAGTCTAATTCAGGCTTAAAAGATACCAGCAGCACTTCCCCTCTGACCAGGGAGCAGGATGGCTGCTGGGATGCAAGGCCAACGTCAAGGAAGACAACCTTGTCTACTCCAGAAGGAAAGCAAGGAATGGATGCAAAGAAATGTTCCCTGGTGAAGCTGTATGAAGAAGACAGGAATTTGCCTCATTTTGTTTCCCTTCACATTGTGTAATCCCAGCGTCCATGAAAGTTTGCTTTCTGATGGTTCTTCAGTCAATGAACTACAGAAATCAGTGGAGCCATCTCACCTGGAGGGACAGGCAACAAATATGTTCCTGCCAGTCAATTTTCTTGTGAAAGAAAAGGCTAGAAGCTGCTGGATGACTCTCATTCAATATATAGCATAAAGTTACAAAGAAATGCAAACTAGGAGACTTGTCCTGTGAAATATTTAAGAATGTAAATCACTACCTTTTGCCTAAACACAACTATTCAGGTGAGTGTTATGCTTCTGCCCAGACACATGAGGTGTGTTTGGTTTTGAGAAGGCTGTGCTCTGTAAGATCTTAAAATCACATAAATCAGGTCAGAGTCTGGCCAAAGGATGCCCTCCCTTAGGAACTATGGCAGACCTGAAAATGGAGATGCTCACTTCTCAGGATGGATGCTCACTTTTCAGGATGGTTTGCACCAAGAAACTTGATCTTTAAAACCGGGAACAAACAGTGGCCACCGTTCAAACAAATTGGATTAGAGCAAAAAAGCCCACAAACTGTACTGCTTAAATATTGAAAGAGCCCATGTACAGTTAAGTGAGAGAGGGGCTTTGAAACAGGGCCAAGCCCAGAAGATTCCTTATAATTTGCAGCAGTCACTTAGCTTGCATCTGTAAGAAAGCTGGCATAAAAAGGTGTCTAACAGAGAGGTCATGGAGACTGGAATGCTGAGACTGGACTGCTAGAGAAGGGAGGCGAGTAGGCACTGACAGCAAACAAGCCCAAGGGTAAGATCAGCCAAGAGCAGACAGCTAATATTAATATTCTAATATTGAGTGGTTCTTAACATTCATCAGATTGAAGTAAAAGCTGAATGGTGTAGCAGGGATGCCAGACCCTCGGCAGAGGAACCCATGCATCATAACTGTGTCTGCTAACCAGGGACTCCTGAGTTCCCCTGTTTAATGAGCACAAGCACTGGCACCTACTTAAATCCTACAGATCAAAGCTTAGCACTAAGGTGGACCCGTGGAAAGAAACTGCTCTGTGCTCAGTTTTCATTTTTATCTTTTAAAAGGAAAGATCTCTGCCCCCAGTGCCCTCTTGCCCTCTAAGTCCTTGAGTGTGGATGTGATATTTTTTCAAGGAGTGTCACTGAATATATCTGAGCAGGAGCTGAAGACCTATCAGATTTTATTCAATTTCATGGGTTTTTGTGCTGTGGACTCACTAGTTCAGAGGTGCATTGCAGGATACCAGTCTCACCAGGTGCCTGGTATCTACATCTTAAGATATTTAGGATGCCAAATTTGCAAACATGACAGCTGTGGGGCTGGATAGCCTCTCCAGCCCAGCTACCTTAACAGAGCACACCAGAGGCAGCCTGACGTGTTGGCTAGTGAAGGGAGCCTGACTGGAGATTAATTTAATGGGTTTACAGAACTGGTAAATCTGGACACTGAGAGCAAAGGGCAGGCCACATGCATGACACTGAAGTATTCCATACGGGGGTCTCTAAGTCACCACAGGCTCCTCCAAATGACATTATTTCATCCAACAGTAATAATCACAAACAATATGAAATTTTAGAATGAAACCAAGGTCTAAATTTATAATCAGAACTGAAATTTCATGTATCCTGTAAATTCTGTTCACTTTACTTTTGCCTTTCTTCCTTCTGACACTCTTTTATCTCACTCTTTAAATCCTTGAGTACTATATTCACAATATTTACGTGGTTGAAGACTGTCTCATTTCCCCCCAAGCAATTTCCCCACCAGATCCTGATTCCTGCCTGGCATTTCCAGAGACATGGAACATTAGACAGCCGTGCAGATGAGCAAAGCTTGGCCATAGGTTACAAAAAAATGACACTGAAATTGGACAAGACAAATTCTCAGCTCTGCCAAAGGGACAAAGCTCTACAGGAAAAACTACAGGAAATACTCACTGGCAGCTGAGGAAGAAAAATATGCATTTAGTACACTGGTCTAAGCAGAGGCAAGAACCACAGGTTAATTCTGTTCTAAACTTCAAAGTCACAGAAGCAGAAAGGATCATGGATCCCCTGTTAATCTTCTGCTTTACAGCTAAAATGCTGTGTGGCTGTGGCAGGAGGTATATGCCAACTGATAACCAGGTTAGACATTTTAAGAACTAATGAGAAGAGCAAGGATGGGAGGGAGTAACATGAAAACAAGTGCCTAATTGCTGTTCCTTTTCTGGCTGAGGATCATGCAGTCCTGTTCATGAGCAAATTAAACTTGAGATTTTTGCAAATGCACAGCCCCACTGCAAGTGTCCCATAATTTCTGAAGTGGAATAAGTAATATCCAATGAATAACTCGTTTGCGTTCTGCCTATGAGGCACATACAGATCATTCTGTCCTCAAATTATTCCTGGTCAATTAAACTTCACAAGTTTAACTTTACAGGCTGTGAATATTTGAAATTTGAGCTGCTGCTCAGGGGCAATATTGATTCTCTTCTCTCCATGGTTGAATGCACAAGCTTGTCTATAGACACTTGTATTTAATAACTGAAAATTCATCTCTACAAATACAAAGGCATGACTGAAATTTGTTTCCTTCATAGCTTTTGGCTACTCAAATTCAATTACTTAGGTTAGGGCTTAATTTGATTTTATTTTTGCGAGCAGCTCGAGTCAAGTCCAGCCAAGGTTAGGGGATTCTGAGTACTGCTGAAATAGTGCATATCTTGCAAATAAATGTAGTAGAGCTGCATAAACATTTCAGAAATGGAAATATATTTATATTTCTGTAACCCCAAAGAAGTTGCAGAACTTTGTGGTTCTTGTATTTCTTCACATATTTTTATGGCAACTGACTAGTGACAGAATGACTTTACATACCTCAGGAGACTAATAAATCACAACATGTGACGTAAACTCTCTTCACAAAGTCTGTTTTGCAGTGTTCATAGGAACTCCAGCCTCTCCTTAAGCAGTCTCAGTCCCCAGAAAAGAGAACAGCATTTTATTAGTTCAGGTAACCAATTTAGGCATTTTAAATAGGAAATATGAGCTCAAATGAACTGCAGCTGACCAGACTGGGTGCTTGTGATATTCAGTGAGTATTTTTCTAGCGAGGCTACAAAAATGAGAAGCAGATAAACTAATGAAAACAGACAAACAGCACCAGTGGTACAAGTGGTACCTGGCTGCAGCATCTCATGGGCTTGCAGGCAGTGGTCTGGACAAGCAGCAGGGGACTGGTATGAATTCAGGTGAGCAGCTTAGCAGTGATTTGTTGCTTCCTGAGACTGGGACACAGCTCCTCTTACATCTCTGGGACATGCTATCTCAGGTGAAGACAGGAGGCTTGTGGTGTCCTTCCTGGATTTGCTGGAAGTTAGGTCCCTCTCTGGGACCTTGGATGTTGTTTCAGGGAATGGATGCAGAGGCAGCCAGGAGCTACTAGCACCCCAGTGTGCTGTGCTATTACTCCTGTTTTACCAGGGCTGTAATGTTTCTCCATCTGGAAATTTGTGTGTTTGGAGCCAAATTCTGCAAATGGCATTATTTAAAACACGAGTGGAGGGCCTAGAGCCCTGGCATGTTTTATTTGTTGCACCCTATACTTCCACTGCCCAGAGTTGCCATTCCCTGTGCCACTAGACTTCAACTCTGAACTGATGCACTTGAGGTGGCTGACACAGTAAAGACAGTGCTTTATTTCAGCTTCAGTAAGTTTTAGCTAACTTTTGCTTCAGCCTAAGCCTCCTAATTTTGAAGCACTTTCTCTGAACAAAAAGCTTCATTCTTTGTAAACCCCACCTCATCTCTTCAGAATTAAGAGTTTTCAAGTTACTGAATGCAGCTGTTTCTGTCCTTCTTGCCACATGGAAAGGCTACTTAATGCAGACCGTTCACAAGCTTAAAAGTGGGATTTTGAGCAGGAGAAACGTAGAGCTTTGGACAAAAGCACATCTGAACCCAATGAGCCCCTGCAGAAGGGGAATCCTGAATCAGTTTGGATGTTACTGCTCTCCTCCTGCTTCCCAGCACACAGCTGACGCCAGCCTGTCCTCATACAAGCCCCACAATTTCACTCACATCTCTTTTGATTAAATTCACCAGATAGCCAAAATTCTTCTACGCTTTGAAAGATGTTGCCTCCCAATAATTGAATAAAAGAAGCATCTGGAAACCTTCAGAAGTTTAGACATGTCCCATTTGATTTACTGCACAAGGGAAGATGAACAGGACTGAAACAGTTTGGGAGATTGAAAACAAATACATGGTTCAAACTCAGGAACTACAAAATCCTGCCATTAACACTGTTTCTGAGCATTATGAATGATGGAGTGGCTCTGTGATATCCAACATTATTATAAATTTTGTATCCATGAGCATCTCCTGTCTCTTTCTCTCCAAACTACACAGCACATCACTGTTCATCACACCTTCATCTAAACACAAGCACTAGGCAGCTTCTTTACTGCACAAAATCATCCATGTGCATCTAATTCTGCATCTGAATTAATGAATCCTGGCCTCTATAGAGATTAAATAAGTCTGTAGGACTTGCTGCTCCATTATGAATGAGACACCAGCTCAGAAGTGCTCACTACACTTGATTTGGAGGGCAAGAATATGCAACTCCTGACAGCAAACAGAGCTGCAAAAGATATTTCTTCAGAAAAAAAGCATGCTGGTGCTGCTTGAGAATAGATTAGGAATCACCAGAGCAGGCAATCCTGTGTGCACACACATCTGTACTGTAAGAACAAGCTGAATTCTAAATAAAAGTTCCATAATTAGAGAAATCTTCTCTCCTTACCTCCTGATTGATTATATTTGTCCATAGTTCTCAGTGGTAGAAGCTTTAGTATGAATTTGAGACTTTAGTCCATTACCTGATTTCCCTAAATCTGCTTGGTTTTCAGATTCTCCTAGCTCTGCAGTTACTGTGCCCTCTGTTAGTCCACAAATTCTTGCAGAGGTTCACACCAATGTGGTCTTTGTGAAGTTTTAATGTCCTTCATCCTGATATTAAAAAACCTTAAGTCCTAAACACTTCCCTGTCTGGTCTGGGAATTGTCAGGTTAACCTTCTGGCTGCTTCACTCACTCACCTTTTTAGTTTCCCACTTAAATGAAAAGCTTGTGCACATACAAATGCAAGGAATAAAGAGAGAAAAAGTAGTTAAACTTGAATTAAAAAAAACAACTATTGTACATTGCCTGCTGTGGAGCTGCTATTGAAACATTGCATTGCTAGGTTTGCAAAGCTGTGTGGCAGGATGCCAGCACCACGCTCCAGCTCCACACGTGAGTAGGAAAGGGCTTTACTTGGACATTCCCAGTCTACTCCATAGACTGAAGGACTCTTTTCCCTTTTTAACTCAGTACAGCTGCAACCTTCTAGTCTGCACTGTAGCAGGTTTTGGCATTTGTAGTCATCAGGAATAAGATATTTCTGAGCTTTTGCTCTAATTTATAAGCAGGTTTTTTTCCTAATGTATGGAACAAACAGGCTGACAATATATATTTTCTGAATAACAGCAACAGAGCTTTGGAAAAAAATCTGTGCAGCAATAAGGTTGACAGGAGTGGTAGTTTTGCTGGATTAATAGCTTAGCTGTTCCATAGCTTGGTAAAGATTCAGTTAAACACAGCATGAAGTGGTAGGAGCTAAGTAAAACTAATATATCTCAAAAACTGAAACCATATCATATTTTTATACGAAAAGTAATTAACATGACTTTGGAATCTTCATTTCCAAACCCTGAGTTTGAAACCCCAATGGACTCAATTTTGAAGAGCAAAGGAAATGCCCATCATAAAATCACTATAGCATATCACAGGTTAGGAACTTAAGTCAACAGAAATTCTGGAGAAAATAATCAGTAAAGCTCTACCCAGCTTCAGACTAAGGAGAAATTACTGTAGCTGAGAGATCAACCTATATATTTCCTCCTATGAAGAGTTAGCAATTTTATCTAAGTGTGACATGAAGAGACCGATTCCCTGCAAGTAAAGGAAGAGGGTGAGATTTTGTTACACTGGGATATGTCTAAGAGGAACTCCTAATTAATTCACCAAATAAACTTCATCCAGGGATTACTAATGAAATAGGAGATGTGGCAGATGGTGCTGCTCATGGAGTAACATGGTTCTATTTACATTTTCTCCTGCTGAAAGGAAGCACTCAACAATTAAAAAAAAAGAAGGCTCCTGGCAATGAATTTGCCAGGATTATAATCTATTTAGTACAGGAGATATAGGAGAATTATTTCTGAACAGGGATTTGACTTTGATAGATATCTCTAGAGATATCTATACTAGAGATAATATCTCTAGTAATGCTACAGAATGTGAAGACACAAGAGCTGTTACTATTTCCATTACAGTATATAAACTTGTCATCAGCTGGTGGTAAAGAAATCTGGTCCTCCATGGCACTGCATCACAATTAAATAAGTGAGGGGAAGGATACAAGGGGAAAGTGAACAGGGGAAGGGACAGGGAATGAATTACTCTTTTTTTCCCTGAGTCCATCAGTCACTAGTTACAGTTAGCAACAAAAAATCAAATTAGTTGCACCAGTGGTCTGTTTAAACCTGACAATTTCTGTATTTCTAGTTTAAATTAGAGTAGAATCAATGGAAGTTTTACAAAGATAAGTTAAAGGCATAGCTTACAGCACACAGCATTCAATCTGCCTGCCAAGGCAAGGTTTAGCCTTGCAGGAGTCATTAAGGTTAATGCAATCTATACGGATGTGACAGCAAGATGCTCTGTTTTCATTACACCAGAAAGGGGCTCTGACTCGTTGGGGTTAGGGCTAATTGACAGTTTCCAAATCACACGGTAGTAATTGTTTACAGTTGTAGAAAGTGAGTATATTGTTTTCACTGCTGGTTTACTTGATACATTTATCCACTTAATCCCTCTCACTTAATTCTCTTTGATAGGTGGAAATAAGAAATAATTGAATTCCAGTATCTTTTGAAATTTACTTTTCAGCTAAGAAACTGTCTTGCTTTTCGATCGAGAATTCAGGTCAGGGGAAGAGCTTGAACACAACTGCCTCTTGCTTCTGAAAACATCTACCTAGACCAGCTTGCCCAGCTCCTTGATTTAGTCTGGACTAATCATAAGCATGTTCACTGGCTCTGTAAAGTCAGAAGGTGCATTTGGAGTGCCACAGGTTTTTCTTACTAACAAAAGCAAAGTGTGTACTCATCCTGCTGCACATCTGACTCGTCTCACCTACCTCCTCATCCTGTTCTTCAGACACTTGCTTGTTGCAGCCTCTGTTTTGTGTGGTCTCATCATCCTTTGTTCTCCTTGGAAGAAGGCTGTTGCCAGTGCTGAGTGCTAGGAAGCCCTGTACATACAGAAGAGCTCTTTTAGGGCAGCTCTTTGTGTGAGGACAGCCTGATGCAGGACTTGGACAGTGAGTTGGGGAAAGAACCACCTTAGAGACTCAAAACCCCCTTCTGCCAGGCTCACAGGACATTTTATAACCCAGTCCTAGTTAGAGCAGCTTTCTCTGCAGACTGGAGAAATGCTTTCAAATGACTATGCCATTTGGGAAGTTTTCACAGACAGGCATGTCCTCAGGGACCAATGGAGGGCATGTTTATTGAAATGCCCTGCTCTATAGAGGTTTTCTAATCTGACCCAGAGACCCTCCTGACAGCCTTTCATTGGCAAGAAGTTGCCTCACAAGGGTGGTCTGCTCCAGGGGCTTCAATAGGTATATGCTGCACATGCTTCATGAAGTTAATTTTGGGAACTGCAGCAGCATCCCTTTTCCTCCAAGAGAGATGATCAGATGATTACAAAAATAAATGAAAGAAAGCATACATTTATACATTTATAGACACCAACACCCAGGTGACAGGGAAAGAAGATTGTGACAGCTTGGCAAGGCTGTGGTAGAAACATGAACATCATTAATACATAAAGGAACTATGAAAAGAAAAAAAGGGTAATAGGAGTTATCATTCATAGAGTCAAATATATTTATTTAACTAATATAAAATCAAATTCTCATTTGAAATGCAATGAATTCTATATGAACAAAATTAAAAACAAGCATGTTACAGGCTTCTTGAGTGAACCTCAATGCTTTGTGATTTGTAAAACTGTGATGGTGATAACAGAGTCTGACTCACACTTTGATACCAAGCAGTGCTGTGATGGGATAAATGAGCCTGTAGGTGATCACATCCCTTAATTTGCTTAGTTTGTTTTATAAACTTCAAAATTAACTCAGGAAACATCAGCTATTGAGGAAGGCACCATGTGATGCTGCACCTGCTGAACCAGGTATCAGCTGTTCTGAGGTTGAAAAACAAAGTGGTAGAATTGAGTGTGTGCAGTTGAGTCTATCAGGCACCACCCAATATGCCCAGGGTACAATATTAAGAAAACAATAAAATTAAAAGATGACCACAGACATAGGGTCCAGCCACTACATCCAGTGAGAGATGCTGAAAGAGGCAATTAGGCAAAAGGTACTAGGTATCTTAGCCTTAATTCTAAGAAAAAGTCATCCCATTTCAGCAGTATCTGGGATGGCAGGGAAGTAGTTAAGTGGACCAGTGCTGAAGGAGAAATTTAATTCTCTATGAATTAAGGTGCTCTCTGCACAAGGGGTCTCATAAGCATCTGTACACACTTCCTCCAGCTACTACTGTATGAATCCTGCAATTTTGTCTCAGTCCTTCAAATTTTGCAAAATCTGAATCTGCAAACCTCTAACTCACTGTCTTTCTCTAAATGTATGGGTTCAGCAGCTTCTCCTCTCTGAGACCCAGGGACGGGGTTTGCCAGGGAAATTCAGCTCTCTGAAAGCACAGAATTGCTTCTTCCTAACACAAGCATTTTCAGAGAATCTGTTTGAAAGCAGTAATGCAGATGGTGGTGGGTCTGTATCATGTCAGGGCCCCCCACATTCCCACAGCTGCAGTGCCTCAGACTGTGCTTGCCCCTCACCAGGGCTGTCCCTTAATGCTGGTCTGTACTTTTAGCACCCCTGAATCTTTCAGCAGGCTGCAACGTGTGAAACTTTGAAAAGTGTAAACCCACTCACTTTCAGTACTCAGGACTGACAATCACTTCCTTCCTCTGGCTGTGTTTTTTACATAGTCTCTTATTTCAGTCAGTTAGCAAAGAACATGGTGACTAATCCAGCCTTTGAGTTTGCCTCCACCTCACATCTCTCAGCCTAATCACTTGGAATTCCCAAAAGCTTAAGGCAGCAGTCACTGAAAAATATGAGAAAAACAGTTGTTTCCCAGCCAACAGACCAAGTATCTAAGGTCTCAGGCCCACTGCTGCCTGCAGTTATAGAGCTGCTTCTGGTCTAAGATGAAATGTTTTCCATGGATAAGCTGCCAGCTCCCCTCTCATACACGGTGGGCTGGAGATGAGGGCACTGCTGATGCCTTTGTTCAACAGAGTGTGACCAACAGAGTGTGCAGCCTGCACAAAAAATGACCCATCTAGGGCTATCCCTAGAATTGCTGCTCCAGATAGGCATTTGCTGTTTGGCTTTTTTGTTGTTGTTGTTTTTAGTTGTTTTGGGTTTTGTTGTAGCTGCTTTTAAAATTCATTTTAATTTACTAGCAAATTGAAAGAAGCATAAAAATTCCTTCTCTCAGCACTTTACCTGCCTGAAGGAGAGGCAGGATTCCCATGGTGTCCCACACAATCCAGCCCATGTGATAGAGGACAGCAGACAGGGTGGTGTGTCTGTACTCTTCCCTTGGCTGTGTGGCCCCTTCCACCATCCTTTCTTATGACATTTTCAGCCCAGGAGTTTTTTCAGTTAGTTACTGATGTGAAGAGGCTGCTGGAGCCACTCCAGGACTATTAGAAAAAAACAAAAATAATATTAGAAAAGCAAAATAATTCACATCAATGATGATGAAGGCACTGAACAGATATACAAGTATAATTTCCAGACCCCACGTCATAGCCTGGACTAAAAATTGTGTTAGACTTTCAGTTTAACTGCAATGCTGTAAGAGGTTTGCATGTTTGTGCAATGGCATCCTACTGCTATTACTCACTCTTACATTACCCTGCTGTCCTGAGCAGACAATATTGAAAGATACCTGATACTGTCAGGATGCTTTTTATTTATGATGCTTTATTGTTATGTAAAAGAAGCATTTGTTTTCCCTTCCCCAACACATTTTCTTTCCTGTTCCAATCTGGTTAATTGAAGGTTACCAATTTTATTTGTGGCTGTTTTTAGAATGCCAACAAACTATCTGACATTTGTCAGCAAAACTCTGACTGTTTTCACAGATCACTATTTCTCTGAGATACTATCAGTGACATCCATTTCTCTGCCTTCCAGGTAAAACCCTCACATTTACAGAAGCTTTGGGGGTCTTTCATATTGTCCCATGCTAAAATACAGCCACTTGGTGGTAATTAGACCTGTCAATAATCCCTGGAGCTGAGTAGATGTAAACAGAGGCTTGTAAACCTCTCCTCTATTTGTCCCAGCAAAGTGACACGTGGAGCTGGATGAGCTCCTCAGCAGGAGGTGGGTGGGTGGGTGGCAGTACTCTCCTGTCAAGAACTGGCTATTGAACTGGGTTCAGTGCTGCTGACCCACGGGGTCTGCTCCCAGAGGGTGCTCTGTGGTGCCCCACACCCCCCAGACCCTTCTCGTGCCCATGGAGAGGGAAGCTCCCAGCAAGGCTAACCCAAATGGTCATTTCAGATGGAGGGGTGAAAACAGGTCCAGAGTGTGATTTACTGAGATCTGAAGCACAGAGCTGAACACTCCAAATTTGATTAAAGTTAAAAACTGAAGCCCTGGCCATACCCTGCACCTTTAAATCTCCTTTAATGGAGAGATTCTGTTGGCAGTTAAACAAACCTGTTGGCAAAGCAAACAGCTGCAGATTTTCATACAATTTTGCCAGTTACTCAGTGCTGTATCAGAGCAGTCCAATGCCCAGATACAAAACCAGACAGAAGCAGTTCAAGCTTTGCAGGGTTCACCATATTCTCCTTCAATGAATTTGATTTCTCAGGACTGAGATTTGTTAACCTTGTGCTGCTCAACACCCATGTGAGGTCAGCAGGGGCAGCTGTAGCAAGCTGAGCATTTCAGAAGCTCATCCTCCTCCCAAACCATGTAAAACTTTCCAAGCTTGAGCAGTTTTCAAAATTCATCTCGAGTCTAGCTGAACACAATGTGCCACATTTTCATTTTGACACCACCAGATGCCTGGCCCTGATACACTACAAGCTGAAACTGCTTTTCTGATTAGAGTTTCACTCTGATTTTTCCAGGTGAAAACCCAAGTATACACAGTAGGAAACTAAACAAGTTCTGAGTCTTAAGGGTGAGTCTGCTTCACTGTACCTTGATGTTTAATGTTCTGACAATTCAAAGGAACTTTTGATGCAAATTTCAGCTAATCCAATACAACCATAGAGAATATGCATGGGCCACATCTCACCTTTATAAACAAAATACAGAATGCAGGGCCTTTTGTAACATTGGGCAAAAAACTGTGCAGGAACTGCTGCTGCAAAGAGCACCCACCATAAGAGGCCTCATTGACAATATCCATGACCAGACCTACCTCCTACAAACCAGCTGCCTGAGCTGGGTGTCACAAGCACTGTCTACTCACATGAAAGAACAAAGCTCCTTCTTGAGGGAACCCCACTGATAGATGCTTTTTGATTCAGTCCTCTAGGTACAGAGTGCCTCTAAGACACTTTGCTTACATTGCTTTGTCAGCAAGACTCTCAGTGTAGTTCCAGAAATTTCAGCTTTCAATCAGTAAGAGTTAAGGCTTGCTTACCTTTGAAAAAGAAGGGACTCGAAATCATACTGTATTCAGCTAAATAAAGATATTTGGTTTTGATCAAATGGGCAGAGAAATACAAGAGGGGAGCATTTTTATAATTTCTCAAGCCATTTCTATTGCAGTGATATTTCTCTTGGCAACTTCTTTAACGGGCTGAAAAAAAAAGATGAGTAAAACACAGCACTGACAACTGAGACACCAGTGTCACTGTAATTTGGCTGATGAAAGCTTGCAAGGATACATCATGCATCTAACACAGTCTGTATTCCTCTGTGCGTGTGTGAAAAAAGGCTTTTTCACAGCACTGCTCATCTCTGCAGCCACAAAACACAGTGAGCAATGACCCAAACTGATACCACTTTTTAAAGGAAAAGATGCATATACTGATAAGACAAGCAGATAATCGATGTGAAAACTACCCCTACAGGACTTCCAATCAATGGTCTTTCCTCTTATCCACTCGCCATGTTGGCCTTGATGTAAAATCTTCTCTGGCCAGAACATACAATAACCAAATAAACCAAACATCTACCTTTTCCTCTATTCCTGACCCCTTCCAAAATGCAGCACGCTGATTAATAAGGACTCATCAGTTCCCTATGTATGTAAAGAACAACTTTAAAGAAGTTTTAAACCTAAAATGTAGGTTTTGGTAAAAAACTATAGACTGTTTGCACAAAATTCCATGGGAAAAAAGTCCCATATATTGAGTGCCACCGCTTGATCAGCCAGAGCTGAAAATGCTGATAACTGGAGATTCTTCTTAGCCTGGAAAAAAGCAACCACACACCTGGAAGGCTCAGCTCCCTGAATGGTGGAGGCTCCCATCATCCCTGTCTGCATTCACTGATGAGCTCCTGTCAGGCATCCCCAACACTTCTTGCAGGTCCCACTGATGCTGGTTACTGTTTTGTTCCTGTTTCCAGGCTGAGGTTTTTAAAACAAGAAAATAATGAAAACATTTATATGCAAAATCTTGCATTCATCTATACATTCATATTTTTGTACAAGAGGAGTGGTTTCCTGCACAAATTAAAGAATCTCCTTGTAAGCAGACACTGAATATTATGATAATGGAGAAATGCTTCAAAGGAAGGGTTACAAACAAAGATGATCTCACAGTAAATTTACTTCCAACATTTAAAAGTCATCATTTTTCAGGAGGTGGTGAAAAAGAAATGCCAACTCCTTTTATTAAAACATTGAAACCATTTCTCACCAGAAAACTTGCACTAAAACCATTCCACTGAAGTAGTGTTAAACCCTAGCACTTTCATTTTGACCCTTCCTATCTCACTGCTAAGTAATGCCTGCAGGTTATTATCCACCATAAATGCAAGAGTAGCACAGAGGACTGCAGGCAGTTAATACTCCAGATGAGCTTTTTTTTGCCTCCTCTATAGCCTTCTCTCCTTGGAACATGGTTTTTGTTATTGTTATGTGAGTGTTTTGCACCAAAGCATTGGTGTACACTTGTTCTCTGAGCCTGGCATGATCACCCTGATTATATTAAAACCCTTACAATTTACAAAGTGTTTGGATTCATTTGCTCTATCCATTTTTGCTGCCCAACAAAAGCACCAAAATGAATGAATCATTTTTTAAAACAAATAGGACTTGACAGCAGAGACACAGATTTGTGTGAATGGCAAAAGGTGCCTAATTAAGAGCTCTAGGGATGATGAGGCTTTCATTTCTCTAATGAAAAGGAGCTTTGTGAGCTTCCAAGTGTTATCCAGAATGAATCTCTTCTCCAGGGAGAAAAAGACAATTCATTTTTCATGCCTCCACTGAAGTTACTCTTACCCACTTTGCCTTTTGTGTGAATCTTAGGTCACAGTTTTCAGGTGACCACCAGTTTTCAAATGCTGAAACAGATTCCTGGAAGGGATGCTTCAAATTTCTAGGCAGTGACTTTTTCTGGAATGGAACTTGCTCACCGTGTCCCCTAACAGCCTGCCTAAAACATCTGATATTTTCTCTCTAAAAGTGTAAAAGATCTCAGTTCTGTCCTGTGTGTGTTCCAATCACACCATGACTGGATATAAATAAACATGCTTAGCTGAGCACAGTGGTCTCCCTATTGTCTTCTGTAATAGAAATATACAGAACATAAAATAAAAAGTTAAAAGGCAGGACTACATCAACTACTGCACTGCTGTTAGGAAAGCAGCAAGGAGGTGGCTCTTACTAAGAAGCAAGCTTGCTCTGCACACTGCTGCTCATTTGAAGTCCCCAAGGGGAAAGGCAGGGTGTTTCCATGTTTGATTACTCCTTGTATGATTAATCTGGGCTTGCCTAATCCTCATCTGCAGGGCACCACGTGCATCTGCTTTAGAAGTCCATTTGAGTATTTCAGAAGGTGCTAAAACTGAAGAGTGAACCCTAAAGACAGCAGATTCACTTTCAATTTTAAAAATTATTGTTATTTTAAAACAAACAGGCCTTTACACAAACTGGGAGGACTTATGGCTGTTCTGTCCCACAGTCACAGTACTGTGCAGCAGCAATTACTGCGTTTGCTTGGGGCGGGTGCCAGGAAGAAGCCAAGCTGCTGGGTTTCCATCCTCCCTGCAGTACTTACAAAGACTCCTTGGAAATGACAATAATACCAGCATCCAAACTGAGCTCGTGGTTTGCTGGAAGAATTTAGTTATACTCTTCCATGAGAAACATAACCCCAGGGGCAATTTTACTTACAGACCTGGGATGAGGCTGGACTGTTTCTTGGCCCAAGAGAGCACTCTGAAGTACCTCCCCAAGTCATTGGTTGTCTTTTTATTGAAGTTGTTCTTTAACCCTCCATCATTCCTTGTGATACTTCATCTTCTCAAGACTTTTGCTTTAAAATGAGATTAGTTCAAAATAGCAAGACCCCATTGTGTCTTAAATATTTCTTGGCACACTTGGTGATGTGCATCGGGCACTGTTTTATCCAGGAACAGCACTGCAAGCATCCATAGCAAAGCCTTCAGCATGGCTGCACCCATGTAAAATCAGAGGTAGTGGAGGAAATCAGGAGCAGAGTAAAAAATGCTTTTACTCCCTAGAAGAGCCATTGATTTCGTGATGACTTAGGACAAGTTACAAATCTTTAGTAACGTTGAGATCCAGCTGCACCTTGTTCTTGTGTGAAATCAGATTGTGAAAAAGTATCCCAAAGTGCACGTTGCCCACCATGGCACCAAGCAGCCAGCCAGCCTCGGGCAGAAGACAAACAGGGCAGAACCTGCTCCAGAAGATGTGTGTGCTGTGGACACATATGTCTGAACACATCAGTCCATGCAGGAGGGCAACATTGGGCATTTTGTCCACTGTAGCCAACGGGAAAGGTGGCTCAGACCCAACACCACCTAGAGCATCCTGATAGGCATTGGGAATCTGGGCTGGTAAGCACTGAGATGTTGGTGCTTTAGTCTGTCTTTATTCTTGACCTAAGAGAGAAACAGCTCAGTTGTGCCTGATGTTAAGAAGCAAAGAATAAAAACAAATGGGAGAAAAAAAGCATTTCTCCCATATTTCAGCAGCAGAGCTGCTGAGGCTGCAAACCCAAGCACAGAGCTCAATGAGAGGGTACAAATGAAATCTCCATGAGTGCTTGTGCACAGTGGTGGATGCTCTGCATCCAGACCAGAGCAAAACAGCAGCTTCTCAAGACAAAGACACTTTCCTCTGAGAGTTCAGTACACAGAAAACAGAGCATAGCTTGGTACCCACCTACTTACAAAATAATGGAGGTAATGAATGAACTTAAACAAAGCATCTCATTTTTCTTGGCAAACAAAAAGGAAAATCATTTTAACTAAACTGTCTGAAGTGAAACATGAGGAGCTGCTGCCAGCAATCCAATTTAGGACTTTGAATTTTTATTTTTTTTTAAGTTCATAGCCTTTTGAATGTACCAGTTCAGTTAACTTTCTGGTGAGCCAGCCTGTTTATTTCACAGGCAGTCTTTAAAGCTCAGTGGGAAAGTTTATATTTATTCCCATTTTCTTCAAGATAAAAACATCCAGATGGGTGGAAATTTTATAAAATGGAAGAAGACAGACAGAAGTCGTTTTCTCAACTATATGTACACACCTATCTACTTGTACTTTATGGAGTGAGTTTGAATTTTTGTAGAAGCCTCCAAAGTAAAAAAGTTGGCAATTGTATTAAAAACTATTATTATACAAACTCTCTTCATGCTGTGCTCAGAACACCAAAAATGAATTTAATTTGAAACACACCTTGAAAAACTTCAAAGTGGATTGAATGTTAAAAAGGAAAACTTGAAAGAGTTTGATTATCCTGAAAAGTATTATACCTGAGAGCAAAGGAATGGTCTGCTGGGAAAAATGGAGAGCAGCTTCAGCCTGCTCCCCTCAGGTTTCATTGTAAGTATGAATCTCCATTTGTGCTATCTGCAAGGCTTGTGGAGACCTGGCAGTTTTTCAAAGCTAACATTGGTTAATTTATGGTTTCACCCAGAAGAGACATTTTGCTTTGGCAAACAAGCAAGTCACCTTTCAGTATTGATGACTGAATTCATGATTTCTCAGGTTGATTTAAATTGAAATCCCAAAGTTCTGCTTTGATTTTCAAAGGATTTTTTTTTCCCCCAGGAATAAGTCTAAGGGCTGTAAACCAAAATCTTTTTTTAACCATACAAATCAGTCAGATCTTTTCTCCCATAAGCCCTGTGCATCCTGACATCACAGTGACCTCCTCTGCAGAAGTTTGTAACTGTTAAGTTACAGCAAACACTAAAACAATGGCATTGAAGCAATAGGCTTAATTGAAGTAGGAGAGTTAATATGAAATGTGAAAGTTCTATATGGAAGCCTGCATCAAAATACTTTGAATTCATTTCTATATTTTCATGTGAGTTTGTGTGGGTTGTTCTCTCTCAAGGGAGGAGTGGTGCAAGCAGTGATTGCTCAGTTAAACTGTAATGCTTGGGCAGAAGCAAGCACCTTGTGTAGGTTCACCAAACCATCCAATGTATCTGATTATTTCCAGTCCATAGGGGCAGGGTGGCTCAGAATACCTGAGTGAGGCTCGGGGCTGGCAACCAGGTCCAACCAAGGCTCCAGACCATCAGGAAAACTCACAGTGATAAAGAAAGGTCCAAAATGAAGCTGAGAAGTCAAACTGCAGCTTGGGGTCAGGTCCAGTTATGGTGACCAGAGCTGGACCCAGCCCAGTGAGCCCTGGGGATGAGGCAGGTTTGAGGTGGAGCCAAGTTACCAGTCAGGGTCTGGATCAGGAGGGCTCAGTGGCTGGGCAGGGGCATGGCTGAGGGGCTCTGGCACCAGCAATCCTACAGTGTCACTCAGGGAAGACCTCGGGTCATTAGTGCCTGTTAGAGGGCAGTAATGCTTCTTGCTCTGGCTGCAACTTGAGCACCTTATGAGCAAGTCTTCTTCATGGGGTATCTTCTAAAAAAAGACCATCTAGTCCCCATATCAACTCAAATACTCTTCTCTTCACAGCTATTCAGAAGGCTGAGCAGTAACTTATAAAGCAGCACAGAACTCTCCTTTTTTTTCCAATATTGCTGGGAAGTCAAGTCATAAGAATCAGTATTCTGAAAACAGACAAAAGGCTGGGAAAGCACATTAGCCATTCAGGCTTGTTTTACACGGTTGCAGATCTGATGAGTTAAATTCATGTAAATCAGAGGCACAATCTGCTGAGTGACCTCGGCCTCTCCCTGGAGGCAGAGTGCACACAGGTGTTCCCATATGGCTGCTGCTGCCTCTAAGAGCCAGGGAAGCAATGTTATCTGAGGGAGCTGATGAGACCATCAGTGCTGCAGTCAGTAGATGGCAGTTACACCTCTGCAAAAGCTGAACCTTTAAAGAGGGCAGATGACTACTGAAAATGAATTGATGGAAATTAAATTATACTTAAAAATAGAAAAAACTGTGATTTTTCTTCTTTCAACACATTTGATGCAGCTGGCTTGGTTGGAATTTACTGGCTTTGGCTAACAAACCTTTTGTTCCTTATGACTTTCTGCTGCTTCTGCACCAGCACAGTGAAACTAACCCCCAGGTGAAACCCCACAGCTACCTCCTATTTTTATTTGGGTCACACAAATAATTTTATTAATGTTAGATTTTGTAAAACGTTTGTGACTAATGAGCTGTGGGTGCATCCTGTGAACAACACATGGCAGAGTCTGACTTGTGTCTCTGAAGTAAGCAGAATCTTTTAAATTTGCAAAGAATGAGCTAGCTAGAAATCCCCTTTCTGAAGGGTCATGTAGGCAGGGACCAGGAGGTGCTCCCAGGAAAATCCAGAAGGGCCAAAAGGAAAATAAAAATAATGAGTATAAAAGAAACTATTAAGCTCCTTGCAGTATCACAAGAGTGCTTACTTGAGGCTCAGGAGGAGTCTTGAGACAAAATTAACAGAGAAAAAGCCTAGAATTTATTTTAGCTTGAGTATTTCTTTTTTCTTGCTTCTTCCCCTATGCAATCATTCACAGATTTAAAAGCACAAAAAGCACTCAGAAGGCTGAAGAATAATGCTTACTATTTATTCTCTTCTGATGGAAATTAAGGACTATGGCCTTGCCTCCAAGGGCAGTGTTTTCTTTGATTTTATATCCACACCCACTTAACACAATAAGCTTTCCAAACAATATTTCACCATGCTACAGGCACGGAGTAATGCTGTAAGAAAATGAGTGATTTTTAAACATTTGGCAGACTTTCATTTTCCTCCTGGATTGCCAGTGGAGCAGCAGCAGACGTTGCTCCCGTGTATCTTCCTCAAGGGACTTCTCAGTTCTCCATCTCCCATGGCTGCCAGCAGCTCCTGGGCTTGCCTGGCCCCTCTTACTCCTGATGGGTAACACTTCACCTTGCTCTACTTTCAGAGTGAAAAGATTTGTGTAATATCCTAAGTTTGGGAATGGATTGTTGTGCAAATGATTCCCAAGCTCTGCATTGTGCACAGAGCTGTGGGACAGTAAAAAGGAGCACCTTGAACTTCCATATTTGCCTCCTGCAGACATCTGACCCATAGACAGCCTTATACACAGGCCATGTAGAGTCTAGTTTCTCATGTGAATAAAATACAGGCTTTCTGCAGCAGGGAGCTGTGCTGTAACACTCACTGTCCTGCTGTAAGTCCAATCTGGTTTGGGCTCCTTCTTTCCCAAGGCTGAGCTGGCTTGGGAATGCTCAGGACAGCCCCATCCTGCTCCACCAGGTCAGACATTTGCAGTTTGTCCCAAGCCCCGACTCTGCTGTCTCTCCAACTGCATCTTTGTGTAGCAAACACCTTCCAAATAGTTTGCATCAATCCAAGTGAAACACCAGAGCTTCCTGCAGGTAATTTGGAGCAATTACTCATCCTTCCAGACCTTCCTCTAAGCGGGGCACAGACTGTGGCATTTGGAGCACACAATGCAGCCCTGGGTGTGAGTCCAGCAATGGGGCAGCCAGGGGAGCTTTGCATCAAGGAGTGCCAGCCATACAGCTCAGGAGTGTTGTGCCATGGAACAGTCTTTCATCAGTATGTTATGATAAGCTTTACTGGAGGAACTCTCCTTAAAATGGAACGTGTAAAAACGCTTTTTCCTTTGTTGTCCTTTCCCAAGTAGGGTCACACACACACACAGAGTGCTGCAGGTAACCAAGAGCAGCAGTTGGAATTTCCCTTTGGATGCGTAAAAGCGGTGATTGAGGAAGTAGCTAATCATGACTGCAAATGGAACATATTGTCAGGGGAAACAAATCTTTCCAAAGTTTCTAAAGCAGTTCTGCTTGAGGTATCCTCCCTTACTCCTTGCACTTCTGCCCCGCTGGGCAAGAACATGAAGCTTCCTGCAGCTCCCACCAAAACTTTTGAGTCTTCATTAAAACCTAACCTCCCAAGTCAAAAGCTTTTTCCTTTTCTCAGGAACCAGCATTTCTCACAGAAAGCAGGAAGCACCCATAGAAGTTGGCATTTCATAACTCCCTTTCCCAGTGGAAGGAGCAAGTCCAAGCTGAATTAAACAGTGCTCTTCCCTTGGCAGTGATCTGATAAGCTATAAACTCCCATCACTCAGGCTGCTTTTTCTGTCAACAGGAAGAGATGAAAAAATGTTCTTCATGGACACAGTCATCCTTTCTGGTTAGAATTTCTCCAAAAATACAACCCAATCTTTGAGTCCTTACCTGTTTACAGGACGTGCAGGGCTGCCCAATGCTAACAGATCCTAATCTGTTCAGCTTAGTCAAATTTCTCAAATTGGAGAAAGCAAGCAATTTTATGGTAAAAGAGAGGAGTGTAAAAATCTGATATTGTGACATTTCATGCCTGTTCATGCTCTGTTACTGGCAGACCAAAAAAGTAAAAGCAAGGAATTTTTTTTGCTGATCACCAGTCTTACAAACCAGATGTAACACATCTACCTACACAAGTCCATCAGCACCTGACTCAAAATGCATCTGAAGAACTAACTAGACATTGCATTTTCCTCCTTCCTGTGCTTATTTTGTCTTCTGGAAATATGCAAAAGAATTTTACAGGTCTTGTTCTGAGCACTGTAGCAAGAGCAATGGATACAGAGCAGAAAGCATCCCAAATGTACCCCCAGTTACATAAGCATGAAAGTCCAAAGAGGAATGACAGAACAGTTTACTCTCTTGATCTAGTGATTAGTGATTTTGACAACGACTAGAAAATTTCATTAGAAATCGGTCATTCTTTAAGATCAGGAAGCAGGACAGCAGTAGCTTCTGCTTCTGGACCATCACAAGACATCCAGCAACCCAGTAATTGGGCTCTGGGATTCCTTCTTCTGCCAGTGTGACCACAAGCAGTTGGACTTGGTGATCTCTGAGGTCCCTTCCAACCCAGCCAGTTCTATGATTCTATATATTATTCAGCTGTGGGGATGGGTGCAGGAAACAGGCACATGGCTCCACTGTAGCAGTATCTGTTGCACTCAAAGAGTTTTGTTTGTACAGTGGGAGCAAATTTCTGTTTTGATGAAGCAGTCCTTGAGTGCAAAGCTGGTGACTCGAAACTGCAGGGCACTGCAAAGGGCTGGGAGAAAGGAAGGGGAGGGTTGTTTCAACAGAACAGCACTGTGTGAGGCTGGCAGCCTGCAGGAGCCAGGGGCTTTCAGAGGATTAACACATTCACTAATTAGAATTCACGGTCTTTAGTGGCAAGAGGTAGTAAAAATTATTCACCACTTATTAGCAGTCTGTATTTATATGTACACATGTACACACACCTCTTAAGCCCCATGCTTTCAGCTTCACAGCCCAAGCACACGTGTTGGTGCTTTAGTTAAGGCATCAGTCCCAGCAGACTGCCAGTTTGTTAATGCTCCCACACCAGTAACACCGGTATCCAGCATGGGGTAGGATTGTTTCATTGTCTCTCACTCCTTCTAGAGAGAGGAAACCTTTTAAAAAGCTGACTTTCATTCAGCTCTAGGTTTGCTCAGCTCCTGCTGCAGCAGAATATTGCCCCAACCCAGCCCCTGCATGGTCTGGGAATACCAACAGAACTGAGCCAGCAGCAGCACTCGCCAGAATTCACATTTCTCTTGTGGGAAGAATTATCAACTAATTTTTATACAGAAGTCAATCTAAGTATGCAATCCTGAATAAGTTGATTTTGTATGGAAAAAACCTAGCAGTCTCCCTGTCAGTGATTCCCTTTCTCAAATACAATGTAAAATACCAACTTTATACATCTTGGTTTTTATAGTCTTTCTGATTGTATCTTACACCTGCCTTGAACAACAAAAATTATTCATAAATAACCATACATTTTCACAGTAAAAGGAGGGCATTCAGATTATTTTTCCCTCCACCTTTTCAAATAGCATTACACTGTATGACAATTACCCATCCAACTGGACTCCCGCTGCTGTAACAATTTTGTTTTTTTATTTCCTTGCACTTGTAAGACTTGGAGGGAAAAAAACTCAGTGCAACCTTTGGAACATCTCTGAACCCTGTCAGTAAGGAAAAGAGACCTGTGCATGGAAACCACACCAATACAGGCTCCTCTCCAGGGACCACTGCATGCACAGAGCAGTGCAACTTTAAAAAATGAGATTCTTGGACTCCCTGGAGAGAAAGTATCTCCTGTCCATGGGCTGTTACTGTGAATAATTATGAACTTTCAGGCTGTGCAGAGCAGATCAGGCCTGGAAGAAGTCTCTGTCCCCAGTGTTCATGGACACTGTGAGCAGTACAGTGACTAAAATGTTTGCAGACACAGATACCACGCAGAGGGTCCAAGGAAAAGCACATTGGCAGTTTCAGCTCATGGACTTCTGTGTCTGCAAACATCCTATAACTGCATACAATTTTTTGTGCTAGAAAACATAAAATTAACACAAAACTAGAAAGTACTGTGCTGTGAGCTGCCATCCCAGTAATCATTAGCTTCTTTAAAATGGGCTAACACCAACAGGCATTTTTCAATGTGAAGTGATCACAGATTTTCATATGAATGAATATAAAGTTTTAAGAGTCTTGTATTAGAGCATGATAACAAATAAATTGTGCTGAAAGCTCCTCTGATCACTGCAGGGAAATCCTTGCATGGATAGGAAAAGACAGACTTGGAAGCCAAAGCTTGACTGCTGTAGGCAGGACTGAAAAAGCCTGTAAGACTACACAACAAAGAGATGTGACCAAAAGGATCCAGGAGACACCAGCACACCCCAGTCCCTGCAGGCAAGACAGACCATGGGCATTTACCTGGCAGTGGGACACTGAGTGACCTCCCACAGCACCCTGATGAGTCCTTGTGAGCATCAAGTGACCAGTGCTCAGGGAGCTGGTCCCATCTAATGGATGGGGCCTCAGCAGCAGGTGCCACAGCCTGAACAAGCAGTTTTCCTTTCTCTCCATCTCTTGCTCCAGCACCTCCCTGACAGAACAGACCTGTGAAAAAAAACCAAAACAAACCAACAAACCAACAAGAAAAAGCTATGCTACTGGTGTAGCTATAGAGACATTCATAAATGTCAGCACAAAAAGAGAAGCTTCTTTTGAAGCCTGTTGTCTCTTGCAGGACTGCCAAGGGGGAGGAATCAGAAAGGACTTGATCATATTTGGTCTTCCACAAAGAAAAACACACACTCCTGCTCTGGGCTGAGTATCTTTCAAGGCAACCACACATTTTCTACTCCCAGTAATGAAGCTTATGGCTGATGAGAGGGCAACAACAGAAAAGACTTTTCAGTCATGTGCTGGATTGCCTGCACTCCTGTCACAGCCCAACCTGAGTGTTCTTCATGGCTCAGGAACACCCCAAACCCCCGCAGCAGGCATGGGCAGGGGGGGGCCAGGGCTGCTGCTCAGCCTGGCACCAAGTGCTGGGCTCAGAGCTGGAGGAACACGTGCTGGCTCTGTGGGGTGCTCCCACCCCAGCCTGGGCCTTTATTCTCTGCCTTGGAGAATTTTCTGCCTAATTAACAAACGAGGTGGGGGGTTTCTTTGTTTTCCAGACCAGCAGGTCACAGACCAAAAACTCCTCCTTTGCTTCTCACCCTGACTCAATTCACTGGGGTTAGGGTCTGCACACAGCCCTGGCCAGGAAGCTCCAAGCAGCAGTGCAACAACACTGCTTCTTCCTGCATGCCCATACCCTGAGACTGGTGAGCATCCTGGCTTGCAAAACTGTTTTGCAACTCCAGCCTGTGCATGTAAATAAACCTGAAATACCTCCACTGACAGAGGCAGCAAAGCCTCTCCAGGAGAACCGGGCTGGAATTAAGCTGACAACAATTAGGACTCATCTGTTATTTCTGTCCTCTGCTCCAGCTGCTTACTTCTTTCTCCCTGTCTGCTCCCTGATTTTTACATGTCGTCTAAAACATATTTCCTCCCAGTCTCATGAATCCTTTTTTTCAGAGCCTTTCCCTGAAATGTTCAGATTTCAGATGGTCACAGAGTTCTGCCTTTGGATTCCAGGCTGCTCAGGGCAGAGACAATGTCAAATTGGTGTGAAGCATAATGCATACTAATGAGGCTATAGAAAGCATAACTGTACATTTAGTTAACGTATCTTTTCTAATCCACATCCTTTAAGTATTTTGTAAGCCTTGTTGCCAAGAATCAAGGGCAGAAAGAGCATTCATGTCTTGCTCCTTACATTAGATTTTACAGCTAACAAACTACTTTTTCTGGTGTGCTACAGCAGGTCCAACTCAAGCATGGCTGTACATTCTGCTCTGTAATCAAGAGATCTTTCTTCCTGTTACACATCTCAAGTCATTGGCTTCAGTCACAATGTGCTGCTCCCTGGAAAGGGTTAATCAGCTTCCAGAAGAAGGCTGTATTATTACAACTTCTGGCACATATACCAATCACCTCAATACAGGATTTTTGGTGGGCATTTATGCTCAACTTTCTGTTTAAATGGTGATTTTATTAAGAATCCACAAGTAGCTGCTTGACATTTCACTTTAGCATGGATGATGAACCCCCTCCTCTTGCAGTGAGTGCTGACTCTGCAGACATGGGATGGCAGCATCCAGCACCCAGGAGGTATCAGAGCCTCCCACTCCAGAGGATGGGGAGCAGATTATCAGTGGGGCTACATGAAGTAGACCCCCCAAAACTGACATCCTGTCTTTGAGTAGACGTGATGAGGAATATTCCACTGAATGCTTCAGGATTTAAGAGATGAGCAGCTGAAGACATGTTGTTCAGATGCCTTCCTGCCTCCCAGATGGCAGACACTGACCAAGATCCTCTGCCACCAAGGTGACCTTTTCTGCTTCCCTGAGTTCACCCTCCCAATTTCAAGTGTTAGCACTTTAATGTCAGAATCTAAGACAAGCCAACAGTTCAAAGGTGAAAAGCATTCTACAACAGAATGAAAATCATAACAGTGTTCAGGAGGCTCAAAATGAACCATTTCCCAAAGGGAAATTATTTGTATTCTCTCTCCAGCAACTCTGCTGGTATCAGTGTCATTAAAAAGAGGCAGTGGGAAGACAGATAAACAAAGTCTTAAAAAGCAAATATGTTCTAACTAGTGGTTATCACTGCACTTAATAATTAGGGTACTAATTAAGAGGGTAAGTAACACGTTAGCTATTAGCTTCTAGTAATTAGTGTTTTCCTCTAGATAATGTAAGAAGCTGAATAGAAAATAAAAAGACCTGAATCTATTTCCCCACTTACCCTGTACACATCACAAAAATACTGCTACACATATTACTAGCTATCATTAGCACCACAAAGCAATAACTTTCAGATTTTGCAGCATCTTGTAGCTCAGCATTTCCATGTGTGTTTTTTAACATGCACAGACCTGTGCCCTGCTGATGTCTCACAGAATTAGCATTATGGGCACAAGTCAGCTCCTTAAGCCACCCAGCCTTAACACTGGCACCAGAGGGTAGCCAAGAGATGCACACAGAGGTGATGCAGAGCTGGACAGCACTGTGCCACCACTGCAGGGACAAAGCACAGGGAAAGTCTTTCTGAGAGCAGGGCAAACACTTTTCAAAGCAGAGTCCTCAGAGGTGGGAGACCTGGATTTAAATTACCTGCATAATTAGGCAAGGAGGGAGTTTGATTTCTCTCATATACCTGTCAGGTTGCATCAGGGGCAGTTTTCCCCAGGAGCAACAATCCTTTAAGCTGTGATACAGGATTTTTCTGCCTTACTCCTTAAAACCATGGACTTGCCAAGTTGTAGGAAGAGGAGAGCAGTGCCCAGGTCCAGCTATGCTAAGGCAGGAAGAAGGGGGTGATTTCCTGGCAGGATCCAGCACTGGCTGGTCTGCCCCAGCCTTGTTGTTCTCTGTTTGTGCACTCATATGTTCAATGGTCATCAGACAGCAGAAATTTAGCAAAAGTTATCAAAAGTGACATTTGTTGGATATCCTTTCAAGCTGTGTATGGGCAGGCCAGTAAGCAGTTGATATCCAGGGGGTGCATCCAGGAGGATCATACTCCAGCCTTTTGGTTGTTATCAGGAGGGAACAAACCTCCCAGTCACCCTCCACTTACTGTGCTTCAGTTCTCCCTGCAGAGCAGGGCTGGAGTATGCCAGCTGCACCCCTCACATGTAAGGGAGCTGTGCACTTCATAGGATGGCCCTTGGGACCTTAGCAGAGCTTGTGGGGAGCTGCCCCATAGGAACCTGTATGGTATGGGTCTGGGTGCCCAGCACCTGTGGTCCTGCCTCCACATCCATGGCAACACAGCACTCACTGATGCAGACACAGCCAGTCACACAGCTGCTCAAAAAAGACCATAACCTGGGAAAGCAGTTAGCCCTAGGGTTGCTTTTGACCACTTATTCAGAAAAGAAGATGTCTGAATTTTGTGAATTGGGTTACAAGTAACTAAACAATAATTTGAAAATTCTTCAATTTCTGATTTTATGGAGAAAAATTAACAGATGACTGTTGCTTTTCTGTTGCCACTTTCAGGGGGTTTATTAAGATAATAAAAATACTTGATGCTGAGCTACATTCTGTGCTCAAATAAATCTTGGTGTGGGTGTAATTTTGGCTGTGGATAGATTAATACACTCCCATTTGCCCATGGGTGAGAATATTTATGAATCTATATTAGTTACAACAAATCAATAATGTAAAATGTAGTATCTTTCTAAAGCACTTTTTTTTTTTTTTTTTTTTAATAAAAGGTATGTCAAATTACTAAGGACACAATGTAGAGGTGCTAGATAAAACTGAAACAGAGTCCTGTCTGGAGCCAACAGCCACTCCAGCTGCCTAACAGAACTGCAGTGTAAGGCAATGAAGGAAATGTTGCCTGCAGTCTTACCTCTTACAGGAGTCTTCTCACACTGCTAGAAAGCACAGGAGTGGTTCTCAGGCTGCTGTTGTCTTGAGTGAACTGGACTTTTCTTGACTTTTAGAAAAAATCCACACTGAAACAATGAAATCAAGAGTTATTATCTCCTAAAATACCTTCCTATGGTCTCACACATTTCAGTACTGTTTTATGAGCAGACACACATGTGCACACACATTGGGCCCACGGGGGAAATGGGGTTCCTTAAAAAAGCTCCACATTGCTAAGAGCACAAATTGGCTTCTTAGAAATTTTTCTTTTAATTTGTATTACTAAAAATGCATCAGTTGCTAAATTTAAAATTGTTGGTAAGCAAAGAGTAGGTAGCATTATAGAGACCTGGTCTTCATAAAATTCTAATTATTCCTTTCCTATTTGTTGTGACATGCTCTTGTGCAGATTATGGGTTTGGACTGATGCCCAGCCTTCTACTTTGAAAATGCAAAGTAAGCACAAAAGGTTTATATAACCTCTGATTGGTTTTCTGTGCATGGCTAAGGCATTTTGTGAAGCTGCTGCCAGTGCAGGCTCTCTCACCTGCTTCTTCTCATCCTTTCCTCACACCAGAACTGTCAGTTTTCCTCCAGACTGCAGGATCTGCAAAGTGGAGCTCCTCCCTTGTTGATGGGTCAGTAATGATCCCTACAGAAACAGTCTAAAATTGTTCATAAAGGATATTTCTCTCAAGATACACTCCATAGGTCCCCCTGGCAGGATCCCCTCAGCCTGATGTCATCCATGCAAGGTTGTTGGGTCAATGCACTGTTGTTCAGTTGTTGCCCTGGTCTCTCATGGAAGCAGTTCCTGTTGGTGTTCCCATCTGTGCTCTGGAATTCTGCAGAGTGAAAACAAAACATTGTTTGTCATGTCTTCCAAATTTAAAGTGGGAAGAAAGGATGAAAAAAGCACCAGTGGGCTTGGGAACCTTTGATTTATATAATGCTATACTGGGGGATATAATTTCAATTAGTAATTGCTAATTTTAATCTAGTATGATACATAGTGGAGATAGCAGGTTTATTATGGTTGTGTTATCTAATTTATTATGATATATATTTAATGTAATGAGAATATATGTTAGTCAATAGATACATTGGTTAACTAGGGACTATTCACTACACTGCAACACTGGAATAACACAATCAAGCCAGTCACAGACACAGAGTATTGTCTTCTGCTGTGAATGAAAAACTGATTTTTAGTCTGGGACAAATAAAGAAAATATTATCAAATACTGATAATGATTATCAAATTAAGAAATTAACATATCTGTTTTAACAGGCAGCATGTCAGATCTAGTAGCTAAGCTACTTGCCCAGGTAGTCAAATTCTTCCTCAAATTGATGATTTATATATTTTAATATGAAATGTAACACTCACCAAAGTTTTTTTCAGTCTGTGATACATACATTACACCTGGCAAGCGTGGTTGATACTGTACCATATCCCATTGTCTTGCTTCTTTCAGGGGACTGTTTCTAATTCTTACAAGCTTCCTGTCTAAGAATGGTATCAGTAGCATCTTTCATCAAGTTAGCCTCCTGATGGCTGCACAAAACCTTTGCTTAGTGCTTCCCATAGAGGAAGCAGCTGATGTGCCCTGGAGAAATCAGGATCTGGTAATGCTTCCTTCCCTGCTCTGCTTCTGGGCATGCCCCACGCAGCTGCCTGGCAGCATAGGAAGCTACTAAGGAAACAGAGAGCTTTATCCAAAAAGACACTCTTTCCCCCAAGCCTCTGATGAAAGGTGTGGGAAGCTGTAAGACTGAAGTCAGAGGGACAGGACCTCTAACACCCCCTCCCTCCCCCAAGCCCTTAAGAAGGCTGCTTGTGAGCTTGTTCCACTGTTATGCTTATAAAAACATGTACCAAGTTAATGTGGGGATAAAGGCTCTGTTTGGTCTCTGGTTCTAAAGAACACCTGCAGAGCTTGCCATAGGGTGCTGCCTGTCTTTTCCAAGTTGTTTCCATGGCACTCACTGCCTTGATGGACAGGGCTCTTATGCTGAGTAAACCAAAATATGAGATTGAGAAGCCCCTCAGTGCAGAGGCAAGACAAACATCCCCTGGTACTCCCTCTTTCTTCCAGCTTGTGAATTATTTTACACATGCAAGTTAAAAGAGCAGAACATTCCCAGCATCAGATAGAAGGAAACCAGCACCCAGATCTAACAGCCATCAACAGCTCCAGCCACACCACTAGCTGTAGGTCATCCCCTGTTGCCCTCCTTCCTCTAGAGACCTTCCAGACCTGCACTCCTCAGGTTGTTTTCTGCTCGGGACCTCCCAGTGGAGCTGCAGCTCTCAGGAGATCTCCAGTGTCTGCAGTTCCCTGGATGGAGACAGCCACTTTCCTTGGTCTGTAAGGACTCCATGACCCACAATCCCCAAACCTCTTTGTTTAATTGGTTCTTCAAAATTTTCACAACCTGCAGCACATCACACTCTCTCTAACTCCAGCTGCCCAGAAACACATCCACCTTGCAGTTTCTTTGCTGCAACATTTACATCCTTTTGTCTTGCTCTTATGGAGAGAGAGACAAGGGACAACTATCACCTAGAGGATGTTTACTGTCACAGATGAGATTTTTTTTTTGCTGTGCTGAAACTCTGCTTTTGCTAACAGATAATTTCTTTCTGACCTCTTCTCTCTGTTAGTGCTGTCCTTTGGAATATCTCAGACTCATCTTTCTCATCACACACTGATCAGGACTGCAGGCAACATCAGACACAGACCTTACCAGTTTTAACTGGTAACAACATAAAATAGTAACTTTTAATGACATAGATAGGATACATCCAACAGCACATCCTAGGATGACACAAGCCACACACAACACTTTTTTCATCTATATTTTAGGTTTGTCAACTTGAGCTACAGGCCTTCTGTCACTTTTATGCCTAGCAGCATTTTTCCATTTCGTGCCTGAGGGCTGATACATGTTTCCAGCCAGCCAACCTCAGCAACCCATGGGCAGCAATGGAGCACTCCACCTTAAGAAAAGGGATGCCAATGGGGAGGCCAGGCCCCAGGACACTGCCCAGCTGAAGGGTGGGCACCTCATTCACCTCCCATCAGCATCCACACAGCAACAGAGCAGTGACCCACGTGCTCCTTTCCACAGTGGGTGCTTTGGCTGACATATGCACACACATTATTTAGCCTAGGATGGGAGGGGAGAGCAGACACTGGGCTGTTTGTTGGATGACAGAAAACCAGAAGAGGACCTACTGTACCAAAATGGGAAAGGGCATTGTCACCTGTAGCATTAGTACTTATAAATCATGTCCCTGGCAGTCTCCATCCGTTGGTATTAAAGAAATTACTTCCAGCTCTGCAAAAGTAATTGGAGATGTTCTGAGAAATGCAGGAGATGGTGAATGGCTGTTTGATTACTGGAACCAAACTCCTCAACTCCTCTTCCCCAAGGCAGATCTAGAGAACACAAAATGTATTTATTAATCTACAGGCTCTTGAGGGCCAAGTGCACCGGAACAGCCACTGCTTGCAGAGTAAGCAAAAGCACCAATTAGCATATGAAGAACATAGCAGTGAAGGAAAACAGGGGCTGGTTCCAGCAATGTAAAAATCAGTCCTAGAGTAGAGATTTGAAAACCATATGCAGGTTTCTAAGTAACCAGCCCGATTTTTCTGATGTGTTGAGGGCTGACTAGTTCCCAGTGAAATCAATGTTGATTGCTCAGTACTTCTGAAAATCAGGCCAACTCTTCAGCAGTATAAGTAGGGGGCTGAAATGCCTGATTATGCCCCATTTGAAGTCTGAGCCTTGATACACAGCAATGTGCCAGCTGTTCAGAAACACATCTCACAGCATACACATCCTCTGCCTGGGTGAAAGAGGAGCCCTCCCTGTGACAACCAGACTGTCACAGGGGACAGAAAACTCTACCTACCCCTCCTGTCCTTGCTTTATAAAATCAAATACACCAGTTTCAGTTATGAAAGAGGAAACCCCCTCTTATAGATGCTGCAGCACGTTATCAAACACTGTATGCTACATAATACAGAGATTACAAAACCCAGAAACATAAATTTGCAGGAAAATAAAAGCCATGATGTGCATATAGCTGTGACCTGCCCTAATCTGCTCACAGGCAGAAAGTAAGCCAAGAGGTGAGAAAAGGGTGAAGCAACCAGAGAGTTAAATCCAAGCCTTACAGAATATATTTCCTAATTTAAAAAAAAAAAAAATCCTCCTGAAGGTTTATCTTTCTAGGACTGGCTACCAGTGTGCTTCAGTAAGGATTTTGTCTGGGCTGGGCTGGGTGCTCAGCCCCTGTCTCCTTGATTACCATCCAGTGCCTGGTGGCTGCATTGGAAACCACGTCACATCCTTCCCTGAGCACCTTCCCACCTGCTGCATGCTCTGGCATCTGGAAGTGGTGATTTACTGTTGAATCACAGAACAAAACTGACTATATCCTTTCTAAATTCATAAATCTCGAGTAGGACAGTTTTCCTATTATGGCTGCAGTATTGTTTCAGTGGTATAACCCACGTTGCTGAAGGAGAGACAATAAATCAGGAGGCTGTGAATTCTGTGTATTTATATATGAGGCTGCTTCTGGTCTCCATTTCCTAGTCACAAATAAACTGAGACCTCTTGAGTTTGCCACAGGGATATTTATAGATTGCAAATGGTGACACATTAAATCGGTTGCCTCCTATATTTTCTCCAGGATGTTTTATTGTTTTCTGTAAGTCAACTGACATTTTCCCCATGCTAGAGACACTTTCCCAGGTGGATAAAGCCTGGATGAGCTTAGGCTTTCTTCATACTCTTCCTTTATACTTATGAGGCTGTGATTTAGACATGTACAACCATGTTCTTCTTGCAGCAGACAGAAGCAGCATGAGAAAATGTATTCATTACATGGGTTTTTTGTTTGCCACTTTTCTGTCTTTTACCTACCAACACCTCTCCTTGAAGTCATTTATATAACAAACAGAAATCCCTATTACAGAATTTGTAATAATGATTATTCAAAGTATTTTTGAGAGCTTTTGGCAGTACTATTGCATCTAGGATGAGGTCCTGGCCCAGGACTAGAGGTTTTTAGACATGATTCCATCACAAAAGGAAGATTTTTCAAGATCCAGTCACCATTCAGTATAAACCAATACACAGGAGCTGTAGGTCACATACTCTGCTCTGGTCCCCAGAAGTTCAGTATCAACCATTTCAGAGGACCACAGCAGAGAATATTTCCCACTATAAAAAGCACTCCAAAATTTAAGAAGAAAATAAAGCCTGTGAAACTTACCTGATATGACTGCCAGCTGAGTGAGGGGAATGTATCTCTTTCCAAAACACATCAAGAGTTGCACTGGGAAATGGAGTCACTCTACTCACTCCTTCTTTGACTTGTTTACTACTTTTCTGCAGTACTTAGTAAGTCTTACAAATAATTCTGTAACTCTGCAATCATCCTTCTATATACAAATGTTAGTGTTCAGACCCTGCCACTTCTGTATATAAGCTTGCTCAGGGTGTCTAAAATAGTATCTATAACTGTAAGACAGACATATCTGTTAAAAAAGAAGACAAAAGAGCTATAATTTCTTCTGCATCTGTCAAAACCAGAGCTCCACGTTACACAAGATGCTGGTGACAAGAGCAGGAGAAGAAATACTGAGTGCAATTCAGTGCTCAGGTTAAGTGAGAAGTGATTAACACATTTTCCCACTCAGATTTTGACCAGTTTGAAGCTCTAGTAATCTTCTGGTATTCGATTAGCCCTTCAATTTCTAAAGCAATGGTTGTAAAAATCAGAATTCAGACAGCACTACAGACAATGCAAGACAAGCATCCTGTAAAGGCTAAGCTGGTAACACAGTATAAATAGGTGTAGCAACACAGGAGTCTAAGAAAGCCTGAAGATACTGAGGAGGGAGCAGCACCACCCATCCAGGCTCCAGAAGTCATCATGCCATGGCAGCCAGGTGCAGAGGGCTCCCCTCACCTGGCCAGAGGTTCCCAGCCCCACGCTGGGACAGGACCAGGCCAGGGGGTGGAATAAATCTTTTCCTCATGGCAGGTGGTAAGGCCAAGGCAACAGCAAGGTACTGGGGCTCATGGTGGTGCTGCCTCTGCCAGTGCAGAGCTGCAGGGACACAGCTCACAGAGCCCAGCCACAGACATCTTCACTCTTTAGAGACTTAAACCTGTCTTGCTTATTAAAGAACAGCACAGTTCACAAACTGGACACCCTGAAAGATGCTCAGGAATTAGTAGTGTCAGGGAAATTTCCTCTTATTGTAAATGAACAATGTAAATTTAGACACCTCCCTGTCTGAGGACTCACTACTCCCTCCCAGACTCTAGCACTCTTCTGACCTTCCAGCAGTTCCTGGGGCAAGAAGCTGGAGTAGATGCTGCTAAAATGATCAGAAACTGATGCAGTCTAAAAGGTAAAACTCAAGTATTCCTCCTCCTGCTTTAGGAAAAAAAAAATAAAATCTGTTAGCAATCATCATCCCAGAGAGCAAGGCTTTGCTAATTCAATAAAGTTCTCATTAACAGCTGAACTGTTACAAAAGACCTTTCAGTTCTTAAACTCTTTTACCATGATCCATCCCAAACAGACATCTCAATGCACCATCTTGTAGGCTCAGGTAAAGATGAGCAGAGAGCAGTGATAAAGCTGTTGCTGTGAGTGTTATATAGTTCCTTAACACAGAAGAAACATACATAAACATACAGAGGGGGAAAAAGACAGCAGGAAAAAAAAAAAAGAGGAAAAAGAATAAAAGGAAAGTTAAAACTGGTTTGATATTTCAGGTGGTGTTCTGTGCTGTACACAATATAATTGTGCTGTAGATTTAAGACATAAAATGCAATGGAAACCACAGAAGATTGTTCAGAGGCTGATTGGTTTCAAGCATCCAGCAAGAAGCCAGGAATATCTGGACACATTGCACCCATTTTTAGAATACCAGTGGCATCTAGGGGAGTTGGGAAGTTCAGACTAGCCTGGAAATAGCTCAAACAGATTCAGGCTCTCCTACTCCCAGTGAGCTCCCAGGCTGCACAATGCATGCAGCACAGCAGAATTCCCATCTACACTGGAGAAGATACAAAGATTCACATAGAAAATATTAACTTCAGTTGGTGCATTTTAACAAAATGAACCAAAGAGTAAATTAAAATATATCCAATGTGCTGCAAGAACAAATCTGGTACCCTCCTGCTGGCTTTGGATGCATCTCTGCCAACTGAAAGGCTCAGTCCTTCCTCTTGAACATGTTCTGACTCCCAGGGCTGCCTCCCATCTCCTGTCTGCTCCAATCAACTCCTTCCCTGCGTGGCCCAGCACTCCCAGGCAGTATCAGAAGTGGGTAAGGACAGCTGCCCCTTTGAGCTTCCTGCTTCTCTCCTGTGTGCACACAGAAACGTGCAGGCAGTGGGGGCACAGCACCTCTGCTTCCCCTTTATCCCTTGCCTCTCCGTTTGTCAGGGGATCTCCTGCTGCAGCAGACATGAACAATAAATTCTAGGCCAAAGAAGGGGCAGGCAAAGCAAACGCAGTGTGAATTTAAGGTTGGCTTTTTAGCCATGTCCTTCCCAGAGACACTACAGGCACCTTCAGGTCATCATCTAATTACAGACCTAAAAAACTCCTGACGGTCAATTGAAATTCACTGCTCTGTGAAGCTTCAAAATGCAGCAATTAGACTGAACTCACTTTCAAAGTCTCTCCTAGCAGCTGATCTCTGCAGGAAAAGTATTTGTATTTCACTCTAATTTTTGGTATTTGTAGAGTATGAAAGGAGGTGAAACACACACGTGCTTTCTACCAAAAATAGTTTTCACGTGTCTATTGTGCTCAGCTCCCACAGAAATTCCATGTTTAGATAAAGATGCTTTGACAAAGAGGAAAAATGGTCTGCTGCAGGTAGAGAAACAAACTGCTGAAACCCCAGGGAGATGATAGAGCTGAGAGTCCTGAGCTGCAGTGCTGTGCTGGAGGCATGACCTCTCTGCTAAGCGGATCAGGGAAAAGGTTGCTTTCCTTGCACCACCTCGAAGCAGCTGATTTGAGCACCACTGAATCTTTTCACACGGACAAGAAATTAGGTCAAAACTTTCTAGGAAATTTCTGCTGCCTATTCTAGAACACAGTTCAAAAGATCAAAGGAGAGCAATTCTATAGAAACCCATCTGCAATCTCATGTGGAAATGAAACATTAACAGGGAGAAATCTTCTGACTGAATACTGCTGAGCTGACATCCAGGGGTTTACCTTTTTAAAAACCTCAGCACAGCTCTGCAGCAGCAGAGTGGAAGGGAAGGAAAGCGACTCAACTTAAACCAGCCCTTCCACCAGTACCCACCCCAGGGACAGGAGCACCATTCATCCTGTTAATATCATGGCATCATTTCTCCCCACTCACGTCTCCACCAGCAAGTTAGTTCCAAAGAGCCCCTCTAGCCTGTTACCAGCAGTAACAAACTTTACCTGGAGTTTTCATCAGTAGCTACAGCTCCTTGCTCATGCCTGGTATTAATGTGTACTTCCTTCTAAAGCATTATTTTGTTTAGATGGTCTCTTCCCCGAGAGAAAAAAAAAACCAAACCAAAGCACTCAGGGCCAGGTTTTAAAAAGCTATTAGGTTGCTGCTTAATTTAAATGCATAACAGCAGGCAACTTGGCCTAATTCTCTACTTGAGCACACAGCCTCCTGATTTACACACTCAAGTGGAATAGCTTTTCTGGATGCATATTTTGCCTCTTATTTCATCCTCCTTGTGTTTCAATAATTTACCTTATTATTTTTTTAACTCGGACTTGAATTACACAATCACTTAGCACACAGACTACACTGACCAGTTACCTGAGTTGTTTTGAAAGTTACAGAGTCCATGGACTCCTTTTATCCCAACTCATCTTGTGGTGCAGGAGTTTTGGGTCAGTCCTACATTTGAGAGAGAAACCTGAGTCTTGTTGCAGGTCATGGTGGGGGCAAAGAGCAGAGGGTTTAACCCCACAAATCATTAACTCCTCCCAGACAGCCAGAGGGAACATTGTCTCACAGTAAGAAAAATTTCATCACTGATATATCTTCTTGGAATTTCCACTCCAATCTCTCCATAGGTTCCTTTTATTTATGAGGTCATTTGTCTGTTGACAATTGGATGAATTAACTACTCTAGAAGAGCATTTCAGTCCCAGAGCAAGGAAGGGGTTTTAACCCTCTTCTGTTAGCTGCAGTTGAAAGCAATTTGCTGGCCATGGAGCTCATCTCTGTGTGATGGTTACATTCCAAAACATTCCAGAGACTGAAAACTTTCTTTAGAAGATTCAAGAGAGACAAAAGATAACCTGCAGACCTAGTGGAGCACAGGTTTGGAGCTACAAACTAAGAGACTGGGACTGTGTAACCTGAGTAGAACAGAATCCTGATACAGAGGGGCATGTCCTAATGCCAACAGACTTGTATATAACCTTGTGTAGATTGCTTTACAGGCTTACAAGCCCGGTTAGGAGGGGGGGAGGAGGACCAAAAACAAATGAGGAGAGAGTAGGAAGCACAAACTTTTCTCTTGCACAGTTGCAGCTGGCTGCAGAACACCACCAGTGTGATTTAAGCAACCACTGACTATGCAACCAACATCTTGTCTTCCTAGAAGGACACTGCCCAGTTGTGTCTTCACCATATTTTCAGTAATGCATGGATTGGGTGATAACAGAAAGGGTCAGCCCAGAGCAGCTTTATCTGGTAATGAACCTTGTTCATAGGGGTCCCCAGTGGGGTGGAACATGACCTCTACTTCCCTCAAAACTCAGCAACTTCAATTTGAACAAGACTTGTCCTTGCAGGTTGGATTCTTTATTGTGTTACTGTTCCTCAATGCCCTTAACCTTACCAGAATTTCAACACTCACATTCTTTTATTTCACCTATTTCTGTAAAATTATACAAAGTTTTTCTTCCACTCTACATTAGAGTACCTCTTTTGAGGCATGGGTTGCACTCCATCATTAAGAATTTCAGTCCAGCTTTTTCTTTAGAAACAGTTTGGGGTTTTTTTTTCTGCAATAGCTTGTTTTTTTCTGGCATTGATTCCCTGATTAGGTTTTTTTGTTCACAGCTCACTCCTCAAGGCCAAAAACCTCACAGGCAGGGTTCCTATCAATTTTACTTGGATTTCTCACCTGCTTAGAAGCTGTAGCAGAAAGTTGCACTCAGAGCACAAGGTTTCAGCCTCTCCTCACGCATCACTATTCCCAGATTCGATTTCAGTCCAAAATGTGCTTTGCAAGTTGGAATTAAAAACCAGTTCATTTTCCAAATTCCCTGAGAAGGAGATGACATTGAAATAAAAATGGTAATAAATTCTCCAGATTAAGGGGAAGAGGTAACTTGAAGCACAGGTTTTACTTACTTGTTTCTGCTTTTTATTTGACCTGACTGATTGACACCCCAGTAACAGTATTACTTCCTGATCACAGCATCTCATCACAGAATAAAAATATTTCTTGGTAATGCATAACAGTTTTTCTGAGCTGAGAATAAAATATAATATTCACCTGCCTGCAGTATTTAAAATAAATAAAGATGAAATACACTATTGGGATTACACCATGTGAGATGACTGCAAATGCTGGTGTGATTTGACATGTAACAGCCAACTTTGCTGGTATTAGCAGGCTGTGAAATCATCTGAAAAACAACAAAACAGAAGAAAAATAATGAGTTTTATAAGAAAAAAATTTCACTTTTTGATCTTTCCTCAAAAATAAACTTTCTGTTCTGCAGTTTATCCCACACCACTTTCAGGGTTAAGGAGGAGCCTTCTCACAAATTCCACTGAGTGGTCAGTAAAGCAATGAAACCCTTTGCAGATGAAGCCCAAGCCAACCAAAATGTAACTGGCAGTCAGCTGACCCCTAACTCTACTGTAGCCTCTTCAGCTCCTGCCTGTGTTGGCTGCTGCTCAGTCCCTATCAGACAGCTCAGCTGGCAAAGCTTAGCAGCAATTCCAGCCATGGTTTAACTCCACCATGTGCTCACGTTGTGATGAAACTGGTGACATTGTCCTACAACCCCACTGGTGGTCAGAAATCCTCCTGAGGCAGCTGAGATGCTGAGGGTAATGAGACCAGGGCTATGAATGGACATGAAATTCTCTATGAGGACAGGCCCAGAGCTGGTACACACTACAGACTGGGTCCCAGCCCCAGGGATTGGAAGGGTCACTTCTGTCTCTCTGCACAGCTTCCAGAGCATGATGGATAGCAGAAGAGGTCTTGGGCTTGCTCCACCTTAGCCTGTTCCCTACCTAGATGTTTAGCAGGTGTTTAGTAGTGTGTTCTGTTCAGGAATTAAGTCACTTCACTGTCTCACCCTTCAGATGCAGAGAAGTGCCCATTGGCCTTACAACATGTGAGCCAAGGAATGAGGAAAAGAAATAATGATGGAAATTGCTCCAAGTGAAAACAATGCAGCTAATGATCAGCAACATACTGGAACCACTACAGCTGAAGATATGTTTCCTTTCCACCCAATATTCTGCTCATTAGAGGGAATTTAAATTTCACTGGTTCTCAAGTACTTTCTCCCAGATGAGGCTTTTAGACAAGATCTGTGTTACAACCTCCTGATGAAGGTATTAAGGATTTAGGGTCCTACTGCCTAATGACAGCTTTTGGGATGGATATAACATACCACCAAAGGAACTTCTTTTCACATATTTCTCTTTGTGGTATTAAGACAATACCTCATCCTGTGAAGAAATGTACAGATTTTCTCTACAGACTTTTGAAGTGTCTTCTGTTGGAAACCATTAAGACTTGCTAAACATGACACAAAGATTTTTTGCTTCATGGCTCTGAATAAAAACCTATTGGGAGCTACAGAGACTCACTATCTGATCAGAGAAACCAGTTAGGTTTCACAACTAAACTGAACTGGCTATGTCAGCTGAAGGGACATCCAAGAGGGACACTCAGCTGCTGAAAGAGCTTATCTGGACTGACCATCATTTCCCACCTGCACTGACCAGAGGCTCCAGCAACATGGGAATAAATATCCTCTCATTCTAGGCTGCCACTTCACAAGCAGTCAACAGCAAAGAAAACAAATCCAGAATATTTCTGAAGGAAAAAGTGAAAAGAGAGTCTCTGTTTTAAAAGCATTTCATTTGCTCTCATGTCAGAGACATTTCATCAACGTTTCGTAAAAGCACAGAAAGTCATTTGGTTTGAAAAGCACCACATTACTACATTCTGGCTTTCAAATAGGCATTTTTCCAAAATGACCATTTTTATGTATGCAAATACTTCAAAGGGGAAGATTAGAAGAAACAAGACTTATTCCTCCCCTACTTTATCTATCATCAGGATGGTAATCTTTAATACCAAGTGCAACTTCCACTTCAGTCAGCACTGAAGCAAATGGGCATTATCTCCTGAGCAACATCATTACTTCATCAGCAGTTCCTCTGTTTCATTTGGAAGCTCCTGATCGAGGCACTGCTCCTGCCTTAAGCCTGGTAAGTGCATTAGGCTTGCCAAGATCACAGCAGAAGTCATAGGAGCAAAGGTCCTCAGAAATAGAAATTACTCCGTGAGCTTTTAATGCAAATAAGAAGAGGTCAGTCAAAATAAGCACTCACAGGAAACTAATTGGGAGTGAAATATGGACTCAGATGATAACATATAGCTTGATTTTATACAGCTTGATGCTCCCATGCTTTTGTTTCTAGCATTCAAGGACAACAGTATGAAGACGTCATACTGCTTTGCACTTTTCTTCCTGTTGGTAGTAAGAACTTTCAAGCACAAAGAATGAGCACAAACACAGTGATCTCTGGTGTGCAACATTACTGCTTGAATCACTTCGTCAGAACTTTGAAATTAAGTAACATCAGTCCCATAAGCATCACTGCCCCAAGTAACCTGTTAGCCTACAAGCACTAGAGACCTGAGGCTTTTAGCATGATATTTTTTTTTTAATTCAGGGAAAACAAACAGATTTTTGAGAGGATGAGGACAATCAAGACCATGTGGTGCTTTACTTCCAGATTAGGGCCCAAATGGAGCACAGAGAAATGTACTTCAAATTAGAACTTTCAATAGCCCCATTCTGCTCTGAAGATTTACAAGTGAACACGCCCAAAGGGGAAACTGTGTCACTTGAATGGATGGAGTAACCCCCAGAACTGTAGGGAGGTACCAAAGCAGCAAACAGCAACACCACTGAGCTGCAGGGCTTATGGCTCCCTTCAGAGTCTGCAAGGTTAAGAGAAAGGACCAGCCACAATTGTATGAATCCTTAAGAAACAGTGGAAATTAATTCACACCTGGATAAGGCCTCCATCTGACAGCTGACCAATAATCTATGTAAGAGCCCAACTCAAAAGCCTGTAAGTGAAGGTGTGCTGCTCAGGCTGTCCCTGCACTTCCAGCAGCCTCTTCTCCCTTCCTCAGTCCTCCTGCACAATTAAAAAGAATTACTGGACTGAAGCAGTGTTGGGGCTTAAAGAGAAACCACTTCTGTGTTCTGGCAGTATGTGATGAGCCAGCTTTCATGCTGGTGCACATGTAAATTAAAAAAAAAAGAAGTAAGGGCAACATGCTGGCACAGCTCTCCTTTGGAGAGGTCACAAACCACTCTCCTTTCCAACATAAAAATCATGCCAAGAGAAGGGGACTTAGCACCTGCAAAATACTGTCTGATCATGGTGAATATTTAAGCATCTGTTTTCATGCACCAGATAATTGGGTCCTTGGGAAGCAAACTAAAAAAAAAATGAAGAAAATCTCTAAAATTCAGATTTTAAGGCACTCACTTTTTTGCCAGCAATCACTTTCTACAAGTACAGTGACTGAGAACAGATGCAGTTGCAGTTTTCCTGTCAAACAACCATCCATATTTCTTGGGTCCTATTCCTCTCTAATGGGCATCCTTTCCCAGAGATCATGGTGTCAGAGCACGAGCACTTCTTACTGTAATCTCTTTTTTTTCCCCACCTCTTCTTTCTGCACCCACTGAAATCTGTGTGAACACCTAAAAATATGTCTGACTTGGCAGATCTGTGCTGGGGCACCTCACACATCAGCAGTCTGCCTCAGGCATTGGGACCAAAAGCTGAACACCATTATAAGTTATCCAACTAGCTGATAAAATGTTGCTTCATTTTTGTTTCCATGCAGTGATTTCCCCCTTGATGTGACAGCCCAATCTCCTAGTTACTCACTGTCAGATGCTGTTTTCCATTTGATGCTGACATTCAGTCACTCAGTGTTTTCAATACAAACCTCCTTAGTGTTACATGTACATTCCCTATGGGTTTGGCATGGTGAAATTGCTCAGGAAAACTTTCTTTCTTCAGTTTAAAAATTATCTAAAATATTTCTTCATTGTTTAAGGTAACTGCTCATTGTTTAAGGTAACTCCTAGAGAATTACAAGATGCTTTTATACGTATACCATGTATTGCAAACAAATATATTGTGTATATTTATAGTATATCTCTTTTTATGTCTTTTATATGTATACAGGCAAAATCTTCAGTGACCACACAGTCACTATGGATCCTTAAGCACCCATCAGAAGTATGCATTCAACTACTTGACAAAGTCCCAGGAAGGTAAGTGGCCACCTTCACCCCTGATGTCTCTCCAATCCATTAGCAGACCTAGCTGGAGAGATGACTCCTCCCTCAGCTAAACACCCATCAAGCTCAAGGAATGTATTTTTGCTGGGATTTGAGCAGGTGAACAAGGAGGCACTGCAAGTCACCTGCAGAAAATTGCATTTTAAAAGAAAGTCAGCCTTCATAGGCTGGACATAGTGTATCTGTTTGATTTGATGTTTCATTTCCCTGCAGAAAACTGGGAATGTATAAAGCAGTGACATTTTGATTGCCAGGATTGACTGATCTCTGCACTGTAAAGTTAGTCTGACAGGTTAAAGCACATTACACCCAGATTTTTGGATGATGGTTTTTCTGTAGTGACTGATGTTCCTTCCTTGAGCTTTGTCTTTAAGCAAGACTCTGACCTGTTCCACCCAGCCACCCCAGCATGGTCATTGTCTGAATGGTTCAAGTTATCCCAGTTCTGTGTACCAGATACAGGGGATGTGCAGCTGAAGACCAGATTCAGTCTGGCTGCTGAGTTAATCATTCACCACTGGGAAAGCATCATCAGCACATGCTGTCTTAAAAAAAAAAAGGCAAAAAAACCCCAACCCCAACCAATGACAAACCCAAACACAAGAACAAACCCCAAAGAAAACAAACAAAAAAAACCCCAAACACACCACATTTTAAAGAAAGAGCAGGTGCTTCCACTCACAGTGCCTATCTTGACATTCCTTAAAAAGCCTCATTTTCAGGGCATAAACATTGAGTCAGTCTAAGACTGCCAGTTCCTTTATATTCCATTTTCTCAACTTTCTGCAAAATTCAGAAATCTTTCTCAAGGGAGTAAGTAAATTGAACTTTCTCTCATATTCTCATAATATGTGCTCTAGGTAAGTTCTGCTCATTCTGTGCTCCTTAAGGGGCACTTCTAACATCCCAGTGATAACTCCTACTCCCATTTCATCCTTTTCAAAATAATGAAAAATAAAACAATCCAGTTATGCTGGACAGTGCTATGGTGTACAAACAGCAACTATTATTAGATACAATGGGTAAGGTAATTGGCCAGATCTGGAGAGCACCTTAGTGTCAATCTAGTCACAAAACATCTTCCTTAACCAATTACTTGCTCCCACAACAGCACTTTTCAGCAGTTATATATGAAAACACTGCCAAAATTCTAGGTTATTTCCTGGAAAATATGGATGAATGTCCCAGACTTTCTCTTAGTGGCTCAGGGAATTTTCTGGGTTTTTGTTGTTTGTTTTTTTTTTTTTAAGGTTCTGGAATCACTTAACATTTAAAAAGTATTTGGCTAAAAGAAAAATATTAGGCCAATCTCCCTGGTAAAAACCTTTTTGAATTTTTAAGAAAGAAAACTAGATTGAATAATTTTAATTATGCACACTTACCCACTCTTACCCACTCCAGAACAAGCAAAGATGAGCCCTGTGGCCAGACTGCCAGGTCTGTGTCTTTACAGATGGTGGGCAAGACAAGCAGAGAGCACTCTGAGGGGTCTCACAGCCTGGACCTGATCTCTATTTCAGTCCCAAACAGCCTCAACAATGTGGCAATTGGCATGCTAGAAAAATCTAGGGTTTATAGGACTTCTCATAAGAATATACTTCCTGTACAGAGACACAGGATGAACCTGAGTTCCTCCACTGCTGCTGGCAACTGAGTTCAGCAAAGGGTGTGCTTGACAGCCAGAGAGATTTCTACCATGGCCCTCTCAGCCTAAGGAAAAATACACTGTAAGCCTAAACCAAGGGACAGAAGGTCAGATTGCAAAAGAGCTGCTGTTCATAATTGAGAACAGATTTTTTAAAAGATGCATGCATGTGGGCTGAGTACTTCTGAGTTTCTGACCACAAAACCAAACACTAAACTTCGTCAAAGGCTCTGATGCCTCAAGCCATGCTACAGCCTATATTAAAATATCTTCTTAATATTACAAGGTTTTCTCAGTGCCAAACTATTAAGCATGTAGATTGATTTCCTCAGAGCAAAATCCCTTCCCAAAAACCCAGACAGAATGTCAATCAAAATGGTTAATTACTAACCAAAAAATCCCAGTAATTGACTGCATGGATTTTAATTTTATGAGATAGCATTATCCTTATAAGAGCTCTCCAAGCTGAGGGTGGAGAACAATGGCTCCCTGAACATGAAAGCAATTTCCAAATCACAGCTAAGGCAGTTAGGCTGAATTTGACCATACTTGCTCCTATAAAAATTCAGATTATGTCCATAAAAATGAGTGAGAAATAGGTAACAAAAGGGGTGATAACAAGTACAGGAGGAGGGTCTTTCTGAGGTGAATTTGCAAAAAACTACAGCTAAAACTGCCTGGGGCCTTTCGTCAGAAATGGTCTCTAGGAGGTAAACTGTTCAGCAGACTGCTAACTACGAAAAAAGAAAAATCACTACAAAAGGTTCTTAAAAGTATTCTTGCATATTCTTTCTTCCCTGCCCAGCAATAATTGGTCTCAAATAGGGACCAGTGACAACACAAGAGCCCCACAGCAGATGACAGGGATTCTCACACAGAACAGCAGTGCCCGTCGTCAACATTTTATCTCAAGTTTCACACCTGGATTTTTCCCAGAGGCCCTACATTTATGCAAGAATCACCATGAGGGGATTTTAAAACTATTAGTAAGGCTCAGAGTTGCAGTGGAAAGCTCTAAAGTGTAGCACAGGCTAAAAAGTGCATTGCCAATGCTCAAAGTCCAAAAGCTATTTACAAGTCTCCACCAGCTTCCTCCTGCAGAGGAATCCCAGTTCTACCTCCTCCACATGCAAGGTGCCCTGCTCAAATCACAGCCCTCCTGCTCTGAGCTTTGGTACCCAGCCTGATGTGAGCACTGAGAGGCCCCAGGAGAGCAATGCTCACCTGCTACATCCACTGCCTGCAGCACAAGTGTTAGCTGCTTGGGATGCTGCTACTGCAAGAGCCTGGCTGCAAAGAAATCCAAGGCTAAGAAGAAACTCCTGTACATTCTGAAGCTAAATAAAATCTGTTCTTTGCAGATTCAGAACTGGCACGGACAAAAGGTGGCACTCCCATACCAAACAGAGCACTATGGGTACTGCAGCCATTACTGCAGGACATGGAGGCATGCTGGAATGTCTTCATTTCAGCTGGTGGGCATTGGGAAGCAGATTTCTCCTAATACAGAACTCACTTTCAGATACACCTGTGGCATCTCATTCAGTATGACCTTCATTTCCTCACAGATACTGTTTTAGAAGTGTTCAAAGATGAGTATTTTTGCCTAGGTGTTCACAAAGCAAGCTAAGGAGATTTCTAATAACTCCCCCTGCTCCCCTTAAAAGGTTCCTGTAAATTACCTAGAGGCTGGAGAAGCTGAAGCAGCTCTTGCTAAAAGCAGCCTCATACCTTTAGATTTTTGCTAGTCACAGCATCAGGTAACTTCAAAAGTTTGAAATTGTTTATCCCCTCTTGGTTCTGCTCTTTGGTTAAGCATGGGTTTTTTCATTGTTTCACTAACAATTTGACATACATCCATGAGTTAAAAATAGCATATTGATAGTGCATCCATCAGCAGTCTTTCCCAGGGAGAAAACTGCACATGCTAAAGAGCAGAATCCTATGCAGTGATACACCAAGTTCACATCCTCTGCTGGACAACCACTCATTTTACCCCTTTATTTTTCATCTCTTTTAATGCAAAAAAACTACTAAAGCATGCCCTTGTGTTACTACACAGGTCACCCTTTTCTGTAGTTAGTACAACACACCAAAACCATGGATGAAGTGCTCAGTAGATACCTACAGAGTTGCCTGCATTAAGTGGAAACCTTTGAAGTCCTGTAAAACCTATCTGAGGTCTGAAAGTTTGTCTCTGGAAACTTTAAGGAAGTCTCTATATACAGATAATAAAGAATTAATGCTAAGTGCTGATGTGATTGACATGTGGAAATGTTCTGAGCTGGGCAGCTTCTACAGCTAGAAGCTCACAGTAATAAAATTTATACCTTTGCTTCCTGTCAGCCACAACTGAAAAGGCATGGGAGTAATAAATGGCAGGTTTAATTACAGCTCAGTTACTTCATTAAAACAGGTGTGAATTTACACTGGAAGAAGATTCCATTCTTTTGGCTGCCCATCAGAAGTGCTCCCCATGAAACGGGAGAAGCAGCATTCCATTCATCAGCTCAGATTGTTTGGAAGATGATCAGGAAAAAAAATAACACCAGGGGATCTGGATTCCATTATAAAAGACTGAAAAATCATTTTAAGTCCTGAAGAAAAATTTCAGCAGGAACTGAACATCTTGGACAACACACTTAACATTTTTCTTGGCAACTTCTGGCTCACTATGCCATCCTAGTGGCTTTACAGGCAATGCAGTTCTGTACTCCTATCACTGATTTTCTTTTATGACCAAGCTAAATACTTCAGGTAATAAAGCAGGCAATAGTTCCCCTCTCTTGGCCATTGCAGGGCATTTACAGAGCTCCACGCAACTGCAGGATGTACAATTTGGGAAGGGACAATTGTTCAGACAAGAGACTTAAGGCAGACAAACAACAGTATCTACCAAGTTACACATTTAATACTAGGCAGCAAAACACTAACTTGAGGTTTCACTTATGTCCTCTCTTTTCTGAACACACCAAAGTGAGGTAAGTCTGTAACTTCCTCTCCACCTGTGATACCATGTTATATCCTATCAAACAAGAATGCTGTTTATGCAATACTTTTGTTCCAAATGAGATGCTCTGGCTCCCTACACCTGCCCAGAAAACCCCTGAAGCTGCTGTGCCCTCTGCTGTAAATTAGACCACTGGAAAAACACCCTTCACAACTACATGTAGTTTACATTTACAGACAATGTCTAAGATTTGCACTCAGGATGAGTTACTGAGTTATCACTGCCAAAGGGGTGTAACTTCTAAGGAAAAACAAAGTAAATACATTTTCTTGCTTGCTTTGTGTAGAGAATGTCCAGCTTCAGAAAGCCACTGCAGCAAAAGCTGAAAAACACAGATACAACAAAATAAAGGTGTCTTGCACAGGAAAAAACAGATGTTGTGCCATGAGTTCCCAGCAGTCCTACAGCTGGAATCATACACTTCTCACATCTAAGGGCACAGCAAGTTTTCCACTAACATGCAAGATTCCAACAGAAACCAGCAAGCTTGGCACCTCAAAGTCCAGACTGTCAGGAAGTGCTGAACCTCCTCACACAGAAAACTTACCCTGGGGAACTGCAAGTCTAACACCCACAGGTAAACCATGTGCCTGAGATCCTAACCTCAGTCTCTGAAATCATGGACAGGCCCTGTGGGTTAGAAGAGGAGACAGAAGAAAGAAAAACTTACAGTGTTCTGCAGCATCCACTGAAGCCCTGCCAGGGTAAGACTCCCACATCTCATGTCCTCAACCTGTTGTTCACACCAGTACCTCATCTCAGTGCTCCAGCAGTGCTGCTCTGTTCTGTCATTGCTACTTCATCATTTTTCTTAAATGAAGCAGATACCTTCAGTGATCATGAGTCCAACTTACAAAACATGTGGTCCTGTGACAAGTGACCTGAAAACTCTGTTGGTTTTGGTGCCGATAAGACTTCCTAGGGCTGAGACTGAAAGCCCAGTTGATGTGGTATGCAGGGAGTCCTTTCTCCAGCAAAAAACCAAAGTTTCTAACCCAGAACTACAAGATAATGGACTTCAAAGCTGTGGGGTTTATGCATGGAAAAGCTGTCACTGGTGCAGGACTGAAGTGTGCTTATCTTGGCCTTTCACATGGTGTAATCTGACAAGGCCCACAGCACATCTGAAGGGAAGGAGATGGAAATGCATCTAACTGTATTGAATTTATTTACTTATTTATTTTTAAATAGTGGCAGACGTTATTCCCATCAGCTCATGAGCAGTCCCTGTAGAAGTGGATTATTACATGGGGCACAGCAGGTGGGAGAAAGTAAAATCCTTTACAAGGTTTGCCCATGCTGGTCAAAAATACATTTGTAAGTTGAAGAAATCATTATACTCCTGAGAGTACTTGAGTAGGAAACGAGTTTATCATTTGCTAGCAAATGATTTTGACCTTTCTGGCAAAGGTTAGAAGACAAAGATATATTAACTGAAGTAATTTAAGTCAAGTGTAAAGTAACAAAGAGTTACATGGCCTTGGGGAAGAGTGTGAAGTCTTAGTTCCTTCAAGTGTTTCAAAATTTGGTTGGGTTTTACTATTTTAGGAACAAAATTATCATCATAAATTTCTGGATTTTTACCTGGGTGGAACTGGAGCAATTTGAGTCTCCTATGAAAGTTTATTACCCTCTTCATCTGTCAGTTGATACCTAGAGCACAGCACTGCACCAGGCTGCCCGGGTGATGTCAGCTGTAATGCAGATCCCCTGTGTGACCACAGAGACAGCACTTGCACTCCACTATAATCCCCATGGCTGTAACTGAAACTGAGTTTATGTTGGGGCTGCATCTATTAAAGTCCATAAAAAACTTAGGTTCTTCAGATGGCTGAAGTGTGTTAAATAGAAATATTTTAATGGATACATCAGATTCCCCCTGTAACCTAAGACATTTCAACAAGCTCGTGCCCCACGATGGCCTCCTGCCACCATGTCCCAGCTGCACATGCAGCATAAGCAAATTTCCAAATCAGCTTCTGCTTCCAGGTCAGGATAGGGCAGCTCAGGCACAGCTGAGAGCCCACTCTGAGTGTGCACCCTGCCAAGTGCAGCCCCCACTCCTCAGAGCCCCAGGGAGCCTGGCATGGAGCTGAACTGCAGGGAACTGTCTCCTGCAAACACTTCTGACCATGTCATGCAGCCAGTGCCAAGTGCTCCTCCAGAGGATTGTCCTAGGCCCAGGACAGGGGGTGCTGAATGCCACATTTCTCCTCCATAAAAATCAACCATATCAAGACAGTGATGTGACAATGCAAAGGTGATTAACTCACAGGAGTGTTACCCTGATAACAAGTCATAGAAACACAGGAGACATCCTTGACAGGGTAACATACACCCCTGAGGGATATCTCCTCATCATCACAGTGTGTCTGCTCACAATCCCACAGCTTTCCAAGGAGGTCCCTGTTCCTGGCAGCATCTCACCATGCTGGGTGGCAGAAACTTCAGTGTGGTGGAGGTCTTCTACCTGCCTGCAGGCTCCTGAGATCTCATTCCATCCCACGGAGGTGATATACTCAAGGCAAGAGGTAAATTACCCATGTTATAGTGGACCAGAACAGTAGCAGCCTTAGAGAACTTGTAAGGCTGAGATGAGTGCCTGGGTCATCTCAATAGTTTCTTTTACCAATTATTTTTTGTTAAAGTGTTTTTGTCAATGTCTGGTTTTTAACAAGAATAAAATTCCCTCACTACAAATCTCTCCCAAGATACATATTTCTTTTTTCTCCCCCTTTCCCCGTACTATCAAAACATTCTAGGAGCAATTAGGAACCAGATTTTTACCTGTCTTCCTCCACAGCTGAGGTCTGGACAGATCAGAAGACTTTATCATTCAAATGATCAACAGTTCACTTCCTAATTTTCTTATGCTTTGGTCCTTCCCATTATCATTTTGCTACAATATTAAGACTACAACGTCCAACTGAAACCCATTTTATTGTAATACCCAGGAAAAGAGCATGCTGAAGCCATACCCAATACTTTAAACATTAAGGTAATGTTTAAAGTTCATTATCTTAAACAGTACACCGTTGCTTTTTCAAATCTCAAATTGAAAGCAAGAATCCTGGTTGTGCTCAGATTCCTTGAACTTTGCTAATTTTCCATGTGCTACCCAGATTATTGCTCCTTATATCAAGCATATTCAGAGGAACATATGTGGTCCTCTGCTCCCAGTCTGCAACATAATGAAAACCAGTTTCTACAGGAGCTCAGCTTTCTAGGGCTATGCAGGACTACTATTTTTTGTCACTAGATTAATGTTTTAGGGGAAAAAAATAATGTGTGAGAGTTGCAAATAACATTACTTAAACTGAACATTTAGGAAGTTAGGCCAGTATCACATACTGACAGAGTTTGAAGGCAATGCACAAAAAAAAGTTAAATGCCTGGTCCTGAAAATGGGGTTTTAAAGGGTCATCTAGAAGCAGAAAAGGCAGAAGCTTGGGAATACAATGACTCAATTCTTACCCAGAATGTCAGCTAGCCAAGCCAGAGAGGCTTTCCTTCCTAGCACTGAGAAAGTCCACCCCAGAGAAGGAGGTTACATGCTGTTATTTTAGAAGCAGCCTAAGTTCTCACAGTTTTCAGCTGAATGATTTTCTTTTCAGGGTAGACACACAAAATGGAAAAGGGTGATAAACCCCTTCTGCCCAATATAATAAGGACATGTAGACAAAAGATGGAAAACCCAGGCATTCATTCTCTGCCCAGTTCCCAACAGGCATCTGAACCAAGTCTTCCTGTTTCTGCAAAGTGCTTTCACTATAAAACAAGAGTGTGTTCTGAGGGAGCACATTCTCCTGGTGGACATGAAACGCCTCTAGAGAAGCCCCAACAACAACTGGGGCCACCACCCCACAGCCCAAGGAAGCAGAAAATCAAAGCCTCAGGGCCCATCCTCCAAGATGGCATGAAAGACTCAGCCTCTAGGGCTGAAGCTCATCCACTTTGTACCAGTGGCTAATAACAACTGAGCTGACAGAAAAGTCTCCCTGGCCTGATGAGAGCACCTACTTAAGTAGGAAGCAGGGATCTGCACCACCTCCCACCTCTCTCCTTTATGGCTTTGTATAAATCCAGCTCTTCATTTCCTTTACTCTTCTGATGTTAAAGATATATTTAACAATGGGAAGAATTTTTTTCCAGACTAAGTCATGGATTTGATCCAAATCAGTTTCTGCTTTGTTTTTTATCTTAATTAAAAGAAGTATATGTTAAAATTCAGACAAAAGTGATTTTTTTTTCTCTTTCCAGCAATATAAAAGTTTTACACAGCAATAACTCATACTTCCTGAGACTAAGGAGAACAAGGAGAAAAATAAAAATGCTTTAATAATAGTAACATTTCCAGCTTAAAACAACTTTTCCATCTGTGTTATTCATGTTGTGTCTCAGACAGTGAAACTGGTCTACCATTCACTAACTCAAACCAAAATCCACAGCAGAAGACAACCATGAGTCAAACCCTGTAGATCATACTGCATTCAATGCTCAAAGAATTTTTTGCTGTCAGATGTGAGCTGAAGCTACATTTCATACTCAAGTTTTTAGGTTCAGAACTGATCACCCTGTTGACAGCTCATAGAGGGAAAACCCCATTTTCTCTATGACTAACTTCTCCTCAGAACCATGTGTTAAGAAAACTCCAGCTCGTATTTAATTAAAAAAAAAAAAAAAAAAAAAGTGGAAAAAGAACATGAAGAGTTCTTGCCAGACAAGTTCTTGTCCAACAAGTTCTTGCCAGACATTTGTAAGATTTGGACTATTTTAGCATCTTCTAATGGCACGTACTGTTCTAAAAATGCAGGTCAGATGTCTATTTGAAGACCTGATGTTACCAAGGGCCCAGCTTCCACTATTTAAAAAATATTCTGAACGGGCAAAAAATTCTCAGGTAGCATCTGAAGTACCTAGATCAACCCTGTGATCTCTGCAGCAGCTACAATAATCACATCCACCTCAGGAGTTGCCTCCAACAATGCCTTTTGTCTGCTCCCAGAGACTTGGAGCCCACTACTCATCCAGATGTTATTCCTTAAGTAACTGCTTCAGTGCAGTGAATGGCTTGCTTGGTCCTGGCAGGAGAGACATCACAAACAACTATGGAAGACTGACCCTGACAGATCCTTTTTTTAAAGACAGGGGGGAGAGAGAAGCCACACAGTTTATCTACAGCACAAAAGAACACAGAGCTAACACCCTGCCAGAAATTTGGAATGCTGTGCTCCAGTTGGTAACACACCTTCCTGCCCTCCAATGTAACAGCCCCTTTCTGCCCCTCAACTCTGAGCAGCCATCTGGATGCAAACTCATGATTCTCTAACTGCCTCGGTCATAATTACCCTGAAACTTGCTGACAATTCCTGCGTCGGCAGCTCGATGCAGCTCACAATGGAAAAGAGCTGAACTGCCCTCTCCTGGGAGCAGCGCAATCAGCAGGGCAACCTCCAACACAAATGCATCATTAGCAGGTGGAGAAAGCTTGAAATGGCCAAAGAGTACATCAGTCAGTCTCCTTCAGATGGACTGCCCAGCTTTTCAATTTACAGTTTCGCTAAATTTGGACTTTGTGTTTTGGATTCATTTTGAAATTTCTCCTGCAGTCTTGAGAAGCAGCTCTTTTTGCACCAGTTTCTTCGAGGGTTTAAATAGACAGGAAGTTATTTGTATTTTTAGATAAAATCAATAGGGCAAAGATTAAGTGAATTCTGTGTCAGAACAAGAGCTTACAGAGGAGTTCAGTAAGACTGACATAACAGAGCCTTAACAGGTACCTGGGGCTGTAGGCAGAAGCTTGTTTGCACTTGGGATTTTTACAGATCTCCTGGTAGTTTACTGGAAAGCAAAAGGGTCCCAGGTCTGAGTGAGGAGGGAGAGCAAATCAGCCCCAGCTGTAACCCAAACCCAGTGAAAATGTGAGTTCATTGAAAACAAACACAGCTTTCAGTGTGACATTGTTCCATGTTTTTATGATACCAGATTTGAAGCACAGGACCTGCAGCAGGGGGACAGATTATTGAGAGTAACACACAACTTCAGCCATCATCCACCTGCCCTTTCAGGTCCCTGCTCTGCATTTGACAGACACTAGCACAGGAGAAAGTGGGGAGTCAGCTTAACAAAAGCTGCAGGACGTGTATATATATGTGTGTGCTTATATATGTATTTTTTAAATATACATATATTATGTTTTTAAAGCAGTTCTAACATTAAGAAGCTGGAACTCCCAGGAACATCTCTCCACCAAGTTATCAACAGAAATCACAAGGTGGCTGATTCCTGTAATTTAAAGAGTGGGAAATGGCAGTCTAATGCTAATTAGGAAAAGTTCTAGGGAAACATCTAAAGCAAAGCCTGTCAGGAATAAGATAGGTATATGCTTTTAAGAGTAAAAAAATTAATAATAATTTAAATTGCCTACAGTAGCCTCAGATATTTTTGTTTCTTTGGGAGCTGCTTTGTTTTAAAAACAAAGTTATATTTCTCCAATAACTGGTTTTTCTGCAGGCACTTGGTATAAGGATGATCAGGTGAGTCACTTCATGAATATTCCTGCATCCATATGGCACATAAAGGAAGTCCATTAGAATTAATGATTTTTTACATGGCTATTTATTTAAGTAAGCCCTCCCTTCAAAGTGCTCCTGCTCTTAATATAATAATCCTGAAAAATTACTCTACTCTTCAATGCCCCATGAGCAAGTAACATAAAGACTCAGTGCTGCTACATTAGGACCCATTACTCTGGCTCATTGCAAAGAAAACACCATATTTTTAAACACATTTCCCCAACAACAGATGCCTCTCTACACTTTAGAAGCTTCAGATGCCATTTTTAAGTAAGAGGAAAAAAACCCAAAACAAACAACTCCAAAAGAAGTCAGCCACCACTTGTAATTATTAAAAATTAATTTGTTTCTGACTGCTTATTGCTCCCACATAAATTTGGAAGATATTGCCATTCATTTCCTGACTAATCACAGCTACTCACAGCTACTTCTGGACTTCTAGTCTGCCCAGGGTCTTCAAAAGGGCTCTTGATGAGATCCACACACAATTGGTTGAGTATTTTGCATGTAACTGTACACAACACCTACATCCTCACTTAGATTTAATCCAGAGTCACCCTGTTGCATACAGCTCAGCTGTGCAAGTTTCCACCTGCTAAGGATCTCCTGAGCTTTCCATGCAGGACCTTCCCATTTTCACCCAAGTCCATTTGAATTCAGTTCTCTGAAGAGGAACTTTTTTTTTCTTGTGGTTTGCTTCTAGTCAGGTTCACAAGGGCTTGATATGCATGGGCTGTCTTAGAAAAGTTTTAGCATGATCTACTCTTTATACTTAATTTGTGTGTATAAATTTTCTTGAGGAATACCTGGAAGCCATGGGAGGGAGCCCCATGAACATAACATCAAGACCTTCACCTCCTTTCCAGGACCAGCAGCTCTGCCAGACAGAGGTCACTTTCACGGGACCAAGGGGCCACAGTGATTTCCAGCCCCTTCCTTTAACATTCTCTTTTCCTAGGCTGGCACCCTCCCCTAACTGGCCTGGATAATCCAGGACTGAGCCTCACAAGGAGGGGAAGGGATAGATAAAAAGGCACAGAGCTGGCAGCATGAGCTAGAAAGCAGAAGCAGAAATGGCAGAGGGACCTGAAGACCATGAAGGCTTGAAGAAAAAAGGATCTTACCCTCCCTGTCAGTGGTAGATGAGATGAGCTGCTGCTTTAAGGGTACATTGGGAAGAAGAACCAGAATAATAGAATTACCCTCTCCAGACTTCAGGAAAGTAGATGTACTTGCCTGTCTCCTTATCTTGCCCAAAACAGACTTGGAGGTTAGGAAGCCTTGCAAGGAGCAAAGCACTAGGAGGTGCTGCCATCTGTCCCATTGTAATTCCTTTTTGCTCAAACAATTTATGTCCCAGTTAGTGAGAAGGTAAAAAAAATAAAAAACAACAACACAAAACAACCACAAAAAATCCCCAACCTTGCCTAGTAGCCCAGGAGTGGTGGAGTTGGAGGCAAGGAAGCAGAAGGCTAATTTTACCTAAATAAAATAAAAATTAACAATTTTTTGATAAAAGAATATCCTTTGGTGTGAGAAGATACTGGAGGCTGGAGCAGGACCACAGCCCCATGATGCTTCTCCTTCTGCTTTTACGCTCTGCACTGGAGGGAATGTAACTTCAGAAATTGTCACCTGGACATTCTTTATACCCACTGTGTGTGCAGGCTGCTTCTCCTCTAGACAAAACCAGCCCGTAGCCACTTCAAAAATATTTTCTTGAATACAGCATGCAGTGGGAGTGGGCACATCCAGGAAACAAAGCACAGCCTCAGATGCCACACGTGCACTCCAACACGGTGCTGGTGTTGCTGTGCTGGGATCACCAGGTGAGGTTTCTTTCACACATGAGTTTGCTGCCAGGCAAGTTCAGTCACTGTGAGCACCCACCTCTGCTGACTTCCTTCCCTTCTTCCCATGCCAGAGATCAAACCAACAAACCCTTCCACCTGTACAGAGCAGCCCCTGTGCCCTTGCAGTGCTGCTTGCCCTGAGCAGGTCAGGCAATAGGGGATCAGAGTGCTTCCCCAGCACACCAAGTGCCATGTTGCATGGGGTGACCAGCTCTCATCCCTCCCTCTGGTAGGTTAACACAGTTGACACAGGTATCAAGAACCTCCAGCTGAAATATGAAGTCCCAGGACAGCCTGGGGAAGGCTGCACTGCATGCTCCCCTAACTTTGCATCTGTTATCACTGTCTAACTTGAGTTCCCCATCATGGTGCCACCCCTATGAAATATGGGTAGACACAGCCTGGCACATGGAAGCCTTCCCTTCTGTCACATTGGGCAGATGTACACTGGTCAGGCTCACACTATTTCCACCAGTGTTGCTTTAGCTACAGCCAAAATGAGGGATTTTCTCTGTCAAAGCTATTTTACATCTCACATCAGTATCCTCCCATCTCTATTTTAAAATGCACCCATGTATTAAGCACTCTGGAAAATGATGAACAATAAATAGCAGGTCTGCTCTATAAGCAAGACCCTGCTGCAACCTCAGCAAAACTAGCCAAGACTCAGTGTGCTCTTTGGTTCTACACTGCATGTAGCACAAAAGAGGCAATTTCTTCCACTTGGACTAAATCAGGTCGAAAGAAATAACACTTCATTCTGCTGAGCTCATGACTAACTTTTTTTGAGGAGATGTCAGAACAAACACCTTAAATACAAGGTACGATTCATGCTGTAGCAAAGCAGCAAACACCCCCTCGAGTTCATGAGCTGCAAGAGTTGTTATGAAAAAATAAAGGGATTCACTTCTGAATTATAAGGAAGAAATGACAAGGCCATTCAGAATTTAGACTTTGGATTAATTCCTTATTGAGGCAAATAAAGAATTTGGTGTCACAATGACAATCTCCTACCCCAACAAATGAAACAGGGATTAATTTATCTTCTTTTCCCCAGTGGTGCAATAAACAATATTCTTTCTGGATCTACATTTCCACTGACAACGACTGTGCTATTGCTGTGTTTGACACACCCATATTGCAGACATTTTGCAAAGGATGTTATAAGAGAAGAGCTTAGAGGAATCAAAGATGTCACCATGCTGCTCTTTTACTTCCCAGGAGCCCATCCATGCATTGGACTGTGGGAAGTATCACTTGATGCAAAGTATATATCAAGGTAAGAGAGGAAGGATGGTCCAAGCATTGGAGGAAGGACTGAGAAGGTTCTGTTGGCCACACCACTAAAGTGAATAAGAAGATTCAGGACCAAAAAACAGCTCTGTCACTTTCCAATCACAGATACCTTCCAACAGAGCAGGAAAATAGTGTCACCTCATCTCATCTCATCACAAACTTGGCATTGGCAGCAGCTTTCATTTGCATAGGGCTGCCCTGCTCCCCACCTCATGCTCAGAGGTGCAGCACTCTGTGTTTTGACTAATTCAGCACAGAGATGGGGCCCAGGAGTTACCTTTTGTGAAGCCTTGAGCACAAAGACTTCCCATTACTCCTTCCCTTATGAATACCAGCAGCAAAGGCAGGGGAAAAGGAGGCTGGTGTAGGGCTCATGATAGAATAACCACAAGTTGCTATTAGCCAAACACGTTACTTCCAAGCACTGAAAGACATAAATAATAAGCATAAAAACATTTTCTGTTCCATCTGTATTGCAAGCACTGGAGTATGAAAGCTTCAGGCACCCTTTGAAAAAGTCCTCTAGCAAAAAGAAGTGACCCAACCTAAGACTGCTCTATTCAATAGAAAAAGAAAAAAAAAAAGAAAAAAAAAAAAGAAAAGGAAAAAAAAAAGAAAAAAAAAGAAAAGAAAAGAAAAAGAAAAAAGAAAAGAAAAAAAAAGAAAAAAGAAAAAAAAAAAAAAGAAGGATGACTGCTTGGTCTCCCATAGACACCTCAAAACCAGATAAATGTTCCTCCTACAGAAATGAACATTAGTGCCCTTGGATGGCATCTTTCTTTCCGGGAATTGCCCAGTTACTTCAGCAAGATGTAGTGGTATTGCTGAATGCTGATATAAACTCATTGATTTGTTCCTGTAGTTACCAGTACAAAAGATGGGAAACACTCCTGGCTCTGAGTTTCTATAAGGTTCCTTATTGATCCTCTGAAATGCCAAACTCTGCACCTGTTTACACCCACGCTGCTCTGCAAAGCCCCCTGTGCACAGGAAAAGCCCTGCCCATTTTTTTCCTTTTTACTGAAATAGTTCCTATGAAAAATTAAGTTACAGAGCTGTTTTACTTGGAAAGAACTAAATGTGGATTTGTACACTGCAAGGATCTTTTTCAGCTCAGACTAGTATAGTTTTAATAAACTTGCTCTGATCTCTCATAAGAACGTTGGCCTCTGTGTGTTTTATTGATTGGTTTGTCTGTCCTGAGGTTCCAGAGCTCTTTCTTCACCTGCAGAGGCTGTTCATAGAGTATGGACAGTAAGAAGAGCCCCAGCTCTGCAGTGTACAGTCACCATGCTCACATACATGCACACACAGCATTTATTTGAGCTTATATAAAAGCCACTTCCCTGCAAAATCCCAGGGTGACTGGAGTCAGGAAAACACTCAGTTGCCACAAAGTACTTGTCACTCACTTTAAGGGTGTTTCAAACGACTTTAACAACGCACAAAGCTTACTGTAACTAACTCTGCAGCTGATCAGAGGGATTTCAAGGTCTGGTTTTGGTCTTTACACTGAAGGAACTGCTAGTCAGAAAGATTTTGTTCTCTGGCACATGCCTGTTCCCTTCACCCTCAAACGAAGTTCTCCCTGATACCATTTCAGTCTCCAAGTGTGAAATTTTTTCCCATCACCTTTCTACTGGCACTGTCTTACCAGTGAGACTGCTCAGAGCTCATAGAGAACAGACTTATCCTAAGTGCTTTACTCATTTAACCACTTCTGAAGCAGAATAGTGTCCTTCCACCTACACTACACATACAGTAGTTGTGTTCATCAGGCTTGCTAAGACACTTCTCTGAAAAACCACAGGATGCAGATCTAAGAACATATAATTTTCCATAGCTGGCTTTGGAATAGATCAAGACTTGCCCCATACTGATTTATATCAAATTAATGGGTATCACAGCCTGCACAGTGCCCCTGTGAGCAGAAGTGCAATGGGCCATGGTTGCTTTCCTTAACCCTGCAGCAGACTGTGCAGAAAGCAAGGCAGGAAGCAAACGTGAACTCCTAATGCTTTTATTCCAGTGTTTCCATGGGCTCTCATCAAAACAAAGAGCACTTTGCAACACACAGCAGATGCTGCTCTCTACAGGGAGAATACCGTGTTTTCTCCTACCTGCTTGCAGGGCAGAGACTGATATCCAGACTGATACATGCTCTGCAAAGCTGTGTCAGGACAGGGAGGTCACTTGCTGCAATCCTCTGTGGAGCTCAAACACTTCTCTGTGTTTCCCCTGAACCTCCCCCGTGCAACCACACGGTGCTCAGGGTCTCCCATGGGACTATCAGCGACCCACAGACTGTCAGAAGTGGAGCTTTCAAGTTCTAAGCAACAAAAAGGAGAAAGATTAGCAGTAAGTAAGCAATGAACTGATCTTTTGAGGTTTGGGTTCTGAAAAGGAGCAGAAAAGAGTGGGTAAAGGACAGAAAACCACCCAAAATCCTAAAGACCATCTTCCCCCTGCTCCCATCTGGGGGTGATGATTTGTTCCCCAATGACCTGAGAAGCTAGCACTCATCTGGTACATCTGCATACAAACTAGAAGAAACAGGTTAATTTGCAACTCTGATTCATAAGCCATGTGCTGTCCCTCTCCCCAGGGATGTATTTCACCCGTGGAGTTTAATTAAACTCTCCTTTTAAAGTAAACAGTATTCTTAAGAGAGTCTGAGAATTTTTCTCAGTTTATTTTCTTCCACTACTGTATGTAGTCATCTCTTATTTACATGACACCTTTTGCATATTCCATTCAGCAAACTTAAGTACCACACCATTAGCATACTGTAGCTGCACAAAATCCTCCCAAAATTTATAGTCCCCAGCTAAGTACAGAATGTAATGATCAGTTTTGCCACAACTGAACTGGACTGGACTTAATCCCACCCAACACATTCCAGTGACAGCTCAGGAAATGCAAGAGTTTGTAGGGTTCTGGGCTGAATTACAGTTAGTATTAAGGCCATGGACTGCAGATAGGAATTGTGGAATATCCTCCTAATGTTTGTAAGCTGCTCTGTCAATGAGAATCACTGTTCTGACAACAGACTGGCTTGTGAAAAATCATTTTCTGTCTGCTCTCAGCTCACATAAGAGGGTGAAGGACTTGCTTTCATTGCTGAAGTGAAAAAAAAAAAGCCATTTGAGTTTAAAAAAGCACTAGAAATGCTTCTGCCATTACATCCTGCCAGTCACACTTGGAGAGCTGCTGGGCTCAGGCTGTTTTAAAGGGGACACTGATGCAGCGTATCAGGAAAAATTAGCAGAGCCATTTACAGACTCTGAAATCCCCCCCTCCATAGCCTGAGCTGAGGCTGCCACAGACACAGCTGGAGCCGAGCAGAGGTCAGCTTCTTTTAGCCCCATGTCCCTGTGCCAGGCACTGCTGCAGCCAGGCTGAAATATCTGCCATCTCCCAAAGTGCCTTCAAAACCCTGGCTCAGCCAACACCAGGCACTTTTGCTTGCTGTGAGTTTAAGTTAAGGAAACGCTGTCTCAGCATCCCTGCAGAGCTCCCTAAAACCCCCCCACACCGTGGCCAGAAATGAGTCACTTAGGGCTCTGAGCTTCTGATGCTTGTATTACCATGTACAAATGAGTTAACCAACATCCTCCTGACAAAAATCACTACTGAGAATCCTGGTACAAAGTCTAAATAATTGGTCTGGTTCAGTGTTTAGAAAGTTAATAAATTAAACCCATGCTGCACTACCTGCAAACCTTCAGGGCCCAGAAGTAGACATGTTCCATCAGGCACAGCGACTCATTAGATAATAAAACTACAATATAAAACAAATTAGGCCTAGATAAAAAAATAAAATACAGTGGGTGTTGGAGGTTTTCTCTGTGGGGAGAACACAGGCACATGCATTATTCTGGAGAGAAGTGAAGAATGACTTACCTAATTGAAACTGTGGGGGGTAGAGAGAAGGGGGCAAGCAAGACAGACGGTAATTGTATGAGCTGGAGAGTGGCCAGGACACTGAGGTTAGCAGCTACACACTTTCAGAAACCATCGTCAGATCTTATGTGATTACAAACCATCAAGAACCTAGTTTCAGTTCTTATCCAAGTTACATTTGGCAGCAGAGCAAGGCAGTAGTCCAAAGGCACTAGTCCAAGGCACTGCTTTCATCTGGGCTGGAGGACAGAGGGTGGTGGCTGTACCCCTGCATCCCTGTTGTTTACTGCCAGCTTCTTCTGATGGTTTCTCATCCAAACACTAGGAAAACCTTGGAGAGTGAGGCCCTGGTGAGATGTCCCATCCCTGGAGCTGTACAGCCCTTGGCAACTGTCCCCACAAGCAGGGCCTCCTGCAAGCAACTGTAAAAGTGTTCATGAGCACTGCCTGAGCAGCCAAAGCTCTGCCAGTGGTTTTCCAACAAATTCCCATGTTTGCAGATGCCCTTGTGCAGCCTTCTCTGAGTGATGTACAACCATCACCTCCTTGGAGGACCAACAGCAGCAACATGGCAGCAAACAAGCAGACAAAAACTCTCTCCCCCAAACCTCAAAAAGCCAACTCCCATGTCATTCTATGATAGCTGCAGGGATCCTTTCAACCACAGAGTAGAATCCTGTGCTACTCCCAGGATATGCTGCTTGTTTCTGGTCCTGATGCTCTTATTACACATTATTCCCTCAAGTTTTATGAGGAAAGGACAGGGTTCTCAGTTGCACTTAGAGTACTGTATTGTAAGTACCAAGGATACCATGGACTCATTCATTACTGTCAGACTTGAAAGAAACTTACCACAAGAGTTAAAAGGAAACACCAATACCTTTGCTTTGCTGCTTACTATACAGTGCCTGGTATTTCCAGCCATGATACAGAAGTCATATTAAGCGTGCCATAAACATCTAACTTGCTGCTGATATTTTTTTAAAGGACCAAAGAGATGTAAGTAAATATCATCCCACTGAATTGCAGAACATTTGTCAGAGGGCCCAGAGACCATCTAGATCCACAGCCCCAGCTAACAAGGCCTGCAGAGATGAAGCATGAGAGATTTTGCTCAGCAGAGCCTTCCCATTAAGCCCCAGTACGTGTGGGCTCAGTGGTCTGAGGCATAACACAGCACATTTTCACACAGGCTTAGGCAGGTTTTGCCACTCTCAGTACCTAAAGTACTGAACTAGCACACCTGGCCAACAAAATGTCCCTGAAAGGTCCACTGAGCCCCCAATGAAGAAAAGGATCCAAATCTCACCATAAGGGATGCAGGTTTTGTACTGTTTTGTGTCCTGAGTGTAGACTCCATGAATCTCAATTTGGAAAATTATATTTCTGGTTGGTAGATGGTAGAACAAGAGAACATTTCATGGCACTGCACAGGATTTCCTCTGAAAGAGAGGGACAAGTTCTATTATTCAGCACTTCAGGAGATATTTGGCCTTTAAAGTCCTGTTGAGAGAATGCCAGTACTCAGGACAGTCCAAATACTGGGATGGTTTTGGCTGCAGATAACATTAGGGGGGGAAAAAAAAAAAAAAAAAAAGAAATTGAAAGGCAAGCTCATTCTCTTCTTAATAAAAATTTTCTTGTCTTTTCTCTACAAATGCTTGCATGCAGGATTTTCTGTCTTGGTCATTTTTAAAATCACATCAGGCACCAACCTGCTAGACAAGTAACAAACCTCCAGGCAGTTATTGCTCAACAATGGATTTAAAATTAATGTAGCAATTTTTAGTTACCTCCAAGCAAAACAAAAGCACATTTCCTAAAGCTTCTGTCTTCTTTAGGAAGCAGCAGGAAGTGTAGAAGTGCACTAGGAAAGAAAAAAAAAATCACAGTAAGGAAGATGATTCCTTGTAAAGCCTCTCACTGACTGCAGAACATTTTCACTTGGCTGAATCTCACCTTCTGCAGGCCCAGAAGCAATGATGACTCCAAAAAGTGCAGCAGCCAGAGCGGATAGGATTGCATGTAGTTACAGAAAAATGCCAAAACACCAAGAGACACTGCTATGGGACAACTAGAAGGTTTTTTCCCCCAAGGGTGGAGAAAGAAACAAGGCTGATCAGTATTCATTTAGTCATCAAAAAGAAATAAGGAGGAGACAACTGGTTTAACCCTCCCTAGACACAAGCTGCTTAGGAAAAGGCTGTTGCTGTTCTTTTGCCCCAGAAACGTATGCAACTTCCACTCCTTCACACAGAAACTTTACACAAGGCTTTTGGGTTTCTTTTCAGGATCCTATATAGCAACAAGGTACACACACACACACACGGGTCCAGATTGCCATCCCAGAGGGCTGGAGATAGCCAAGGAAGTGAAGGGCAGCTGTTACCAGTGGCACTGGCACCACATTAAAGTTAGAAGGAGACCTGACATCCTGACTTGCCTGTGTTTTGCTGCTGGCAATGCTGCTCAGCACAGACAGCTGGATTTACAGGGACTACCAGGTGTGCAATGCAGAAACCTTCACACTTCAGGAAAATGACTTTTTTTTTTTAAAACTTAAATATCTATCATATCCAAGGTTGCACCGAGAGCAAAAAATAACTCGGTAGAAAAATCTTTTACTGCAAGAAAGAGTTGAGTGATGGAGGAGACACCTGTAGTATGCTCTATATTTTACCCAAGGTGAAATTCCTTTACAGGAGTCTCCTTCACAACAGGGATGCTCTGGGAAGCAGAGCCTCTTGCATAGCATGGGGTGACCTGTCTGTGCTGGCACCAAATGCATCACAGATCCCCACAAAACCCCCTCAAGATAACAAAATGAGTGTCCTTTCTGTCGTGTCAAATAAGGAGAAACACTGGGAAGGAGGAGGTAGCAGCTTAGGAACCTCAGCAGATGTGTGTAGCATCAATGGAAGAGAGCCTTGTGGAAAAAGCCCTCCATGGGATGTCCATTTAAGTCACTGCTTGGCTCTGAATTTCTCTGAGAGCAGATTAACCTCCGAGGCAGCCCTGCCAGACTGGCAGATTGGCTTGAGAGGAGGCAGACAAGTGACACTGGTACCACAAACATAAAACATGGACTTGCATTTTAACTGCACAGTACTCCACCAGAAATATTGTCCTTGCTGGCTGGGCTACAAGACACAACATGCCTTTTACTGTGCCAACACACAATGACATTTTACTCAGAAATTCAGCAGAAAGACATCTGCTGCTGCAATGGCCAAGTTTCTGCCTCAACAAAACTTGGCCTGGATTTTAGCTGAGTGGCCAGACAGGTGATAAGGAGAAGTCTCCATCCTCCTTGTGCTGTTGTCTCTTCCCCCAGGGATGGAAAGGGGCTAATGCTTGTGCAAAAACTTCAGATCCATGCATATACATCCCCTGTGCCAGAGCTGTTGTCTTGCTCAAGTTCATACAATAAATTCAATAGTTTGTGTGAGGAGCACTAAGGTTAGCAGAGGGAAAAGAAGGAATGTAAGAAATAGGTCTTAGGCACCCCAGAGATCCATTAAAAGCAGGAGAGCTGTGGGTGGATGAATGTGCTGCCATGACTGTGTCTTCACAACCTGCTGTCACATTCACTCAAGCACTCATGCACACTCAAGACGCAAATCCAAGTATAACAACTCCTCTCCACCAAGGTTTAGGGGCAGAATGGGGAGAAAAATTGTGTCCAGAGACATTCAGGAGCAATAGCAGGCACAGGGGTACCAATAGCAGGCCACATCCCCACAGAGAGGTGAAATCCACTGGGCTAGAGAAGGATACAAGAACTTTCCTGGAATAGGTTTTATCCAGCTATGTAATTTTGTTGTGCTTTGAAGAAGTTCAAATCATCTTAAAATCAAACAGAGGCTACTGAGAGAAAAGGCCTGCAGGCACCAAACTGTTTAGCTTTTTTTTTCAGCTCTTTCGTTTAGCAAAGTTAGCAGCCAGGCTGAGAGCAGCAGAACTCTAGTGTTGAGTCAAGGCAAAGTGAAGGCACTAAAATCTGTGAACAGAAGGCTTCAAAATCCTAAGAAAAATTTGTGTCTGCCAGAACTATAAGTGCCTTCTAGGTATTTCTCTGATCACTTTTTTTACTAACAGAGCCTATATTCACCATGAAAACATTCACTGGAGTGGGAAGGGTATGACATAGGGGCAGAAGAATGAGGGCTGGTGAAACTCCAGAAGTCTCCATGTTTCATCTGTGGGTTCTGCAAAAGATCTGGACACACACATCACCCCAAATCCCACACAAGCAGTAAGTGCTTCACAGCTGCCACAGCTTAGGAGTTTGGGCAGACCAAAAACCAAAGACAGAAATATTCTCTGTTACTCCCCCCCAGTACCAACCCCATCTCGATGCTGGCAGGGCTGGGTGCCTGAGGGTGCCTGGGGCAGGGCTGACTCAGGAGAGGGCTCCATGGCTCTGCCCAGCACTGGTGGATGTGGATTCTGCAGAGCAGGTGGCAGCTGGTGGTAAAGGAGCACAGGGGAACAGCAGCAAAGAAAGGAGGGGGCAAAAGAGAAAAGGGGCTGCTGGTCTGCCCAGCCTTACAGAGTTTGGGCAGGGAATGGGGGGGAATAGACCCCTCTGTGTGCTGCTCCCCACGGGGTCTGAAAGCCCTCCTGCTTCAGCTCCTCGTACTCGGACTGTGACAGCAGCAAACAAGCACTCTTAGGTGGATGCCATCGCTCAGATCCCAGCCAAATATCTGAAATCCTGGTAAGATGAGCCAGTGCTCATGCTGTGCAGCAGATATCCTGATTTATGCCTGCAGAAGACAGAGAAGCCATGACCTCCTCACTACTATCATCCTAATGTCCCTTATTTCACAGAAAAAAATCAAGGAATGGGTGTTTGGGAAGACTTCCCAAAGAACTGATCCTACAGGTCACAAAGCAGGCAGGTTGCAGGAGGGATTTCCATTGTTATTGTCTGCACAGATGCTGAGCTGGTAACACATTGGATCATGGGAGCTCTTGTTCCCTTAACAGAAACTGGAGAGCTTGTCCCTCCAGCCAGTTCCTGCTTGCCTCTCCACAAAGCTGGCAGGCTTGACTCTCAACCAGGCCCCAAGGAACAGCTTCCTCCATCCACAGCCCAGAAGAAAAAGAATAAAAACAAAAATGCCTTTTTATTTTCACAGGTAGGCTGTGAGATTGCAGAGCAGTCACATCCCTCTCCTTACAGAGACCACTCCCTGGATTCTCAGAAGATGTCTGATGGCCCCAGCTCTACCAGCAGCATGTGGTTCTAGTTATTCCCTTTTAACTCCTCTGGCTTCACATTACAGAAGACCAGTATAAGGAACCAAATTTCACTTTAGGTGGGGATGGGAGAGGGAGAACTTGATCCAAAAGGAGCAAAATCCTGCAGCTGTCATCAAGGTAAAGACACGGCATGAAGCATTATATCACAGTGACTCACAGAAGCTGAATGGCACCTGTGTGGGGGATTAAGTCACATCTAACTTAGGGCTTTCCATATACAAACATTTTAGCAGCTACCTCTGTACACACAGATTGAAAACATAGGCAAAGAAATGTAAAAACCAGAAGTGTCTCTTCAGCATGCACAGCTGGGACCAACTGGCACCAGGCTGTCAGGAAGCACTGCACTGCCTCGGCTGACTCTCAACCAAAACACTCTCTCCTCTCCTTGAAACACTCCTGAAACAAAGCCTGGCAGCTCAGACCTGCCAAGTCTTCTTTATTTGGACTGAAACTCACACACGCTTGGCAGCAGTTTGGTGCAATTTGAAGCTGGCTCAGACCTAAAGTGAAAAGATTAATGGGATATTTGAAATCTCACTCCCATTTTTCCTCAGATCTCACTTATGTAAAAGCTCTGATGTTGGTTGCTGAGCTCCTTAAAACATAATCTGCACAATGTGCCACAGTAAATAAACAGATTTAAGCAGCAAGTCTGTTTAAAAGGAGTTTATTTAGAAAGCACATGCATCACTAAAGAGAGCTTATTTCTTATCTAACTCCAAGCACTTAGAAGGCAGTCCTTCAGGGGTGTGTGAGATTAATTTTGTTTGCAGCAATTATTTTCAGGATGTTCTCCACTCGTATGAAGACACTTGAAAGCACAGCTTCTTGGCTTGAGGTTTAGAGGAAAGCTGGTGACATTAAAAACACTTTGGGTCAAATTTCCCCAGAAGGGTGGCCTTCAGCAGGGCAAGCAACAAGCATCTAGTGCATTCAGTCCTGCAAGTGGAGGAGCTGACAGACCCCAACTTCAGACCTGCTTCTCAGCACTGGCCTCATCCAAACAAGGCCTCCAAACAGCACCTGAATTAACTGAATCCCCCCTGGCACAGTTGCTAGACAGAGAGACAGAACTTCTTCCTGCAGAGAGGCTGGACTGGACATCAGCACACACCAACAGTCAAGTGCTGAGCACTGACCATCACAGGACCAACCACACCATTCATTTTTGAAAGGCAAACCAACCCAGTGACAAGTTGTACCCTTTTCACTTAAATCACCAAGTTCAAGTAACAAACAGCACATGCTCAACAGCCTCTAGCAATGCTTCAGGCCAACAAAGACACTGAATTCCCTCTGGAAATCAGGGAAAAGTTAGTATTCCTCCTCAATCTAGAAGCCCCTTCAAGACTCACTGAAGCCTGCTTATGTTCACCATGGACCCAAAGCTCATGAGAGGGCAGGGCCTTTGGTTGGAAGGGTTATAGGAAAGATGGCAACTTCAGCACATGGATTTCTTCCTTCCTGCCACACTGCTGAGCTGGTTACTGCTGACTCAAGAGAAGTGAGAGCAGCTGCTGAACCAACAGACACATTTCTTTTGCTGCTCATTCATCTACATCTCAGAAATTAAACATGGAAGGGGAGAAAGCCACAGTTTCTGCATCTTACCTCTGGAGCTGAAAAGCCAAATGAATGTTTTATAATCTCAAAATATTATATTGTGGTTCAAAGCAGAAAAAGATTTTCACATTGCTAATCTGATCTGAAGTGATTTAGCCCCTTCTAGCAGCAAGGAATCATATTCTGTTCTGGGGACTCACACTTTGGCATACACACAGTCTTCCCACCATTATAAATACCACCATGCCATTTCTTTCCACCCTTCCTTGCTCCCACTTCCATGAATGTGCCCAAATCGCCAACTGCAAGTGAGACCATGGGCTCCCTCTGCTTTTTTAAGTATGGTAGGTTTTTTTTCTGTGCCCTGTACAATATATTGGGCAGCACTGTCTAACTGATCCAGGCAGCTCCTGAATGTATCTTTTTTTGATGCCAAAGCCTGTGGCTGCAGATCTGAGCACACCCACTTGGTACCAGGCCCATGCTGACTGCATGCCTGCTGAGCAGAGAATTACCAGCTACAGCAAACAGCAACTGTTGAACAAAGTGGTTTAATGTTGCAACAGTGGTAAAAATACTCTGGAGAAAGTAGGTGCTTCCATTGTTTCAGGAAAATTAATTCCACGTGGCACCGTGTTACCCCACGTTGCCAAACACAGTGTTATGCAAGTATATTGCAAATATTAACTCCCCAGAAAATACTGGAAAAAATGCTAACACCTTATTTCATTTATAATTCTACACCCATGAGACAGAGGGCTGATGACTTTCTGGTGTGAGGAAACAACAGCCACAAACTACTGAAGTATACAAGTAAATAGTTGCATGCAAACTACACAAGCCTGTGGGGCAAGGCAAGCTGAGCATCGGGACACCCCCTCTCTCCCCCAGGAGGACACGTGGCCAGGGATGCACACCAGCTTGGTTAATTCAGGGGGTGAGTGCCTGGAATACTGACTGTAAGGAATCACACAAAAAACAACTTTATTTGCTAGGTTGGCATAATTTAGAAAAGTCACAGCGCCTTGGCATCTGCCCTTTTTCCCAAAGAGCACTTCTTAGCAACACAACAACAAAAAGTTGTGTTAAACAGCAAATGGGATTCTTCATTACACAAAGAGGGAGGCTGCTGAGCACAGGTCATTCTTCTGACATTATTCTACCAGCAACTTTCTTGTAAGTCCCCTTGGCTTTCAGATTTAAGGCATATAGTACTGTCCTTTCTGTCTGCAGTACACAAGGCTGAGTTGAAGTCTCTTTGCCTCTAATTTGATTTTAGCATCTCTACACATTTGATTATTCACTGTAACAAGGGACAGACATTCATCAGACCAATATTTCAAACAAATCAAGTAAAACATCTTGAAGACATCTCTAGCTACCTGGAATAATTAAAACCCTCTGTAAAAGAAGAGGTCAATGAAAGCAAGCTATACCATTATGGCATTTCACAGACGACCTGGCTGAACACAGAAAAGTCATGTTTTTTCCATTGCAGCACTCCCTGACTGTCTCTGGGTGATACCTCCTATGAATTTTTAGTGCCATAAGCCTTCCCTCTGTATTTCAAGGTCACAGCATCATGTGCTCTGACACCTCTCACATTTACCCTGCATTTCTCAGCTTCTGCTCATCACTGCAAGCTGACAAACATAACAGCTTATACTTTAGATTTAAGGCTGTAAGTCCAAGTTGCTGAGTTTCAGAGAGCAACAATTTCCAGACCTACTTCTACCACCAATGTACCCCAACACCACTCATGGCAGAAGGTGAAAGAAAAATGCAGGATTTCTAGTCTTTGCTTCTCCTTTCAACCAACTCAGTTTCCTAAAGAAATGCAGGCCAAATAAATACTAAAGTTTTGCAGGGAGCATAGAGAAAGGCGTGTGCAGTTATCCTGAGCCACACTGATACGTAAGACCACACTGAAATGTAAGAACTTTACACAAATTTCAGTGCAATTTACAGGGTGAGGATCCTGCAGACTGTTGCATTTACACCACAGTTACGGGGAGCTCCTTCTCAACCTGTCTTCTAGTTTCTTTCAGCTGCAGCTTCTTTCAACCACTCCAACAGAAAGCCTTCAGGGACCATTCCTCCACGAGACCAACAAACTTACTGAGCATGAGGGGGTTTTTTTAGGTTATTATTATAGGTAAGAGTAGAACACCTAAGCAAATGCACAAAAGGTGTACTTACTACTTACTGTGTTTTCACCTAGCCTCTTTTTCTTCCTTCCCTGACACATTCCAGCTTCTGCAAGCCTTGATATTTCTCAGGTTTCCCCAAGTACTGTTGCTAATTCTTGCTTATGTCCAGCTGCATTTCTAGGCAGGCTCTTTTTCATAAACCAGATACTTCTGGGTCCATTTCCTTCATTCCTTGAGTCTGGCAATTACATCCCTGTTCCCGCAGTCTCTGAAGTGTTTTCTTCAGGACTGTCATATCTCTCTGTTTTCCAGGAAACTTCTGAACTATTCCATCAACCCAACACAGCAATGTACTACTTCATCTAAAAGTTTGAGATAATCCCCAAATGCTTCCTAACAGAGAAGGTTTTCTTCATTAAATGTATTATTTGATGAATTCAAACAGCAATGCAGCACTGACCTCTTGCTGACATCATCCCACATTACCATGAACTTTGTTGTTGGTAGCAGCCAAGACTCTTCCACAGAGCAAAAACACCAGTAGGAAGAACCTGGAAGTTCTTACAGGACCATGACTGTAGCTGACAGTAACTTCCCCCCTGGGGAACACGAGACAGTACTATACAAGTTTGTGTTTTCTATCAGTAATGCAGCAGTGAGATGTCAAAGCTGTAGGAAACACTACTGTAGAGACATCAAAGAGCTCTCCATAGGTGAAATTTCTGAAACCAACCTATGCTTCATGATGCACCTGTGCTGGAAATAGGTAAGGAGATACACTTTCTGCTGTGTAATAGCATTTATACCTGCAGTGACCCAAACTGCACTGACACACATTTGCTCCTGTCTACTGGTCCCTGCTGGGGCAGCCCTGGAGATGTTTGCTCAGAGCAGGGCCCTGCCACAACTGGAGTTATCCTGAACCTTAACAGACACTGACCTTCCAGCCTAAACCTGAAGTCTTCAAGCATCTTACTACAAGCTGATATCAAATGTGCACAGTGGGTGATGATGTCGGTGAACCAAAACCTATAATCCTTTAGGAAACATCAAGTCCTCTTCAGCTTGCAAAACTGTCTGAAAAAATCTGGTACAAAAAGCCAAAATGTCACACATTAAAACTGTGCAGTTGGAGCTTGTTAAGAGAGGTTGCTCACAGAGCTTCAGCAGGTAAGAGCCACAGATAATTTTCTGGATGAGATAAAACATGTAAAAATGTGGCAATTTACAAGTACATCCAAAGCAAGCCTCCCATTATTTTAAACAGCATATTAACTGTATATGAACAATTCATTACTCAATTCTTCACACGCAAATGACACTTGAAAGCTGACCTGTCTGCCCAGATCCTGCTATAACAGGCCACCACTAAAACCATCTGAGAAGCCAAGACAACAGGCTCACCACGTGCACATTGCAACAACCAGCCCTTATCCTCCTCCCATGCACCCTGGGATGCTTAACCTGCATTTGGTTTATAAAAATTTGGACTGAGAGTCAGGGTTTTTTCTTTTAACTTTCTCACAGGACTTAGTATGAGAAGGTCTAGGAATTCTGATTCTACCAGTAACCATGAAGCAATTAAAATCCTACCATGACTTCCCTCAGCCTTTTTACTACAGATTTCCTACTCTCAGCTCTACAGTCTTCCTGACTCTGCCGCCTGTGACCATTAGAAAACCTGAGGATTAACAGCACAAATCCTAGCAGACACCCATCTGCTGGTGTCTTGAAGGTCAGAGACATTCCCCTCCACAGAGCACTGATACTGAGTCGAACAAAACCCACCCAAGTGTGAGTCCCATATAATGAAACAATACATTAAGGTGGGCACTCCTCCTCCCTCTCGAGGTTGTGGTTGGGGTTTTTTGTATGCTTTTCTTCCCATTCAAATTTGACCCCCACGTGCTGGGGACCCCTTCAGAGATGGAGAAGCCCATCATTGTCTGTGCCCACTTCAGTGTCACTCTCATGGGTCTCAGCAATGGCTGGAAGGACACAGTTCTATTTATCAGTGGTTCTTCAGACCAAGAAATTAAGATATTCTCTTCACACCAGATGTGGAGCAGTGGTTCACTACTCTGGAGAGGGAAAGGCAGGGTCTGGTATATTTTATATTGTGTATTTTCAGCTGTCAAGTGCTTAGCATCATACCTTTGCTTTCTTCATGCTAATTAGTCAGTCAGTGGTTCATAATCAGCCATTTTAGCAGGAGCACCAAGAGATGCTCAAGAGCTGTTGGGTCACCACCCAACATGCAAAGCATTGTGCATGAGGGACCCACAGCAACCACTGCAGGAATTCCACTCCAAGTGTAAGAGAGACAACATGGAGAGAAGTTATGTGAGCTCTCCCCTAAGCAAGTTTTCACTTACCCACTAATGCCTGCATGGGTTTTATGTGACTTTTTGCTTTAAAATACAATAAAAGTAGTTACCATAGCAATTTCCACATCACTTGTGCTGCCTCTGAGAGTCAGAGCACCTTTTTATAGAAATTCTTACCAACACACCATGTGAACTTTCTCACATTTAGATGTTTTTGGAGGAAGAGAGACATCTTAAATTTCTTGAGATTTTAGAATCCTATTGAAAAGTGGTGCCTTTGTTTAAAGGGGGAACACTTTATATTGCACATTAGAAACTTAATACATTTCAGAGGACACAGAACAAAGTGGATCATTCCAGAAGTACTGTCCACAAAGAAGATGGAAAAACGTCTGCCAAAAAGAAGCCCCTTGCTCTGTCAAGTATAGAGCATGCTTAAAGAGAAGTTTTGTTTCCATGGTGACTGAATTTGGAGTAAGAACATCCCCTGCCTCAGACATTGCTAAATCAAAAACCCAGTTGCCTTTGTTCGTTCATACAGCGAGCTGGGTTTTAACCCTGCCTCATCCAAACAAAAATTTCATTAGTATTTTCTTCCCTAGTTTTGCCCTGTACCACTGCTCTTTGTAAATGAAGCAAGAAAAAAGGTACAAATAAATATGAGAAACCTCCTCGTGCCATCTCAATAATTAGAAATAGCTCTAGCTTTCAGTACCATACAACATATTTTTTTAAAGACTCTTCAGAAACATCACCAACAAGCTGTCTATCGAAGACAATTATTAATTAAGCATAGGCCAATAATGTACAAGCTCTTCTTTTCTTTCCTCCCCTCTCAGATACAAAATCTAACCTTTCCCTCAGAATATCAATCTCACACCTTTCTCAAGAATGGGGGAAAAAAAGGATTCCCAGCAGCCAGCTTTGAAGGGATGACTACCTGGAGCCCAGTCAAATGCAGAAAAGGGCAATTCAGAGCTGAAGGTCCTCAATAGCCACATTTTGATCAGTCGTCTGCCTGTTTAAAATTCTGGTCTCACCTATCTCACAAAACCTGGCAATGGCTCCACTTCAATCAGTCAGATTACTGCCATTCAGACCAATGCCAGGCACTGGACTCGGGTCATTAGCTTCAGCATCTCACCTGCTGCATGGCCAAAGAACCACAGGATGCAGGAGAGAGTGTGAAGGCAGTGAGAGGTGAAATGGGAAACCAGAGCTGTGTGTACGAGCAGTACCCAGGGGCTGGCAGTGTTGTAGCTCTTCAGCATTGCACGGCCAGAAGGAAACATGGTTGAAGCCTTTGCTGTTGTGGTGACGTATCTCTGGTCATCTCACATGGAGCATTTGATTATCACCACTGAAATGGAAGGACCAATTTTAGCTCTTTGGATTTGGCTACAGTCACTGCCAAAAATCTGATACAGCCTCTAAAGCTACCAGCACCTTCTGTTAGCTGCAAATGATCTACTGTCGTGTACAAGGTTATGAAAGCTGTATGGAAAGGGGAAAAAAAGTCTATGATGGCTCAAAATAAAAATAATTAAATTTAATCTGAAATACAGAAACTGGACTTAAATTTAAAGTGCACTTCACAGAGTTAGTTGCTCTAGCATTTCTGGCTAACATTTGCCAAATTGCACAATTGGAAGCATAGAGCAATTTATTTTTTCCAGGACACAAAATGCTTCAGTACTTCTTTCTATATAAAAGAAAGAATGCCAGCTGCAAACAAGAAAACCAGGAAAACAATGGACATTGGATGTTTCCATTTAAGTGTATCTGAAGGATCGGAGTCCTCATTATCCAAGTTGCCCAACACTTCCCAGTGTAAGACCCTTTGTCAGTTATTTATGCTATTGCCAAGCTTTAAGCTGAAAGTTTACATGCTGGGCATATGCCTCAAGCAATTTCTTTTTTTTTTCTTTTTTAACTTCAGCTAAAGTAATACAGCTGTTTCTGAATTAAAATGAAAACACAGTACAGTGCTTTGCCCACAGCAGAAAGCTTTCAACCTTTGCCTCGTTTGGCTCTACCCACCCTGCAATTGAGAATGCAACTCAAAGCTTTGGCAACTAGTGGCACTGGAGCAGGAACATTTTCTGACATCTCAAGGAAAATCCACCCAGCCAGTTTACTAGCTCTGGAAAACAAAACCTCAGCTGGTATGTGCCTATGAAAATAAGTATTCAAAATCCTTTTCCTGAAGTGTAGCACTCTATATTTTGAGGCCAAAGTGTATTTTGTTGAGCACTGCCAACAGCGCTGCTCGGAGTCCCATGTTAGACACAATCAGGCAGGCAGAAGCCTGACACTGAATAAAACATACCTCCTTTTGGATCCCCTGCCTCTGATTACTTTTTTCAACAACATGTTGCCCTACTGATTGTAGAAACAAATGAAAAGAAAAAGGCACAAAACCCACCAAGCCAAATGAATTTAGAAATTCAGAGGGTTCTTGCATCTGAAGACAGGAATTTTTCACATCCATTTTCAGCAGAACCTCCCGTACCAGAAACAACTGAGAGCTTATTTTCATTCGCAGTAGAGCAAAATGAGTCTTTCAAGTAAAAATTTGTGTATAAAAGCTGGGGTTTTAGGTCCTTCCAAAAAATTATTTTACTTTTATAGTTAGACACAATGTTTTCACTTAGATGTTATCGATAAACAAGTGTGGTTAATAAGAGAAATCTTGTGATATCAACAGTTTAATAATTCAGAAAACATGATGATGAATGGGACTCCTCTCAGCTCACCTAATAATAGGTGTCTACAAAGTGAAATAAAGTGGTCTCTATAGACTGCTCTCTCAGCTAGCTACTGAACATAGCTAAGACCAGACACTTAATTTCTAGGCATCAAAAGCTACATGAAATGAGCCCTATCCAAAGATTAATTTTACTAAAACCACTGGATATCAACTACTTCTGCTCCCAGAAGAAGGAACTGCAGGATGAAAGCCTTGGCTCTGCTCACTTCTATACGTGCTTGTGGCCTTATGTCAGGGATTCCAGCTGCAAGCATCAACTTGAATTGTGTTACTTTCATCGTACTTTAAAGAGCTTTCTTTAGAACTGCAACATGAAATACTCAGAAATGCAGTTAAAATTTATTAGCCTTGCGAAGCGTTTCTGGATCCTGCACAGTCAGGGCCTGGGAAGAAAGATTCTCACTATGTCACAAAGTGCAGAAAGGATGCAGGGTGGAGATATGGCCCCTTTAGAAGTCTCATCCATGACTATCATCTATAAAAGGACAAAAGAAAGGAAGCAAATAAAACTTCTTCCTTTAGATATGCCACTAGTATGCAAGCACATGCCACAGCTCCACTACAAGGGAGTAAAACCAATCCATTCAGTTGGAATGCAGTGCTTTTTTCCTCTAATTCCTATCAAGGGAGCTCAACTTATTCTCATAGCCTCTTTCTTTGATCATATTATATTACTTGAGCTCCTTATAGCTGTTTGCTTTGAAAAGATAGCTGAACCTTCTGGTTTATATTCCAAATCAAATAGTCACATATAAAGGTAAACCCAGCATCAATATGCTGATATATTTGAGGTAGACATTATATCTCAAGTTGCTGCTCTGATAAAAACAAACTTTGCTTTTTACCATAATTTCCTATACACAGCCAGACTAGAAGCTCTGAGTTATCCATTTCTTCCACAATTTATGTTTAGTCTCATTAACTTAACAAGTAGGTGGCAAAAATATATTGAGAACAAACTGTACAACACCCTCATGAGCTTTCTTTCCAAATTTTCATAAGTTCCTTGCACCTGAACAAGGAATGAGCACATCAAGCACTAGAGCTTACTAAAGGTTTCCTATTACAATAATTTACTCTTCAGTACTAAACCTGACATTTAAGATTTATATATATATATATGATGAAGAGCTTCAAATACAGAGGAAAATATTTGAGATCTATGGTGCTCATAGGCCAAGAATTTTTAAAATGAGCATCATAGGAGAAATGCATTTTCTTCTCAAATCAACTAAAGGCAGCGGTCAGCAGGTTACAGACTGTTAAGTAAGATGCCTCTTCATACAAGCTGTCTCCATGATTTACTCATTAGCAGTTAAGAAACAGTAAGAGTTTACTAATACAGAGTCTGTTACTCAAAGCATCCTTTTACAGCCTTCTTACAATTGGCCTTTCTGAAGGATGAGTAAAGGATAGCAGTGAGTTATTTGTAAAGAGAGCATCATGGCACTCAGCCCTACCAAAACCCAGAGAGCAAGAAATGAGATGGCTCAATGCAGTGCCACCCCTCCAGCAGCACTTCAGCCTCTCAGCAGCTTGGCACAAGGAGCCACCAGTTCTGCATTCCCCATTACTTGTCCTGCAGATGCAGGAGTCTTTCCAGGCTCACTGGTCCTCTCCTTCCAGTTTTTCTGATCCCCAGAGCAGAGTGACATCCTGCCAGCTTTGCGTGCGCTGCTGTTTCCGATATTCCAGTTCAGTGTTTACGTGTGTTTCACAAGGATCACTCCTAACTACCACTGGGAGAGACAATATTATGAGGTTTTAATTTCCTTTGAACTGCTGGCTAAGACTACGTAGAAAGTTCTGAGTGCCAGATGGTCCAATTTATTTCATTTATTCTTTCAGAGTCTCTCTAGAGCCATAGGCACTTCACACATTTTGCCATTTAAAATCATAAGCACTTTTCCATCACCCCTAAAATCCTGCTTTGGCAACTACCTTTGCTGTATCACCAGTTACCAGTCAGCATCACAGGCTTGCCAGCCTTGTGGCTGAAGTACAATTAAAAGAATTACAAATCCCAGACTGAACCACCTCTAAGACAAACTGTCAAGCAAAGCCAGACTGGTGGGCAACCAGAGTTTTAACTGGGAAATCCTCTCATTGGCTTTGGACAGTGAAACTCAAGTACATAAAGCACAACACAGTTGGCAGCATTTACTTTGTCATTGCTCAGGTAATGACCTTAAACATTTTGTAGAGACAAGAAGAAAGTCTGAGAGATACTGTTTTTATTTCTCCCATTGGCTCTAGCTTGGCTGACTCAAGAAGATGGGTTACTTAGATCAATCATTGATAAACAATGGAAGGACCATCAGGTGGAAGTGACTGTCTTGATAACAGGCAGGAAATATTGATATATTCCTACCTTACTTTGAAGTATATCTCTAAAGAAGGGCTCTGTCCACAGCCAAATAAGAAAGAAAACCAGAAAATTATGAAAAAGCCACTTGAATTTACAGCTCCAGATTACCAAGTGTGGAAATAGATATCTGAGTGGTTTTTTCTGAGCAGAGATGGGCTGGAGCACTTCCACATCCAGGAATAATAGAAAGAGTTTACTACTTTTCTCTTTTCAGGTTTTTTTTTGTTTGGTTGGGGTTTTTGTCTGAGAATTCACAAGACAGATCCTACAACTGCTACCTGGAAGCAGTTCATCATGTCTCCTTTCTGTGAGTGAACGATGAAGGCAACTGTTGTGTTACAGTTATATTTAACAACAAAACCCCTAAAATCTCACTTTCTTACCAGTCCAGGGTTCATGGTACCCACTGTCAGAATTGTCCCTCTTCCCAAATATAACTTGCTCTGAAATTGTCCCCACCCTCTTGGTGTCTGGACCTTTGCATCCTACCAGCTCCAGTGCCCAAGGTTGCCTACACACTAATTAGAGGGCAATTAGCAGTTGCAACTAGAGTCAGAAGAATGAGGCAAGCATTCTAGTATTATTAAACTTTTCCAGTTATTTTACTAGGGATTTAAATTTGACATTTCTCCTTTGTTTGGCACTTACTGAGTTACGAGATTTAAAACAAAAAATGCAGTGTAACAGAAAAATCTGGGGGCTACTTCACTGAGAGCAGCAGCGACGGAGAGAGTCTGGGTTTATTATCCATCATGTCATTCAGGTTCTCCTTTGTCACCTGCCTTGCTCAAGTCACTTTCCTTTAATGTGCATTTACCCAATAACCAAGCAGCAGAATTACTTCTCTGCCCTAAGACAAAGCAGTACCACAGTACAGGCCAGTCAGTCAGATGAAGGAACTGATTCCACTTCGCTCATATGGAAAACGTTAATTTGAAACAGCCTAAACATGTAAATATTCTGGATCAGATAACATCAGCCTGTGCTCCTCGGAGCCCAGTAACCCATGTTCAGCATCTCATCTAGTAAGAAACTTGGCTATCTGCAAAAAGTGCTAATTAAGTAAAATTCCATTTAGAAAAAACAATATCTTCACGGGAGAGTTTGGCAAAGGTTCCTTTTCAAAGCTTTTAATTTATTTGAACAAAACACTTCATTTTAGTTTTAATTAGTTTGACAAGCTATATTGCTGCTTCCTAGGGAACAGGAAATCTGCAGCACAAAAGCAGCCACACTGGCAAAATGAACTTTCTCTTTTGGTTTTTTGTTTGGTTTTGGGTTTTTTGTTTTTTTTTTTTGAAGCACTGTAAGTCAACTGTCTGCCTTTTCTGTGGTTGGAAACCATACTGGATATAGCAGTCCAATTACAAATCCAGTGCCCAAGAAAGCTGCTCATCCACAGCCCTGCAGCTGCATTGTAATCTGAATTAACATTTTGGGAATTGCTGACAATGTAGAAATGTTATTACTCATCAGATAGAGGATTGGAAGGAGTTTTCCAGGCAGGTGAATTCACAGCATTATGTAGGTCTTATTTCTTAGACTTTTTATGCAAACATTATTGGGAAGAGTAGAGGAGTAGGACAGAGAACAGTAGCTTCCTAGCTCAAACCATACCCTTATCTTGGTTGCTAGGGAGAAAAAAAATTACTTTTTAAAATGCAAAGGTAGCACATTGCTGAGGATCTCTTACCCAGCTCCTGGATCATATTTATACCACAACAGAAAATTAATGAAGGCAATACTAAAAACTGTAGAATAGAAAAATATTATCCACATGACTAACATTACAGTGGACTTGTTTTGGTTTGGTTTTCTTTTAAAAATATCCACATACTCCATGGGCATCAAGTTCATGATCTTTCCCACTGTCAGTACAGTCTGATAATGCAGCTTTCCACATGGGGCACTTCCCATAACTCAAGGAGTTGAAACTATCTTTGCCTCCTGGAATAGCCCAACACAAAACCCACATCTACCAGAGCTTCAGGACACTTGGACTTTTGGGGAGTGTGATATTCTGCCTTGGGGAGGGAGATGATGTATCACACAGTCACATATTTGCCAAGCAGGTATTCCCATGGTATGGGCATAAAACTGTGGGCCAGAAAGACAGACCCTGATTCTGTTCCTAATAAAAAAGGCTATTGCTCCCACCTGAGTGTTTCTCCAAGGGCAATGAGGAGGCATCACTTCCCAAGAAGTGCCATGTCCTCAGTTCACACTGGGACACTTACTGGGTATCTGTTACATATGATCCCACATGAACACTGTATACATCTGGCTGTCTTCACAACTCAGGGTGATGTTACAGGAGAAATGAACAGCAGAAATGACTGTTCATGAGCAGCAACCAGGCTGTGGCAGGGGGACCTCTAGTGACCTCCTGGGACCTTCAGGCTCCCGGGGACCTCTAGTGACTTGTTGCTGGGATAACCCTCTGCCAGCACCAACCTGGCTGCTGACTTATCTCCTTTTGGAGCTGTGGTGCTGCTGGTGCAGCTAGCATTTGATGTCTCTAAGCTCACACAGGGCCTTGATGTGCATTATTAGCTGCACACTAGCATCTACTCTCCATTTTCAGACAAAAAACCCCATAGATCAGCAGAAACCAAATTTACAGATCACAAACACAGGCAGGACTAACAGGTAACTCTGCCCGCTTACACACGTCCTGCAATCATTAGTGATCCTCTTTCAAGCAAACATGCCCAGCAGTGAACTGACCTGTTCTCAGATTCTATACTTCTGTTCTGTGCAGAAATTATTGCTCTGTATTGGTTGTGTTTGTTTGGTTTAGTCCCTGACAAAAACATAGCATTGGATCAGCCTCCTGCTTCCCTGTTAGCTCCACTGTGTCACAGCTCCATCAGGCACCCCTGACTGCTCAGCCATCTATAAAGAAAACTCAGTATTAAGCAGCTGTATAAACACCTCTTGGGATATTTCAAAATGAGGGTTATACATAAAATTTCAGTCACAGAGTGAGCTTCAGTTTTCACTATGTCAAACTTCATTATATTCTGCTCTCACAAATGGTGAAATAATTTATCTTGTCACAGTCTGATGAGACTCTGGTGCCAGCATTCCCCTGACCCACATACTCTCTTCTGAGACATTTTGAGGGAAGGATCTAAAGACTTATAATTTTTAATTACTTTATAGCATGTGATTAAGATAACTTGGAATAAACTCAAGCAAAAAAGAGGGCAGAAAAATTAACTCCTGAGAAAACTGCATATTGTTAACATCAATTGTGTTCATTTCTTATATTAAAAAAAAAATAAATTATAAAACATGTTGTGATCATCACCTGGAGCTGCCTCCCCCAATCTGTAAAGCAGGCTGTGACATATAATTTTTGGACTTCCTAGAAAATCACATTTGAGTTTGAATTCTGTGATAAAATTTCAGCTCCCAGACAATCATATTAAATCACAGAAGCCAATGCCAACTTTATTTCCAAAGATCAGGATTCCTCAACACAGCAGACAGTAACCAAACCAAAATATTCTGTGTATATAAAAAAAAAAAAAAAAAAAAAAAAAGAAAAAAAGAAAAAAAATCAAGTCAAAGGTTCTATCAAACCTGTCAAAACAAGAGAATGTTCCTACAAGTCAGCATCATCAATCAGCTGCTGCCACTGCAGGAAATGCAGGGTTAGGTTTCACATGGATAATAAAATCTTTTTAAATTTGACACTGATTTCAAGCTTGTATTTTTTTTTCCTTTTTCTTTCTTAATATGTCCATCCCAAAAGGAAACAAGAATGTAGAGCAAGGTGGAGTGATGCGACTTGTGGTGGATGCATTATATTTGATCTTGATGATAACTCACATTGGCCCTCGACACTGAAGAAGGTAAACACTTCTGCCCAGGACATCTGGTCTTCAGTGCTGTAAGGCTTTCTAAGAGAATCTATTTTAGACTTGTTTTCACAGTTAAGAGGACATTAAAGATAATATTACAGGTGGGAGAAACACCTAGTATCCATTATTCTTATATATTTTCCTCAAGCTGAAAAGCCTAGGCAAATCACACCATGTTTCTGGATTCATATTACTTTATCAACAATTGCTGATAATTAGGGAAGTACCTGCAGGCTTCATTCCTATGGAAAAGGAGACAGCATTTACAAAAGCTGCATCTGTTCTGCTCTGCAGACACCTCAGTCTAATCTGGCCTCTGTATTCCAGAAAGACAGGATGAAATCAAAACTCCCAGGGCCCAGCAAGACACAGAGCTCCTTGTGGCTTGCATGCACTGAGGCACACAGGTAACCCACTTCCACTTTTGCCAGGATGCTTCACCTGAGGCAAGTAACTGATCCTTGGCTGCTGAGTTTTTTCTGTCTGTAAATGAAGCAAAACCACTGACTGACAGCAAGAGGGGGAATGATTAGTTAATGTTTGTGAAGTGCTAAGAATTGTTTTGACAGACCTTGCTCCTGACAAATGAAGGGGAATCAATGAATCCATCTAAGTGCCAATCCATCTCAGTTCCAATCAATCCACCCATCAGCTGTCTGAATGCTACTTTCTACATTTTTCCCTGTGTTTCAATACAAGCAGGGTTTATTTGGGGCAGAGGAGTTGTAAGCACCCCAGTAAGACTGAAATTAAGTTCTACACCTGTTTTACTTCCTCAGAAAACAACTACTCATCTCTATCACTGTTCTAGATAGCATCAAGCCAGGCACAATTAAATTCTACAGTACACATTGTTGTACCTTGAATGAAAAAACTGACCAAGGAATGATTAAGATGCACAAAGCCACACATGTGGCTTCTTGGTGAAGCAAATGGAAGTTGCTTTCAAACTACACAATTATTTTTTTGTATGTGATGTGAGGAGCTTTTGTGCTGTGGTGGCTGTCATTATACCAACAAATGTCTCACTTCTACCTCCAGCCCCTCATCTCTGGTACAGTCACCTTTTGTTTCTTGCAACTAAAGTACAATATTTTTTCACAGGAATTTTCTGTGCTTTTGTTCTCTCCTGTCTTGCATAATGGGGCCTTAATACAGGCTTCTACATGCTAAGTGTTAACGTTTAGAATTTTCTTGTGTTCCATTATGGCCATTCTGCTTTGGCTTGTGCTGCTGTAGAGGAAAAATTATCAACTGTGTGCCTCCAGGGTAACCCTGGTCTTAATTTTAAATTCAGCACCTCATAAGGCAGGCAATTTCTGCTGATTCAGGTGTGTGTGTGACAAGCAGCTGCCCTGGGGAACCCGATGCTGATCTCACAACCATAAGCTCCAGCAGAGGGGAAACCCTTCTGCTTGTTTCACAGCACAGCTGAGTCTTTGGACAGCCATGCAGAGTGAGGATTTTAAAGGGACACTCACTGAAGACAAGTCATGTAGATGTGCATGGAGCTGAAGTGGAATTACTATAAAAGCTGGACTACAAAGTCTGCAGAGACACCTTCTTTAAAAAAAGCACACTCAGCAGCCTCTAGGTCCCTAACTAAATAGGTCTTGGGACATATCTTTCCAAGAAAAACTTCTAGCAAACAGTGGTATACAGCAAAGTGATGATAATCAGGAGTCTCAGGGTAAGTGGCAGGACATAAATTTAAATCAGTTACATTAACAGTGCTCCAGGAAACAGAATACTTGGGGTTTTAAGTGTGTAGTAGAAAGTTTCATTTAAAGTTTGAAGTAATTTTTCTGCTCTTTGTTCTGTCTCAGACCCTTTAAAGTTGTTCTTTTTTCCCCTTGAAAACAAATCATACTTAGAATAAAGAGACTCCTGACCTACATTCTCACAGCTGTATTATACTTAATTGTGAGGTGTGTCAAATGAAATTCAGGAGTGATCAGCACCAAGACAGGCTGTGAAAACACCTGCCTCTCAAACTCCTAAGCCTCTCATTTGAAACCATTAGAATAATCTCTTTGAAAGATCCAAGCAGCATTTCCAGTGACTGATTTTTTTCTTCCAAGGCACACCAGAGCAAGGCTTTTCACATCACAGAAAAGCCACTTAGCTTCCATGCACAGGCCAACCTAAGGCAAACACAGAATATAAAAATCAGAATATATGTCTCCTAAAAACACCTCCAAATTTAGGAATGTTATAACTAGACTGCTGTGAGCTGTCAAAATAAGAGCAAGGAGTGGATACCAAAGCAGATGCCCACACCTGCATATTCCAAGCTAAAGAATTTGAGGGAACAAAGTAATACTGTATTAAAGATGGTATTGGTTGTCTTGGTTTATGTTCATCTAAAAGGAATGTCCCATCCATAAGTTGCTACCTTTTGGGGGAGAGGGATAAATGCTCTTGTATGAAAAATCTGATTCTGCTTGGCTTTGCTCCAGCTTCCAGGCCCTGATAATTGCACCATCCCAAAATCACATTCAAAAATTAAGGTGAATTTGATCTTTGAGTAAAGAATTCCATAAACCAGGAAGTTACTAGGTAACAAATATCCCAGGAAATAAATCTCAGACACGTGTCCAAGATAGGTGTATACACACATATGTGCAGACAGTTTATTTGCACCTCAAAGAAGCTGTTGCTTGTGTAGTTATTATTCTTATTTTGCCTTCAAAGTCAGCTACTGCTATAGATTTCAAAAGTTTTTTTGACTGTGCACAGCTTGTATTCATTGGATTCTTGACTACTTTTTTAAAAAATGCCTATACATGCAAAAAAGAGCAGGAACAAAGACTGCTGAATACTACTATTAAGTATAACTCCAAATAAACTTGGATGAAACCATATTGTAAATGTCCCTATTCCCATACACCATTGCTCAAAAAAAAAACTTAGTGAAGACTGAGGAGATTCATCCAGTCTTATGCCAGCTTAAAATAGAACTACAGAGAGAGAGATAATATAAACAACAGAGAGTACAGATAGTAAACCACCAATAGATGCAGATTAACAACTTGAAGTCTTTGTTCTGTTTGCTTATTTAAATAGCACTGAAAAAATTATCTAATCTCTTGCTGTGAACACAAAACACATTCAGAACATGCTACAAATTTCATGTTTCTGGCAGCATGCAATTTCCTAAACTATATAATTTTTTTTTTCCTTGTGGAGCACCCAACACTCCACAAGGAAACAAAGGCCAGGAATAATTTCCAAACTCATTTTATGGGGCTTTGGCTTGAATTATTTTGTTCTTTGCTGTCTCCCTCAGTGGTCTCTTGGATCAAACACCTAACACTACATGGGTAACAAATTTGCAAGCAGCATACAAAAGGCAAAATTAAACACAAGTTGTCGACTTGGTGAAAATATTGACTCTGATCTCCAAAAGGATGAAAAGATTCTCTTTGTGTGATGATGCTAAGGCATCTTTGTGAGCACTGGGCATCAGGAATGTTGGTTACCAGGTACTCAGGTTCATAACCAGGTACCACCACACCCAGGACAAGGGGGCAGCCAAGGCTGATGCGCCTGCTGCTTTTCCTGGGTTTGTGTGAGCTTCCATGAGGAGAAAGAGGAAGCTGCACAGCAGAGGATGATTGGTAAAAAACACCCTGAACTGAACAGCAAACAGAGGTACTCATGGGATGGGATGAGTTGTCTTAGGTGCCCACAGAAAACCAACAGGCAGACCTGAGTCTGGACCTCTCAGAGAAGCCCTGAAGAAGGGGTAGAAGTGGGCTGGCACACAGCCAACAAGGCCAAAAGCACAAAATAAACTGATTTGGTCCCCTTCATGGTGAGTTAGATTCTGGCATGGGGATGTTCCAGGTAAGTGAACAAAAAGCAAATCCTTCTACTAATCTTCTGGCCATGCTGAGCTGTGAATCTCAGCCTAGAGTAAAATGCCTCAGCCCTGCTTTCTCTCACTCTGGCAGCTCATGAAACATCCTGTCCTGTGAAACACCCTCACTCACTGTTGCCACTTGGAAACTGCTAATTGCCAAGACATGGCTCTTAATGAGTCCCATGATATTTACAGAGACACCGTGCATTTGGAGTGATGTTATCTTGCAGATAGTTTTCTACCAAAAGTGTTACTGAAAACACAACAGGATATCCCTGACAATCATCATTTCTGTCACACAGTACAGCTCCAAGGCTCCTCCACTTAAGACAGGACATAATAGGTACTGATCTGTTGATGAATTCTATTTCCAAGCATCCCATCCTGTTTCTAACACCTACACCCAGTGGAGCACCAGGGCCTCTGTGAGACCCAGATACATTTTTAGTCCTTGGTCCTATTTTTGCCTGAGTAAGACAAAGGAATTTGCTTTCTCTGCAAATAAAATCATAAGTAAATCCTCTATTCTATGCCCACCTGAGCCATCTTAGACAAAAATGCTGAAACTAAAGCTCTGACCAGATCTTGCTACCTATTCAGTTTTGCTAACATATTCCTTTAGAATAGAAAACCAAATATCAATATTTATGGAAATGGAACAAGTTGCAATGGAAACTTTAGAAGTTTACCTGTGTGTGCTTCAAAACAACAACACAGTATTTTTTCTTTGAACCTTCTATCTCAAACACTTTTTAAAAGATGCCTTTCAAGTAAAAAAGGATAATTCAAATCAAGGCAGTGCATGCAGTTTGAAATCTCTACCCCATTGTAAGGCAGCAGTCACAGTATTTTAGCTTAGCTGTATGCCACTAAGACCAAGATTCTGTAGTAAAAACATTGACAGATCCTTAACTATTATAGTGCCTCCTGGCAGTGCTATAATGAGACTGAATATAACTATTAGTCATCTTAATTAGTATACATATTCCTTGTTTAGCACAATAAAAAATACAAAGCAAGGATGCCACTTAATTAGGTGACCAGGGAATTGATGCCTACCTATATTTCACTTTTATTTTAAGTGTCCCTGCCAAGATTAAATCTAATATTTATAACTAAGTCTGGGTATTTATATGGCTCTCCACCTGTACATAAAATCACCTGTTAAATTAATATATATTAAATACCTCAAGGACATTTCTGAAGTTACACTTCAGTTAATTTGGAACTTCATTCCAAGGAAAGAAATACATCACAATTTGAGAAACTCAAGGTTAATTGCACATTCTAATAAGTGTCTTACATACCATAAATTTAAAAGAAAAAAAGTGCATTCACTTAAGTTCCCCATCATCCTTTCAGTTCTCCCAATGATGCCTCATTGTTTCCCTAGTGATATCCTTGGACTTCTTTAGAACTTGACTGTAGGGAAAGAGGAAGGCAATGTCAGATCTGAAGTCTGACTGAGCTTCACGTAACCCCAAGCAGTACAATATCTATCCACACTCAATGAGACAAGTATTAAAAACTTACCTACATCTGCCTGCAAACATGATGCTGTGACCCTGCAGCTCTGTGGATCCACCTGTCAGTGCTCCCCAGTTGTTACTCAGTTTTAGGGCAGAGGTATGCATACAAAGAGGAAGCATTTGCTTTTTCAAGGGGGAGCTGAAGTTTCAGAAGAAAGCACAGCATATTTCTTGAGTATGAAAAACAAGACCTCTACTTAAACCAAATTCCTCAGAATTGGAGCTCTATTTTCGGTGCTGTTGTGACTTGGAATTCACCTGCACTTCCTTCTTTTTTTCCATTGCCTTCTCCGTAATTGTTGCAGGTCACTCAGGAAACTAGAAAACTGCTTGGTGGTAATTACTACTTAGTAGCACAAAGAGTAACCAGTGTCTGATAGGATACAACAGCCCTGTAATAACTTCTGATTGGCTGAGAGACCTCTAGCTTTGAAGGCCTAACAGATCTTATAAAAATGCTGGCAATTGAAAAAGCAGGAAAATACAATGGAAAACACCACTTCAAATACCAGTTTTTGATGATTTAACATCACAGCATTCACCATGTTTAGCACCAAGTCCTCAAACACACTTTCAAGCTGCAATTTCTGCAATTTTTTTTTTTTTTTTTGACAGTAAGAACTAAGAAGCCACATCCTTTTATTAGAAATGTTTTTAAGCATGGATATCATCCATCACACATTTTAAACCAGTGGAAACATATTTTAAGTAACCCCTGCTACTCTGAAACCCTCCTGCACTTCACCAGCACACTGAAGTCTGCAGTGCTGAAAAGCCTGAGAACACATCTAGGGTATTGGGCAAGCTGTCTGGGGATTCAGGTTTGATTTTGAGTCTCTGTCTTCACCTCAAAAAGTGGCAGATCACAGGGTCTGTACACTTTCCCATTTCACAGCTCAACCAAGAAGTTATTTCTCTGAGAATTACTGTAGCTTGCAGTCTAAAATGAAACCAGCTGCTAGTTCCACAGGATTGAAGATGCTAAAGAACTGTTGATTATTTTTAACGATTTTGATTGTGTATGAAACCAGTGCAGATTTCTTGAAAATAAATGTGTCCCCTCTGCCATACACAGACACTGTGTACAGTAGGAGACACAGAACAATGCACAGAGTTGAGAGCTTCTGGTGTGCATCTTTACCTGTTTGAATGCAATAATACCAGCCTGTGTCTAGGCCTTGAGTGGGCAGAGAGCCCTCCAGTCTGCCCAGAGTGCAATACAGCATAAAATAAACAGCTTCAATGTGATACAATAGCATTTTGCAATAAAACTGCTACTCAGAACAAGAGCCCACAAGAAAAATGAACACAAAATAAAAATGTCATGACATTTTGGTATAGAAACCAAATGTGCTTTCTTGCCAGGTACCTGCTGACAGTGCCAGACTTTAACCTCTTCCCTCCAGCCCAGAAAGCCCACCACAGCAGTTAGCAATCTGCTCACACTGTCATTAAACTGATTATCCCTTAGTGATGGAAAAGTCTCGACAAATGCCACGGTGCCACTGCACTGTGACAAATCTCATTCCCCCTAAGTGGTGAGCATTTAGCATTTAGTATTTACTAACCACAGATTAATTTAAGATTTTAAAAATAAATAAGGAAATTAAGGAAATTGTTCCAATAGGCAGACTAAAGTAAGTATCAAGATGTTAAATCTGAACTCCTTTTCATTAGTTATAAACCAATTACAGTAAATATTTCTATTTCAGAATAATTCTTCAAGCAATCAAAAAACCAAAACCCCAAAAGTGGAAAAAACAAAACTTCTCTTTCACTTCCTCATTGTAAGGGACTTTCAAATGAAAATTGATAAAGACAGGGAGAGAATGGAAGGATTGTTTTTTGCCACAGATAGGAGACTTACCAAAAACACATAAAATATTTGATATTCAATGCACCCAGCAATAGAAAACAAGATAATATAATTAATATAAAAACTGTAATGCAACAACAATGAAGGTACAGGAAGTAATTTTTCTTACCATGATCTGCTTTCTCATTTCTTCAGCTTCACCAGAAACAAAATGTTCAGACCACAGGCTCCTTAGTAAATCTTTTTTGGAAACTTTAGAAAAATCTTTCAGTGATGTGGCTCCAAGCTGCTGGGGTCAGGCTGTCAGGGTACAAATCCTGAAAAGATGCACTGTGCTGGCAGATTTCTTGTGCACCCTTGAACAGTGAGAAGAGGCAATTACTGTAAATGCTTTGTCCATTATCCCCAAATAGCCAGGCACTCCTGCTGAAAAAGTCTGGAAATGCTAAGTGTTCAACGCTGACAGATAAAGTGGTGTTGCAAGGCTTCAGCTCCGGCACAGAAAAAAGTTGGAGTGGGCATCATCTATCCAATGTCATGAAACAGCACACACAGGTCAGTCTGCATTAGATCACATTATATTTGCCAGATTTCCTTCATAAATTATAATCTGCTAAACCAAAATTAAACAAATGAAAAAAGAACAAGGCCAAAGTTCATGAGAAATTAACGATGTTGCTTGAGGAAGCCCTGAGAGGAACTCAGCTGATCAACACAAAACTCAGCAACTATTAAGTTAATTTTTTTTCTAGATGAACATATTTTTTTGTTACATTAAAATGCAGTTTCTGGAGTGTGCACATCCCTGTCCACTTCCCCAGCCTGATGGAGGGGGGATATCCACTGGGGGAGACAGCGTTGAGGCCCGACATGCAATGTATTTCTTACTTAAAGGTGTCCTCAAGTCCTCCTTCCTTCTTGTTTTCCCATCTCCTCATTCTTGTAACACACTGAATATTGTCCTGCAATCCCTCTCCTCTACAGTCTCTTTAACAGCAGTTTTTGGGGACACCATCCAGCTGGGATTTCATACAGGCTCTCCCATAAAAACGAATGATGTGGATCCGGGCCCTGCTCAGGTTTCTCCTCCTTGTTCTGTTGTGTTCTGTCAGGCAACCCCTGGAAATCCTCTCTTGTGGCTCAGGTCACTTTCCTCTTTTTCCTTCAGATTGTTTCTCAAAAATTTTGTGGGTTTTTTTTCCCAGTGGAGACTTCCATGTTCCCATGCCCAGGGGCTGGCACTGGGCTGCAGGGGTTGTTGTGAGGAGAGCGCAGGGCTCAGCCGGTTCTGGCCGGTTCTGCCTGGTTCCATCCGGTTCTGACTGGCTCCGTCCATCTGAGCCCCAGGGCCCCGCTGAACCTCTCAGCACACAGGGACAGCCTCTGGGAAAAGGTGTTTAACAAAATGGGGCCTGGCGGTGAGAGGAAGAGGGAGAAGCAGCCCCGCAAGCACCTCAGTCAGGGAAGGAGAAGGGCTTGTGGCCACCTCCACGCAGCTTCATCGTTTTTCTCTCCACTTCCCAGCCAGACCCCAGGCTTGGCAAGGTCTGGAAGCTGAAATCCAGAGGGAGCAGGTGACTCCTTAGGTGAGGAGGCATTCTGCTCCAAAATGAAACCTTCCGTGCAAGTACAGAGTTAGCTTGCATCTCCACCAAGAACAGTGTTTTGTGACATGGGAGGACTGAATAAGCACTGGAGGCTCTGCTTTGCCACCTGAAACACACACACACTCATTTTTGAAACGTAGGGCTGGAGGATTTTCCTCTACAAAAAGAGTATTCATAATAAATAAAAGAAAAATAGTTTCAGGATGAACTGCCTTGCAATCAGAGCTTGCCTTCAGCTTTTTCCATTTTATGAGTCAAGCCTTTTGCTTTTATTAAAGGCAGTTGCAATTTCAATTTACTTGTGGGCTGGATGTAGTTCTTCATTCAACCCACAAAAAAATATTCAGTTTATTGAAATGTTTCAGTTTTGGTTCATTCCAAGCTAATATTTGTTCAGCTCAGCTAAACTGAAAACCAGAAGCACATCTGTATTTAAATATCATAGAATAATTTCTTCTTCCCCTGTATCTGTGTCAGCCTAATCAGGTCACTAGTGAGAACTGTTGACTGGTAAAGCACAAGGCTTTCTCTTCATGAAAAATGACTGACCTTGCTTTAAAGCAATTTAGTTTGTGTCAACATTGCCTTTCTCATAAAATAATAGTCTCTAAGTGGCATATCCCTGCTTCTTCAGTGCAGACAAGAGCTCTCCAGACAAGTCCTGGGATGCTATTTTTAGGCATCCCATAGTAATAATGTGCTCGATACACTGTCTGGAGTATATCTAGAATAATTATTCCTTTTCTGCTCTGGTGTATTGGTCAGCTCCAGAGAGAGCTCATAAAAATGTTAGATCTGCACCTTTACTCGGATGCAGAAAGAATATCAAATAAACAGAAACATTTGGTAGCACTAGGCTAGCTGTAAATAACACCATTGCAACAAGTTCATTAAAAGTACACACAACTACCTCTTCCTGAAAATGCTGAAACAACTTCAGCATAATTTTTCCTTGTTTAGTTACTGGAGATGATTCCTCTTGGAACCACTAGTCACTAATTCTTCAACTTGTGGTATTTCCTCTACATATTATCTGGCCAGTCACACAAGTAATGGAGATGATACCAGAGGTAATTTCAGCTGTCAGATCTGCACCAGCAGTGAGTGAGAAATACTCTGTTTGCTTGTCTTTTTTTCTTTTCAAATATTCAGTTTCATTTTTTAATAATTTATTAATTATTATGGACAATTCAAATCACATCATGCTGATTTGTAGGAACTTTCCCAGTCCATATATCAAGGTGACATGTATTACATTAATGTATTCCCAATAACTTGTTAGAATTTGTGCTTTACACAGTTCTAAAGAAACATGCTCTCCTGAAATTAAACATTAGAAGGAGGCAAAATTAGCCTAATATAGCCTAATTAACATATTTAAATATGTAATTATGCCAACTACACCATTAGACCAGGTCTTTATCTTTGCTCTTGGTTACAGATACAGGAGAGGCAATGTGGCTTACTCAAACTGTTCTTTAGTGACAAGTCATCTCTACTGGGAAATCATTCAAGATATCAGTAATGTGGCACACATGCAGTTCATAAGAGCTTGTTAATGATTTTTTCATGTGGTCAATCTGCTAAGAGTTTTAGCACTGGTTATCAAGAGTGCTGTAGTAGGTGTAGTTGTCCTTTGCAATGTACCACGGGCTAGACTGGCACTGCTCTGACTAGACTTAAGTCTCATTTTAACAAGCAGGTGTCTGTCAGCATCAAAAGGAGATTTGTCTTCTGCCTTATAAATAACACACATTATTTATAAGATCCCTTAAGGTTCTTGATCAGATCTAGTGCAGTGTCACGTCACGATCCTTCCTCCAGGTAATGCTGTTAATCAGCATGATGTGATTTGTCATTTCTAGGCTGATGACATCCAGCTCTGTGACTTTTCAAAGCTTAGTATTGCATATGCTGTCATACCATTTCAAACACTGAACTACAGCAGAACTGCTTTCACTTGAAGTCTGATAAAAGAGGTCTGTTACTAGATCTAGGAAATTCTGAATAAACTCTTGGTCTCCCAGACTGAACTCTAATAATAATTTGAATACTTATGTTAGGGTATGTTAGAGTGTTAAATTTGCTTCAGCTTGGTTCAGAAAAATCTCAAAGCAACTTGATACTTTAAGATGAGAGTCTTAGTCCCAATTCAATAGGTCAGAATAAGCCCCACTGTAAGCAGCAGTGAGATGCCTGAATAACAGAGTCTGCCTACCTGCCTTGCCCAAATCATACCCAGGGACAGAAGCAAGACTCTTTGGCAAACTAATTATTATTATTACATTTCCCCAGAGAAGCTTCTGCTTTGATCCTTAGAAAACAAACTGGTCTAAAATACAGACCATACCTTCAGTGTCAGGCAGCATTCAGGGAAGGCTCATGTGCTTCATCACAACAATGAGTTATCAGCCACGCAACATAAACTTGAGAACTTGATCCAAAGGAGGAAACAGCAACAGACAAAGCCAACAGCAAGACGTTTATAGTCCCACTCTTAAGAAAAATAGCACCACTACAACAAACCTTCCTTTTTCTGACTTCAACAGCATCATGGCTAAAACAAACAAGACCATTCCCCAATCCATGCAAACAGGCATGCCAAGGAGAAGTTTGACTGTTCAGCTGAGGTGAAGTCAAAGTGACACAAATACAACAACAGGATGAAAGAAAAGCAGGTCTGAACTAAAAAGGCCATAGCAGTTTGTAAAGCAAATTGCTGATTTCTCCAGTGTCAAAAAGATTGAATTGTTTTTTCTTGTTTTTCAAAAAATTTAAAATCTTTTTTCCCCACAAATAAGGCTCCAATCATGCAGGCAGAATAAGGTCTAACACAGGGAGGGATACCAAAGCAATAAATAATTAAAAGGGCTGCTTCTGAATTTGTCAGTACAGATTATACACCAAAGAAGTCTCTTGATTTTGGAACATGAAGCAAAGTTCTGATTCAGTAAAGATCGTCGACAAGGTTCAAATCTGTTGTGTGATATGCACATATTTATCACATTAATACTAAGTGGAAATAAGAAGTTTCCTGAGACCTGATGATTAAAATCTAGTCCACCAGTTTGTTTTTTTTAAAAAAAAAAAAAAAGTCTATTTTTTTTAGCATACGGTTAGGAAAATTGTTGAAGAGATTCCTGCTACTTAAATTTATCTCCTAGGCTGTTTCAACATTTATTCTAAAATAATTGGACAGGTTGCAAAATCCTTATTAATTGGAAAAGCTGCATTTTATCAAAATCCCCAGGAACTGTACCTAGTTAAACAACTGTCTAATCAAATCACACAAATTGTCAAAAAATTAAAACTGTAGGGTACAGATTACTTCTAATCCTGGAGGTGTTAAAGATCAGCATGACAGTTAAGATTTCAGAACTGAAGCCTGAACTTCTGTATGAACAAAAAAAGGTAATCATATCAGAAAAAAAAAATATACAGAAAAAAACTTAATTAAGGTACAGAGAAGGCCCAGAGCTGCTCTGGATTTTAAAGATGAAATAGCACTTTTTCATCTCTAGCTGAAACACTTCAGCGCCTTGAAAGTGTTTGCCTGAACAGTGAAGGGATATCCAAGAAAAATAAACCCATTCTCTTGATCTCTAGTATCTTCCAAAGATGCAATTCATTTCTAAACCTGTGAAATGCCTGTTGGTAAAGGCATCAGTAATAGAAAACAGAGGGCTGCTTGTGCATCCCGTTTTTTCTAAGCATCACGTGCAGAGATGCACTGGAAGGCTCACCAGGCTGACTGCTGCACTGCACTGCTATAGGGGGTGGGAAATTAAGAAGTTTTTGTTTTTGTAATGTTAAGCATATGGTTTGGGAGGCCTTGGTGTGAGCATCAAATAAGCTTGGGCTGAAAAGAGTATATGTGTGTGCCAATTCTTTAACACAGCAGAAACCATGAGATGCACTGCATGACCAGAATTCCACATATGCTATTCCTGAATATCAATTACCTCCAACAGTGCTAAATTATCCCTCATGAAAAAACAGCACGTACATAAAAACAAACAGACATGCTTCCATGCAACCATATAAACTGCTTGCCAGTAATACTAGAAATTGAAGACTTCACTACCAAATGCCTTTAGAGCCTGTAAGTTTCTATAATAAAATGATCATGCCCTATAAAGATCAAGGCAGCAATCCACGTTCCCAATATTGATAAAAACTTGTCTCAGAAGTACAAAGGTCAATTTATTTTAAACGTAAATTTTATTTACTTCTGTTTGTTTTGTTGGTTTGTTTGTACCAAGCAAGTAAATAGCTCATTTTTCTACTTGCTCCAGTAAATGTTGTTCCAGCAGTCTAGAAATTCCCAGTAATTCTGATGAGAAAAGCAGAGACAAGAGGACTAATTCAGAAAGTTGTGGTTAAAACAATTACTAAAACACTAAAAAATATGTATTTTAACTGATAGTTAAGCACTCATAATATTGGAAAGAATCTGTGAAAAGAAACTGAGATGTGGTGGTATTTAATCCCTCTGGAATGTTTCTGGCATTCTTCTCTTCCATATAGACAATGAATTAAGTCAGAAACAAATTACTGTAGAAAGAAGAAAATAAGATAATTTGCTGTGAATTGTTTTTGCTATGGGAATTGTCTGTAATCTGTAGCACATGAAAGCAAGCAAACAGTTGGATCAGCTCTTGTACAAGCCCTTTGGAGAACAGAAATAAAACCACTGCAGGTAATTAAGGCTCTGCTCAGTTTGGACTAGGAATAGAAAAACTCGAAGTTATTCTGAGGCCTCTTCACAGATCAATTTAGAACATTCCATTATTAGTACTGGAGCCATTGTCATCCTCTGACTGTAGTAAGAGCAATCACTTCTTCACATTGAAGATAAAATCTTTTCACAGTACTGTAACATTAGGCAGTACTAATAGAATTTAATTGCTCCTTTGTCATCCCATTAGTTCATAATTTGCAAATCTGAAGTTCTGGGATGACATTCACTGTTGGATAAACAAGTTATTTTTTCTGGGTATCTTGATATCGCAATAAAGGATTATGGGATGCTACATTTGTGGTTCAGGCTCTGAAACTGATTTATCCAGAGGACACCCAAGCCAGGTTTGGATGCAGATATTTTTCCATTCCCTACTGGAAACAATGAAACTACAATTAGCATGCAGAAGGGATTTAGTTTGCAGGACTTTTAAGGTCTCAGCAACCTAATCTAACATCAAATTCAGCAGAGGGTATTGGTATCCTGAGCCCCTCTCCAGCTAGCATAGCAAATCCTTCTGACCTCACATTATCTGAGAAATATTGGTAATATCTCATATCAACAAAAAAAGAAAGCCTGTGCAATGATAATATGTTACAAAAAATTCTGCTGAAATTCAACAAGAGTAATTCAAGTCACAGTTTAAGCTTTTTGCATAATTAGTTTACATTTAATCAGACTGCTGGTATGTAAACATAATTACCATTCTCAGACCTCTAATTGAAATTATCACAGCACTATCAAGAGCTACCTCTCCAGATGTGCTAAAATGGATTTCCTGTTCATGGACACCAAGAGGACACTACAGTTCTCCTGAAGGCTCTGCCATGCACCTGGCCAACCCACACAGGGCAAGCCTTCCCAGTCACACTGGTGAAACTAAGCAAAACACTTTATTTCAGCCCTAATCAGACAGCTAATAAATCGAGTTCAGCGGGTGTTAATCAAGCCAAATACATTTAATCTAATGCATTACCAAACTCATGTACAGTGTTTCCTAATTATGCCAGTATAGCTTGTCTCTGTTGAGATAAATATATACAAGCTATGAAGACCCAAAGCCCATTTGTGAACTTTGAAAAGGTTTTTCCTTCTGGAAAGAGCTTACAGCTCGCCTTACTAGTTGGAAGATGAAATATCTTCAATTAAATAGGACACTGTTCTTCAAAATTAAAGTTATGCCTATAACTAGGTCTTAGAAAATATCAGCCCAAGTACTTAAAAATACTGTTTAAAAACAATTTCTTCCTCTTAAAAGTCCATTATATTAGCATATAATAAAAGAAGCAGGACAGGGGCAGCCTTGTACATGCACACTTCAGAGGTGTGTTCTTAAAGAAGACACCTGCAGGCCTTCCCAACTCCATCACTCACTCTCCTGAACCACTCTAAACTAATGCTGTTTGATGAATATTACTTACAGCTTTTAAAAATTAAATTAACTTTATTTTTTAAATGCTCTGATTCCTTTTGATATAACTCCACAAGTGGCAGCATCAAAAAACTCCTGACCTGGTACTGCATTTTCACCCTCCTTGTGGCCTTCTGAACAGCACAGATGAGAGATGAGACAATCAGCCAGGAAAAGTTTTTGGTTTTGGTTTTGTTTTTTAATTTGGGTGGTGGGGTTGGGGCTTTTTTTTAAGTTGTTTTTTTGTTTGTTTTGGTTTGGGTTTTTGTTTTATTTTCTTTTGCTCCTCTTGCTTGCTTGGCCTTGCTGGCAAGCCCAGACTCGATTATCTTTTATGGGGATGCAGAGTGAAGGCAATTACACTAACAGCTGCTCAATATTTGATGAGCAGCAGCCAAAGTTAGCTGGAAGGGTCAAGAGAGTGTGAAGCAGGAGGGAAGATAATGTACACTTGCAAATTTTACTTACATTCTCCACAAGTTTAAATTACTTTTAATGAAACATTAACTGACGATCTGACAAATGACCCCCTGAGACCTAAAGTTTCACAGGGAACTAGCAGTGAAATTAAATTCATAGGCAAATTTTCAGCACACAGTTTTGGCTGTTAAACCAAAATCTTTTTAGCACTTAATTTCTCCATATTATCTTATTATGTTACACTCAAATCCTTTTCCCCTGTGCAAATAATACCTATTATTTACTCGCTCTTACTGATTAATGTCAGGATGTCTCTGCTCCACTTCATTTTGGAAAAAAATAATATAATCTGAAAGGTAACCCCAAGATCTTGCCTAGCAACAATAAAACTGTTTGTGAAAAATCTTACTTAACAAATTAAAAAAAAATATTTCCTTTGTGCTGCACACTAGTTTCACTAGTGGTTTAACTAGCATTTTTACCTCCTGAAATAAATATTTTAAATTAAGAAGTCATAGCTTCATTGACATTTCCAGGTAAAAGGAAAAAAATAAAAAAATACTTTGCTGTTGAACTGAGCTTGCCTCAGGTAGATATATAAATTCACCAAGAAATTATAGGTGCAGAAACAATACTTTGAAAAATTATGCTCCAACTGTGCAGCTATAATAGTTTCCAGAATAATAATACTACCATTGCCTCTGGAAATGGACAGTGGTGTAAAAAGGAAGGCAAGCCTAAAAATAACCATTCAGCATCTTCAGAAATCAACCAGGCAGAATTCACAGTGAAAAAACACCTAACTTAGGTAAACAATCCAATGAATAAACAGCTAATCCAAACACCTGTTCCTGTACAGTAAAAGTCACATGGCATTCATCCTAAACTAACTTTAATTTTTGCATGGAATATGGACAGCTCTTTTTCCTTACTAGCTCATTCTGGCCAGGTAGGTCAAAAAAATTCAAGCCCAATGTTCAAATAAACTAATTTGTGAACAAATTTATGTACAAAAAAATTGGGCACAGGCATAAGAGCTTTTTTAAAGACGTTTTCTGAAAATTCAGTCTGTCATCCTCATTCAGAAAGCTCTAACATTTACAGCAGATCACATACAAGAACAAAAACTTCATCCCAGGCCTGCAGCCTGGCTTCTGCAGCATCTCTCACAACAGAAAGAAGTCAGGCTCCTGCAAATAACAAAGAGAAGTCTCTATTAGGCTCCTAGATGAAAGCAGCTCTCTTTTCCTTAGTCCTCTAACCTGGGAACTAACCTGGAAGTTTTGCTGACCAAAACCAAAGATTTTTTCTCATGACATGGTCTGAACTTCACAGGTAAAAGGGTTATACTAACTTGTATAGGGTTAGTATACACCCTACTATAAAGTAGGGAAGTTTCTATTATTTTGAGAATTAACACACATACTTGTCATAATCTCTTCCTCTTCCATGGCAGATCAACAACCCAGCACTCCCATTAAAGAGTCCAAAGATTGGCATTTGGCAGTGTTTTGAAGAACAAGGCTAGAAAACGTGCAATTTAATTAATCAGCCATTTCTCTTCCACATCTGTGCTTTGACTGACCCACTTAAAAAATATGAATGAAACACTTGAGCTTCTTCTAGAAGAATAATCCTGTGTTCTGGACTTGGAACCCTCCTATAGCACTGACACAAACACCTGATAATGTTTAATCTCAGTGTTGCAGCTCCTTATGCTAGCAATAATCATCCTTGAACACTGACTTCCTTCCAGACCAGGCCTTAGCACTGCTTAATACAAATTCATGGTCTGGGTAAATTCATCTGACAACAAAATGAGCCAAGTCCTAGGTTATTCCAAGATGAAAGGGAAGGTAATTTCACAGCATGTACCGATGGCCAGAAGTAAATTGCAGGTCTCACTTGTCCATTTTGGCTTTAAAGCAATAATAGTAATGTCCAATTCTTCTACCACAATGTCTGAAAGTGGCTTCTGCATTAGCTGAGCATCAAAGACCCTCCTGAGGTCACTAAGGGGGTTTGCTAGAGAATGCTATCTCAAATTTCTTTCACCAAGGTTCTCAGAGCATGTCACTATTTTCTATTACAACAAGAAGTGGGACTGCTTCTGCAGCCAATTATGTTTGTTCAAAGGGAGCAGTAGCTGGAGGAATGCATCACTTGATGTTATAACATGTTATAATTAGGCTTTAAGCCTAATCACAGAGAAAGAGAAAACTTCCTTTGCAACTTACAAATGCCACTATCAACAAGCAACATTTGTTGTCTTAGCAAATTCATGTGGTTGACACGCTTGGGTTTATTTGCAGAAGAGAATTGCATATATAAGTTCACATAATGCCCTCAGCAAGTGTATTGAATCTTGTCCTGAAAGCACTGCATAAACGTTCACTATGCCAGCAAACAGCACAATTTGATGATCACAGCCCATCATCACATGCCTTATACGACCAAATCCATAACAAAATTCCTGTTTAAAATTAGTCCTCTCACCCCTCGTGTTTTCTTTATACCTGCCTTCTTTCTGCATAGGGAAACCAAGAGGTCAAAGAAATCAAAACCTGTATTTCAGTTGTGTGAAAACACACATTTGTCACATTCATCCCTGTTACTGGTAAGAACTACAGCAGAATATGTAACAAAAAGTTTTACAAGACAGCCTGCAATTTTCACATGCTGCAGATCTGTTACAATTCAAAAGAATAGGAGAATTTCCTATGACATTAAAAAAAAAAACAACTTCAGGGGAATTTATTATTCTTTACATTCTCTGACCATTTAAGAATATGTAGCAAATAGATTTGTCTTGAAATAAATTCTCCAAATCTGCTATTCTGAAAACGATCTACCAAAATGTTTCAGCTTCATCAATACATTCTTTCAATTTTTCCTAAGTTGATAATATATTACTGAAAGGAAGAGATTAACGAAGAAAAGTTATGCTTCAATGACAGTTTCTTCCAAACAGAAAAAGTTATACCATCTCTCCCTAGGATTAAGATGGAATGCACAGTCTTCACCAGCAGCAAGGAAAGAAGTATTCAATGAACTCAGACCTGCTCCAGATTTTCTTTTAAATACATCCTTAGTACATGCTCTAAATAAGAAACTAACCGAGAAATAATGAAACTAATTAAGAAATAAAGCTGTCAGAAGGTTTAAACAAAAAAAAAAGTTTCTCCCTCAAGCACATTTAGACATAAAGCTGTGCCAGATTCCTGTCCTGCTGGAGAGAAAGTCTTTCTGGGCAGAACCACCAGCAGCAGGCACAGCCCCTGCCAGCCTTCCCTCAGCACCGCCTGAAGCAATGGCCTTGGCTGTGCCCACAACCTCCCTGCTGCTCCCCTAAGCAATGCCAAAGTGGCACCAATGAGCATTAGTGTGGCAATTTAGAGAGACACCTCTGAGGAACAGGGCTGAGGTAAAGGCCAGCTCTAAAGGAACAAGCATTTGTACCAAAAGGACAGTATTACCCCAGTATTGCAGCTGGGGACCCGGGGGCAGCAGTGTGCAAGCCCATTTACAGTTTTTTTACTCAGCTCTTGACACTGAAGCTGTCTTGGAGACCTAAGGAGTGAACTCAACACTGTCACCTCTGGTCTTCACTCTTCCCTGGAAAGCAACCAACCCCTGGGTGTCTCCCAGCTGCCAACACACTGAGTCACAGGGACATTTTTTTCCTCTCCTCTCCCATCAGAGCAGCACTGGCACTGCCTGTCCTCCAGCCAGGCCACAGCAAGTTCTGCAGCAGAGATGAGACAGGCAGCCAGGGCCTACTGAGCAACTTCTCGAAGATTTAAATATAACACTGCAGAAGTGAAATAACCACAGGTCCTAAAACTTCCTCCCCTGTGCACTTGCCCTTTCTTTCTGTCAAAGCCTGATTTGTCTCCCCCATTTAAATGATCGGTTCAGCTTCTCCAGCAGAATTGTAATTCTGCTTGATCTGAAAGGTCACAGAGTGGCAGGAGCTTTTCTTTAAATAGCACTTTTCTCCATGCAGACACATGCACAAGCAGGCAGGAGAAGCTGTAGCTTTAAACATGCCCTAGTTGCAAGGCGTAGTAACCTTAAAAGCATCAGGAGAGGGGCAGTCAGACACTGACATGATCAGAGGACTAAGGAAGCAAATGGCCAAATAATTACATCTTTGTCAGTCCCATTTTACTCCTTGCAGGAGTGTTGTAGGCAATAATTGACATGGTCATGATGTAAACAGCAATTGCCTCCAGGCACTAATGTGGAACATGTGCTGTTTGGAGTCATCCCTGACCTCTGTAAACGAGCAGAACAGTCTTGGCAGCAGCAGTGTCATGGATTAGTCAGCAGCTTCAGCACAGTGGCTGCTGAAGGACCCTGCTTCCCCTCCCTGTGAAGCAGACAGTTCAGCTTTTATTGTAGACATAGCTGATTTTCAAGTCTCTAGTCTTATCTCCCTGGAATAAGAGTGTTGTAGATCAGATGACTGTACAAACACTGTATCTCCACACCACAGGGCAGGCATGCCTCACTTAATTACACTAACTCCTCAACATGCCATTTCCCCAACAGTCGTTTAAAAAAGCTTTGGCTACAATTACATTGTATTACAATTACTTTTTTTTTTTTTTTCTTTTTTCTTTTTTTTTTTTACACCCCCACCTTGCACTAAAAACCAGTGGTGATTGGTAAAGCAAAATCCAAGAAAATTAATGTGGAGAGAATAAGAGAGCTACAATTCAGGAACAAAAGTAAAACAACTTATGCTTCTGTGTGTTTAGGGCAAAGTCCAGAAGCTGTCCTTTACATTAGAGTACTTTATGCATTCAAAGGGCAAGTATAAACAGAGAAAAAGGTCCCTACGGAACAGGCACTTGCTGTTTTACAAGTCATTCTTATAGCAAAAGCACAAAATAGGAAACCACTGCCAGTGATAAATACGGTAAGTGAAAAGCAAAATCAATGACAGGAATTATCCATCTACTCTTCCTGAAGTCCTTTATTCACTTTTCATTTGCACACTTAAGTGGCTGTCCAGGAATGATGCTTGTGCCAATGTGAAAATAAACCCAGTTGTCTGAGACTGCAATGTATTTTTCTGGCAGAGAAATCTTTTTTATTGCTCTCCCTTTATTGTACATCAACGACTGGTAAAGACAATGAATATATATGATGGAGGATTCCCCACAGTACTTTGAGATAAAAAGTAACACAGTCTGACTTGTCAGCAAGTGACATGCTCCGTGTTCCTTGCAACACTCACAGGAAAAAGGTTCGCTCCCCGCAGCGTGGTTGTCCTGCAGAACAAGTGCACCAGCCACAGCAGCACCTTTCCTTCTACAAACTTATGCCAAAAGGCTTTATGGTGCTCTGAGATGGCTCTTGCCTCCAAGGAAAGCTCACTTACAGTATCAATTGCCTTCATTCATTAATTCCATTCTCTTCTAAGGCTTCCTGTAATTTCTTGCTGCTGGGATTGCTTTTGTGAAGAAAGCAGTCACAGGGTGAAATAATGTAACTAGAAAAACTTCTATTACAGAACTATATTGAATGTCAGATACTTTTTCAGTACTGCCAAGATGTGAGGAAGTGGTCCTGAGTGGAAAGGGTGGGATTACTAATGCATGATGCTATTTAGTTGCTTTCCAAAACTGTGCTGACAGACTCTGTAGAAGGTGCTCTACTAAAATCACTCAAATGCCTTGAATCAAGCACTGAAAAGTCTATCAAGAGCACCGTTTGACCAGAGCTGAAAAACTATTCCCATGCTCATTTCTAAATGCTGCAGGTCCAACAAAAACAAATGGGAATTCCAGACAAAAATAAGAGAGCCTGTAAGTGATAATAAGGAAAGCTTCAACTCCCAACTCACTTGCTAGACCCATGACACCTAATTGGGATCTAAGTATCAGCAGGTGAAAGCCAACAAGAAGCCTGTACAGCAAACTACCATAGAGAAATATTAGAAAATAAGATTTATAGTGGGAACTCATAAGCAACCCTAATAGGTGACATTACCCACCCTGAGTAGAATATCACAGTTGAAAGTCTTAACACTGAACAGCACCACTGCAAACCCAAGGGAAACAGCAGCCTAACCATAAAATTGAACTATGACTAAATACATCCAATACAGAATAGGCAAAGAAAGGCACCAGAAGAACTAAGAAATATAAATAATGAGTAAATAATTACAGCTTTTAAAAACTACATTTCTAGTAGCCATTTGATTATTTATAAAGCAAGCTAGTCTAAAAACCCAATGTTTTGTAATCATCAGAAAGACAAAAAACATTGCTTTGGGAGAAGCAAGTTTTACTGAACTACATTTCTTCAGCTATTTTGCTTCCATCATCCACCATCTGAATCTCAGATGATACAAAAAATTCGGTGTCACTTGCCAGATTTCTTTTTGTGTGTAAAAAGTAAACCAGACAGGCGTTGCAGCATCAGTAGTGTATGTGGCTATTGGAAAACTTCCTTTAGGGAGGGTTTATGCTACACACTGGGAAACAAGACATACAGGAGAGGACAACGTAGTAAAGAAACTTTGGTCAACTTCCCATCATTAATAACAATCTTAGATCATAAAATTATTTAAGTTAAGATGGCATTACTTCATTCAGCCTCACAGAGAAATCCAGACTTCATCACTGTTTTCACACCGTCCATGTAAAGACAGTGAGTGGAGAGTTAATTGTTTTTAAGTACTGCAGCAGGGAAAATGAAGTTAAACAAAGTCATTAGGAAAGCAAGGCTGTGTGTGTAGGGATCACACTCATTTGTAGCCAAGTCTCATTATTCACTTTCAAACACCAGTTAAGTTCAAATTATTTGTTTAAAATAAAGATCAAAGGCATATATAACATACAAATTTAAACTGAAAAAACCCCAATAACTAGGCAATGCCCTAACAGATTCCATGCAAGAATTTAAAATTTTATACATTTTTCATGAGCTGGTTGGTGGGATTTCATCATCTTTTTATTGTGACATCAGATAAAACAATGTCACAATGTCATCCCTCCTCACCAAAAGAGTCTATCTTCTTGTTAGTACTGCCCTAACATTTCTATCCTGGGACATTTATCAGAAGGGATAAAGCATGGGTAAGATACGAGCAAAGTCTTACAGGAAGGTTTAATATGGTAAAAGCATGACAAGCTGAAGAATGTGATTTAAGAGTTGTAGGGAAATGAAACCTATTAATATAGCAGCAAGAATGTTGTTTGTCCTTGTTTTTTAGTGTGCAGGAATAAAATCCCACTCTACTGAGCAAATGCTTTGTGCCATCTTGTTAGTGTATTTCTGGCTGTCAGTTTTGTTGTTCTCCCTGTAGGAATTCTGAAAGATGCTCTGTATAATTGTGTATGCTATCCCCCACAATGAATTTGCAGCTTTTTTACAGATTCACAGCAAAGGATATTACACTCTCTAGTATGCCAGCACAAACACAGATTCCATTGCCTGCGTACAACGTAAGGTAGCAGGAGAACATGTAGCCTGGTATCTTAGAAATAAGAGAAGGTTTTCAAGGGAAAAGAATAACTAATAAAACCAATACATCTGGAGAACAACAAAAAAGAGGCATGCTGGATATCCTACAGACAGCTGGAAAAATGACTGATGTTTCAGGGTTGCAGTCCCTACTTGACTTGGTAATAAAATATTAAGTTTTAAAAAGGTAAAATAATTTCATTTTAATTTGTTCATGCTAGTGATGTCACATAGTTGTTTACAGACCTGACTCAACAGCATAAGAATTATGAATCCTGAATGCTGACCTCTGTACAGGGGCTTTGTTATGCTGAATCCTGTGGCCATAGAGAACGGGATGCAGTAAAGCACAAGCACATTTGTCAAAGGACCTGCAGAGTAGGTCAGGTCTGGAGAGCTCTGGTTGTGCTGTCTGTCAGAACTTATATCAAGTCTTTCCTCACCTTAAAACACCTTTCCTGGTCCTGGGAGTTACAGCTGCCCCGGAGAGGAGAGTAGGAAAAAAAAGTGCTAGGTATTACTGCATACTACTTAGAGCATTTTGAAAACTCACACAATGCACAAACGCTTCTATTTATGTGAGCTTTTTAAAAAAATGTCAGCAGCTTGAGCTAATCCAGCTGCCACACATTTTAAGAAGATTCTCCAGGAGCTACACAGTCTTACTATTCTACTAATAAAGTTTAATAAGGCATCCTAGACCAAATATGTGAAAGGTGGTAGGCAAGAGGATTTCACCTGCATTCACTGTCTTTGAACTACTCCAGCAAAAGTGCTGGTAATGTGTGTAATACTGAATAGTCCCTCAGCTGAGGTAACCCACAAGTGAACTTAAAATCTGAGTTATAGTGCTGCTGGTGGCATGAACTCATTCCATTACAGAGCAGCCAGCTTAACTGCTTCTGCCATCATGTGTTTGCCACCTAGGGGCATGCACAGGGTATTATGTACCACATGTCAGATTTAGCCACTTGTGTTAGTTACTAGCAACCCAAACCTCATGGAATACGATAGTTGCCAAGGTAACTTCTCTTCCAGAGGGAAGATGAAATCTGACAACAGTCTGTGTGCACTCTCAAACAGAACAGCCTCCCTAGGTAATTCAGGCACCCCATAAATCTGAATGGATCTGAATGGTTTTGTATCCTCAGCTAAAAGGTACCTGAAAGCTGCTCAGAGGAAGGCCCATCCTGCACAGATATGGGAATTCTGGAGCATCATCATGGTGTAACATCAGCTCTAAGAGGGCTCCATCTGCTCACCTGAGCATGGCATTGTTCCAGTTTGCAGAACTGAAATAAGGATTATCTTGGAGGGGCCAATACGATTGTCTTTACAGCATTTTGAGTAGTTAACAGGGCAACATAAGTCCTTCACAAAAGGATAATTTTTGAGTTATATTGCACTTGGAACTGTTAAAAATTGTACAAGATTATGTTACTCACTGCATTTTCTGAAAGTAATATAGAAGAGAGTTTTATATTACCAATGAATGTGAGGAGCAGGGTCCTTCATGCACTGGCAGTAACAATCCTCCAAAGGCAGCAGGCAAAGTGGGGAATACAAGGGATTTAACACAGTTTGACAACCTCAGAGAATCATTCAGGACTTCTTCCCTTCCTACGTATGGACTTGTCACTGTGAAGTACCCTGTGTGCACAATGCTCCAGTTCTTCTGATGGAAACAAAGGCATCTCCATTAGCTGATGTCAAAAGGCATCTGAGCTGAGCAGAGAGATTGAGCAGGAGGGTCTTAGTGCAGATCTGTCTTCAAAACAGGGGCACGACTCAAGGCTGCCAAAGTTGAAAGGCATAATTCATACACTATAGTTAAATAAAAATCTTCAATTTTGAATTGTGAGTATGAACCAAGAAATCAAAAGCAGGCATTAAGTATGTAAATATCTCCACAATGGCCACATGCATTTATCTGCTGAAATTAAGCCTTGCTTGGCTCCACTGCAGAACAATCTACTTACTTGCAAGGGAAACGGTGTGACCACTGGTGTAAAAATACTGCTCTTGCAAATTATTACACCAACTTCAAGAAACCTGCTCAAAAAAATCTGGCTTTAATCAACAGGTTTCTCTCTCTCAACCACTGACAATTTGGTGCAAGAGATTTAAGGTGTAATTAACACAGGCTGCTCCATACTAAGAGATAAACAGAGACAGGCTGAAAAATTACCCAAGGCTTGAGAATTCATAAAGAACATAAGTGGAGGCTACTAAATGCTTCTTTGACATCTGTGAAGTTAATGAATGTTTTGTAGTTAAATTACATACTTCATGTTTGTGTAAGTGAAATGTGGCAAGTATCATCACCTGGCTTGAAATTCAGCTGCACCACAACCTTCTTGACACTGGAGAAAAGACTCCCATGACTGAAACTTTTACTGTTCATCTTAATCACTGGCAACAGCTTTACCCCTGAGCCACATGTAATTCTGTTGTCCATGTGTTGCATAAAATGGCTAACTTGCCACCCCCTTTTTCCTCATTCTTGCCTTCCTCACCTTTTCAAGGGAACACAGCCACTAGTCCAGCCTCCATCTATAGCCCTTGTGGTGCAATAAACCTAAGCAATTAACATATCTAATAAGAGGTCTAAAGTTGATTTAATAACAAGACAGATCTTCAGCTTTTATAGCAAGAGGAGTTGCACAACAGCAGCTGTAATCCTAAGGAAAATGATCTTGCTTAAAAGTTATGGATTTTTAAACCATTTGAGAGGAAAAATAATCTCAGCTGAACAGGTAATACCAAATCAAGTGTCAAGCCCCAAATACTTAAAATACTTCTGAAGTTTTGTTCAGAAAATGACACAGCATGCCTAGAAAGAGCAAAGAGATAATCATTTACCTAAACTAAAAGTGCATTGGTAAGACACACATCAGGAGGGCATGCATTGATCCATAGATTAATCAGATTCATAACAACAGACTGATTTCTCTCTCTCTGGGATGTGAAGAACAAAGTTATGAATCATAATATGATCACTTAAAGATCACACTTGAATAACCTAATTGTGTACAACAGTGATAGGATGAAAAGAAACTTAGAATTGCTTAGATTTTATCCCCTTAAATACAGTTCTGTGAGCTTAATAAATCATTTCAATAGAAAAATAGTGCTGGTTTACCTTATTAATATTCTGAACTTCCTGTGCACATTTTCTCCATGTTTCTTCTGATTTGAATAGAAATAACCACAAATAGAATAAAACATCTGGATTTAATCCAAGTTTCTTTATAACAAAAATTCTTTTTTGTTACAAAGCACATAAATATATACTTTTTCACAATTTACTGTCTTATAGAGAGCAACTGGAGTTTTGCTACATGTGAAAACTGTCAGCCGATCTTTAAATATTTATCTTTGAATTCCCCTGCTTGCCTGTACTTGGGAACGTTTTCATAAATACATCAATAACTGTCTTGTACAGCTCATTAAGGAAGCTTTTTATCCTTTAGTGTAATAGTTCAGTTTACAGTTGCCTGTGAATCATTTTTACAGTCCTCCATTAAGCATGCCCTTCAAACTGCAATTATTTGTCAAATTTTGTATATACGGAAGCAATCACCAGGAAACCCATGAAAGCTGAGAAGATGCATAAACATTTGGCAGGGGAACTTGGCCCATCTCCAGCAGCATATTCTCTGACCCTGACTCCACAGTGTTTAAGATGCACTTGATGGATCCACCTACACAGACTGAGCAGAGGGCAGGGAGGCACAGTGCCTTACATTGACTGAGTCTGGGTGCCTTGAATTTCCTCTTGAACCTGTTAGCCATCTTTCTCTGAGGTCCCAGGGCATCACTCCCTCACCTTGCTGTAGTTTTACCACTTCCCTTATGACCATGGACACTGAAGGAGACCTCTGCCACCATGGAAAGCTGCAGCCACTGCTGTCCCTTGCCCAACACAGAGCAACAGACACCAGCAAGCTTCTACTGTTGAGAAAACTTACTGATAGGAAATCTTGCCCTTCAACCTAATATGCAAAGTTATTTTCACTACCTAGAATTTTGCAAAACACAAGACTTGGATATGTTTTTTTTTTTTTATGCCATTAAGATTGTGTGCTGAAAATGCTGGAGTACTTCCTTCAACAGTTAGCTCATGGGAAACCTTTCCTGGATTCCTATTATTTTTCTTCAAACCTAGTTCTGTAATTGAGTTTTTGTCAGACATTTTCATCTGCCAGGCCAGTGTGAATTTGGTCAAACAGGTCACCTCACCATGAGCTGGAAAAGATATGCAACAGGTTTAACACTCTAGTCCACTTCATGAACAGCTGTGATTGTCTACACAAGCACTCTGTAGGAGAAATATAAGCCAAACAACAGCACCCAAGGCTACACTCCATTGCTCCATCTAGTCAAGACAGATGGCAATAATGTTGAAGGCAAGGTAAAGAGACAAAAATTGAGAAAGAATTGCAGTAGACTTTCTTCCAAATGACTGGTGCTCTTGCTGCCAAGGACAGGCAGCAATAGAAGCTGGTGGCTTAACAGTGTCCACAGAGAGCTAAGCTGTAAGAACAAATTAGATTAACATGATTAATTGCCTGATTTGTGTATTCTTACCCACTGCTGTTGAAATCTATTAAATATTTCACGGACAAATCTCACCTTCTACAAGGGCTGTGGGTCACAAGAAGTTAACATATGTTGTCCATTGTAGTTAGCCTGCATGCATTTCTGAATGTCAGCTTCATGAAACTGAACAATTTTGTAACAGTACAAAATACATTTTAACTTATACAGATGAGGCTGTTGTAGCTCCTGCCACTGTAGAGCATCTCATGCAACATTTCTCCTAGAATCAAATCAGGTTGTGTTTAACATTATAAACAACGAGGAACAGTCATAATGATTTTCCACATCCTGCAAAATACTACTGCAATTTCATTGTACAGCATGCTTACATTATTAAACTAGAGACAGGATGCTAATCAGTTAGTGGCAAGGTAAAATATTAACATTTTTAGCAGTACAGGGAAGCAACAAAAGGACTTTTGTTCAGTTACAATGCTGAAGGGAAACTGTGATGGATGCAGTGGCTGGGAATAGCTGTGTTGTGCACAAAGCACTGTGTACTTCATTCTGATATTACTGATAGGTTTCATTGCTCCTCACATGTTCACAGAGGCAGCAATAATGGATAATAAAAGGGAAAACTGGATAACAAAGGAAAAAGCTCACGTGAAACAAAACCAACCACCTTATCTTCCACGGAATTTTTTCTTGCTTGATCCATTCAGCTTATAGGATGTCATGTTTGAAAGACAATTAACATGTTTTTAATGACATCCAGTGCTGCCACAGTTCTTATTATTTAAAATACTTTAGCTTGTCACACTTGAGTGGTTGAAGAAAGGGACTCCATACTGTAATACATCTCTGACTCGACTCTATGTCTGGTACCAGTAGCTGTTTGGGTTTTTTTCTTGAATACTGTAACAATTTTTCTAATTACCATGTGCTTTAAAGCACTGTAAAGAAATGACACCCATTACTAACAGCCACTGTCAACAGGAGGGTTTCCACCATAAGAACAGGAGCTTTTCATCTGAGGAAGCATTAAAACCTCTTACCTTGTTTTCAAAATTCCAGGAGCATTTCAAAGCACAGAAACCATGTAAATTCTCAAGCAGTTGCTAATAGCAGATTGGTGAAGTCCACAACCCAACTGGGCAGACCTGGGAAAACATGGAAAACTCAGTATCCCAGCAAAGCCTTGGGATCATGACCTAGGAGCAATTTTTAACAAAGCTAAAAATACAGGTTGTGCACGTGTGTGCAATGTGGTTTGTATCTCTTGCTCAAATGTTTTCTGAAATGAACTTAGCTCTTGTAACTTGAGACTCCTTCTTCACATCATTTGCACGTTGTCCAACACTGGTTGGAATTTTGTCTCTAGGACAGATGTGAGGTTTTCCATGCACCTAAGGGAGGGAGACAAAATCAATAATGAGTACAATTTAATCTCTCACAAGTGTCTTTGTAATAAGTTAAATTCACATTAAAAACTGTCTGCAGATCTGAAGCATGTGTTATTTATTAGTCTTACAGAGTTGAATAATGCTCTTTTTTGCTACACAGTAGTGTTTACAGGAAGTTCACAACTTCAGGGAAAAAAATCCTCCTGAAGGAAGCTGTACTTCCCCACTACTAACTTCATTATGTAAGAGGACTTCAGCAACATTGTTCTGCTTGACAATCCCACATGAGCTGTCTGTTTCAGGTAGCACCAACCAAAATATTTATTATTAAGATCTGCAAGTATATTGTGAAACAATTATCACAAAGTTCTCATCTTTCTCTGAGGAACTGACAAAGCATATGAAACACTGGAAGTCTAACTGAAACCTTAAAGCAGGGAAACAAATGCAAGGTCAGAGATAAACAACTCTTACATTAAACCAATAAAAGAAAACAAAGCAGCTTTGTATTTCTCAGAGATTAACTAAATTTTGGGTTCTTTGACAAGGTACTCTGCTGCAAACAAGTCTTTTTTATATTTTGTCTTGAGACTAACATCAGCTGCACTGTGCAAATACAGGTTTCTAGACAATGTGCCATGAGAGAAATTTTATAATTTGTTTACCATCACCTTGTATCTACCATTCAGTAATGAATTAATGCTCACTGAACATGTGACTATTTTTTACAAAGTCAATTATCACCTCCTCCATGGAAGCAAAGCAACATGGGTTTAAATCAAAGATTTGGCTTCTTGACAATTTGCTGCTTTTGGAAAAGCAGAAAAATAAATGAGTCACGTGCAGTGCACTTTGGAAGAAGAAATGCTTGTTCTAAAGCTGAGAGCCATTAATAAGCACTCACAGCCTTACAAATGAGTAACTGTAAGGAGCCCAAATGTCAGCCTGAATTTGCAGTACAAATTTAAATGTGTAATCTAGTCAACAAATTCAAAGAGAAATTGACACTGGAAGACATTTTGAGTTAGTAACAAACTTCTCATCTAGCTTTCCATGTTTTCCCTATAGGGTGTTTCTGTACTCCTCACTTGAGGTACCTCAGGTTACAGTGGTGGGATAAAAGTCCCTGTTTGCTTTGTGGACCTGAACAAAGTTACCTTTGCAATGAATTTGCTGCCTTTCCTTTTTAGCATTAGAAGTACACCCCATGCAGAAGACAAGCATGAAATTTAATATCAATACAATAATCCAGACGATTTTTTATGGAATATGGATTCTTTCTACTTAATCACTCTGTTATGTTTCACCTCAACATGGGATTTACAAAAATGCAGAACCAAAACCAGGTGAAACAATCCACACATCCACCTACTTCATAATGCTGTCAGATGTAATCTAATTAAATGCTCTGTAAATCCATCCTCCTGCCAATACATCACTCCTAGAAAACTACTTGCTACTGCTTTCTCCCATCAGTTTTTCATTGTGTCAAGCAATGGGTCTTTTAAGATCAGCTTTTTATCTAAATAATCATGTTGTTAAAGTTCTTCCCCTGTTATTGATTGAATCTTTCCTTTCCCTCCAATTATCTGTTTCTCTTCATGGTGCTCCATTATGTCCTCCTGGCTGCAGGAGTGGATGGCAGCAGCCTGTTCTGAGCTGGGCTCACCCTGGAGCTCCTCCTTTCCAAGTTGTGCCTGTTAGCAACTTCACAAGATCCTGCAATAGTTTAAAACAGTTCTGATGAGCCCAGGTTTGCTCATCTCATTCCTGAAGCATTCCAAACCCTGCTCTGAGAGTGATTATTTCCATTTGAAAGCAGTTCTCATACTATCAATAAAGTCCAACTGCCAGTGGCTGAATCTGAAATTATTACATTAATTATTACATTAATGGGTGCTGTCTGGTGATGCCCACACGACACATTTTGACAAGGACCTGCATTTTAATTTATGGTAATATTTCAGCTTGCACATAAATGAGGTGTATTAAAGTAGCAAAAACCTTGATAATGATACTACACTTGCTATTCTGGTATTTAAAAACTTCTTGTAGAGGTATGAAGAGAAGCCTACCAGTTTTTGTGAAAATCACTGGTAACAGGATCTATTGCACTGACTTTCATAACAGGATAGACTGATGTGTGTAGCTCTTTTTGGAGAAAGGACAGTTTGTGTTCCCACCCTACTCCAGTTCTACTTTAGAGATCCAAGTAAGTTTCCCACAGAAAAGATGTTCCTGGTATTTTCCCAGGTGGCCTGTCACAAAATGCAGACTCTTCCATTTGCTTTGGGTACTGCTTTTCATTACAGGCAGGGCATGATGAACTGGAGAGCACAAGTGGTGGAGCTGCTGCAGGGGTGCTACAAGATCTAGCAAGAAAAAGAAAGTTCTCCAAATAATTCTGGTTACCAGAGGCCTCTTCCTGGTGTCCAAACAGTGGTAAAGGCAGTGCAATACTGTGCTCCAGGTCACCTCAAACCAAACTAAATATAGCAGTCACCATTAAACAGTCACCAGGACACTGACTTAGTGACTTCAGGTACCATAGCACCTCTTTACATAAAAACATTCTACTGAATCTACTGCAGAGTGGTGAATAATGGGGTTTTATGCTTTTTCATGTACAGTTCTTATAGAGAAAAAAACAAACAAACCCCAGAAAATACATTATTTACCAGGACACATTTCATTGAGCTTCCTAGAACAAGCTTCTGAAATGTCTGCTTAGTGTTAATACTGTAAAATTGAAATAAAGAGAGACAAGTATCACCCTAAGACATTTAAGCCTAGATTTATGAAGTTGCAGGTTTTTTGGTTGTCCAAGTGATGACATTAAAAGTGAAACTCATCTTCAGATTGCTGAGTACACATTGTCAGATGAAGATGACTCTGGGTTGAGAAGTAAAAAACCCGCAGAGTTGCCAGTCACCTGGACTGATAGCTAAAAAGGAAACAAGCATTACACCAACTCAAACACTCCAATATCTAAAATATATTAATCCCTAAAAAATTATTAATGAACACTTAGAAAAATCACATCAAAATTGACATAATTTAAAAAGCAACTATAGAATGAAAGGTTTGTTATGATTATTTAACAGTTCTCTAAGGGGAAAATTTGCAAATCTAACCAAAAAGAGTGTGACTAATTTTACATTTCAGACATTCATATTTCTGGTCTTTAATAGCTTATTTTCACTCTCTGCACATGTTTAATAATCCTTGTGCTTTTAATAATTCATAGCAACAATGTCCTGTGTTGTCTGTGTTACAACCAGATCAAGAATTTTAAGTCACACCCATGCAATAAGAAAATGCCATAGAAGAAATTATCTCAGCCTTTGCCTAACACAGGTTTTCTGACATGAGGGTTTCATGAATTACAGCTTGGTTTTCAACTAACATATTCCTGAACCTCACCTTACATTTTTCACATTTCACAAAGTTTCAATGTTGTTTTGTGAAGAGAAAAAAAAATAAATCTCCCTGCAGTACATGGGTCTGGTTAAAAAATAAATAACATTCAGAAGTCCTTAAGTATACTGAAAGCAATGTTCTGCTCATTCCCATAACTTAGTGAATCAATAGAGCTGTCTAGGACTCATTTACAGAGTAACTGTCATGGGTGGCTGATTGGCCAGTCGTTAAAATTGACTTTAGGCTTGTTACAATTCAGAACACATTCTATTTACTTCATATTAAAAGGAACATTACATTTTCTGAACTCTCTCATGTAACCTTCTTGCCACATGTCACAGCAGTTTATAAGGCCACGTGAAATGCTGACTAGAGGCTCTAGTTTAAAAAATAGTTTTGACAGAACCTCCCACCTAAAATTCAAGGGTTTGTATTGCTCAGCATCTATCACAACCCTCAGTTGTATTTACAGGTGAGGAGGTTCAGGTTGTTTTCCTTTGCTTTTTGGTTACTTGCACAGCCTTAAGGACAAGAAAGTAAAACCAAGTGCAAAACTGTATATTCCTGAAACAGAAAATGGGTGGCTATGTCAGAGGTAGTCATTAGCTGTCACATTGATTAGAAACAACCCAAACTCCTGCTTGGGAGGCTACTGCTGTTCAGAAAGCTGTACAGCTCCTCCCTCACATTTTTCCAGTAATGCAAAGTTGGCACTGACATACTACCTCATACAGTCACATGGAAGGCATCTCCCAAAGCTCCCAAATACTGGTGATGAAGGGCTGCTGCAAGACACCTGCAGCTGGACACCAGTTAGGTATTTCTATAGAGCTCAGAAGCTCCCTCAGAGAAATAAATGATAAACAAGGGGAGACATCCTGAGAAGATCCCATGCTCTTCCCTGACAATGAAAGCCCTGCTGCTGAAATTACAAGTCCTTGCATAAATTTTCCACCTCCAACTTCCATTTCTGTGTCTTGCACCATTCAGCTACACAGCAGGTGTGCTTTCTACCGCGTCCACCGTGTCCTTCCCCCCCTCCTTTTTTTCATCTTTTCTGAGAGAGCAGGAAGGACCACATGACATTTGCTCCATCCTGAAATGCAGTCCCCAGAGTGTCCTGGTGAATGGGAATGCTCCTGGGGGTATCTACATCCACACACAGAAACATCAGTTTAAATAAGAGGTAAATAAGAGATGCAAACTCAGCCCAGTCCTGACCTGATTGTTTTTGTCCAAAGAGAAACATCATCTCACTGGCGTTTCTCAGGCTTTCCAAAGCTCCCAATAACAACAGAGCACACCTGCCTTTTAGGACTTGAATATTCCACATATTTTAGAAAGTATGGTTGCACTAAAAGCCTTTTCTTACCACACTCTCCCAACAATGCAGAAATGTGTATGCTAACAACGGCAACATAGTGGCATAGCTGAAAATCCCAGTAGGCAGAGTTCTTTTACCACCTTTTACCACCTTTTCTTTATATCCACACGTAGCTGTAAATCTCTGCCTTACACCTCACATCTAAACTGCCAGGGTTAATCTGTTGTCCACCTCTCAACACTGAAGATATTCTAACTGAAATACATCCTGAATGCATAAGAAACATTCTGCAGAAACCTGACCTGCATAGATCTCTGGATCTGGTTTTGCACTCATGTCTTTAAATCCTTCTTTTACAAAATGACAAAACACTATAAAAAGGACTTGGCAATGTTGCAATGTAAGGAGCAGTACTAAGCAATTGGAGGAACTTGGAGGAAGTCCCCTGCCTCATTCTAATGAGCTACTTACAAGGTTTTTTCCTCCAAAAACATAGTTGAACCTCTACTGAAAATAAGTATATAAAACACAAAACCTAAAATATGAACAAAGAGGAAATACACCTTTGGGTACAACAAAACCCTTAGCTTCTTTAAATTAATAAACACTGGGAAAACACATACATCTCTGGTCCAAAAAACACTGAAAAAACTCTCAAGTGTTAAAAGTGAATGCTAACATCAAAGAAAAGACACAAAATTCTCTAACTTGTGTTGTAGACCACAGAAGTATGGACAGAATGTTTTAAAATATAAATTAAATAAAAAGGCCTGGACTCCTCCCTCCAAATTCTATCTATCCTGCATTTCCATCCAACCTGCAAGTCAGCCTTCTCCTCATATCAGGTATTAAATTATGATCCCAGCTGTTCATAAAGTCAGAATAGCAGTAGGATTTGCATGGCCTCGAAGACTCCAAAAGAGTCTTTGATTTGATGCTGATTGCTGTTGGATACCTTAAAAATTAACTCTCACAGGCATCACTCTCTGAACTAATTTCAGTAGCTAAGGTGAAAATTTCTCCTGCTAATATGGAAAAACTTGATGTCTGATCCCAAACTGGAGACTGGAAGCTCTCATTGAGCTGAGTTACTACATATGCATTTAGTCCCTTGGACATGCACTCATGGGGCTGCAGTGGCAAAGGTGCTCAGGAATAGGAAGAGAGCTGTGTAAATACCTAACAGATCCCCCCTAAAGCTGGCTCAGACAAATGTAACAAAATGGTTAGTGCTCAGCAGTGGTTTTGCTAGTAGGGCTGTTAATAGGAATAGTGAAATGTAATAATTAGGATAATCTCAGACATCTCTAGAGGTATAGGAGTATCAACAGAAACTTTGGCAATTCCTTATCCAGCTAGAGCTGTGGAGCACAATGTCCATGAAAGCTGCATACAGCTCCTGTCAAGTACTGGCAACTGTGAATGGTTTCAAGAAATCCATGACTTTGTTCCAATGGATTCAGATAGTGATCTGAACTCTAAATCTAAATGTTCACAAACAGATCTGTGATCAGAAAGAAATAAAGAAATGAGAATTTAGTTTACCTCCATTAATTGCCCATTAAGTGTGTTCTTGAAACTTCTGGGGGCAGTCATCAGCATTAGCAGTGGCTAGTCCAGAAAGAAAACAACCTAATGGAGGGAAGATTTTTCATTGTTGGCTATTAAAGCACTGAAAAGCTCCAAAACTGCAAACCAAAAGCTTTTAAGTGCAGCAGACAGCACCAAGGAAAACCAATTCCCTCAAGTTCTGCCTTATTCCTGCAAAGATCTCCTCAGAACTGGGAGCTGCTTTTCCTGACATGGGGTGTTTCAGACAGGTAATGGGAGCATCTGTCAGAGTTTACACTTGAACTGTTTCCCTGGATCTCAGTTGCCTTCTATAGGTGACAAAGAACTAGAGGGAGAGAGACTTGGGCAACAAGAGCAGTTTTAGCAATGGAAGACAAGCTGCTGATAAACATTTTGTTTTGGCTGTGGAGAAAGTGTTCCCATTTCAGTTCATCACAACAGCCTTCAAAGGGTTGTCAGGATTCAGAGGAAACCAGATCCAGCAGAAATCACGACCGCGCGCGTCCTTTTGTGTGCGTTTGGCCTGATAAAGGTCAGCTACAAGAGGAATCAACAGCCTCCTGAAATCCCACCCTTGCCTGCCAGAGACAATCAAGTTGCTGGAAGCTAACAGCTGTCACCAAAGGCTTTGTTACATGTCCTCTGTTGATTGTAAAAATGCCCACAAAGAAGAGACAAGCCGTTGAAGCAAAGTCATTCAAAGTATCCATCAAAGTTAAACGTCCTCACACTACACTGCAACCATTAAAATGCCTGATTTTTGCTAGCAGTAATTACTGAGATGCCAAAAATCAGATGATGAATTAGTCCAGCAGAAAGCCCAACACTGAAATGAAGGGCAGATTCATCTTACACAGCACACATGCTCACCCAGGACACGATGTGTTTGCACAGCCTCAGCACCGAGTTTGGTGCTACACCTGCCTGAGGTGAAGGGCACACTTCCTCACAAAAGCTGCCAGTTCACATCTTTCACAGCTCTGATCAAAATGCATTCACCAAATGAAACAGAAATAAAAGCATCATCTCGATACCACATTTAGTGATTCAGTGAACCACAAGTCAGGTCACACACTTGGTGACTGCTGAATCAATTAGCGCATCAGGAGGAGTAAAGTGTGGCCAGCTTTGCATTTGCTGTAGAGAAAGAAAAATTGGAATTTAGGAAAAAAAAAAAAGAAAGAAAAAAAGAAAACAAGGTTCAGCAAGTCAGACCTCACTGCATCTTGCTACTGAACTTCCCAACAGAAGTTTAAATTTTAGAAGACTTATTCCTTAAATTAAGAAAATTCTTTCTGCTCTTTGTTGTTAAAATAAGTTTTGATTTTCTTTAAACTGCACTTGCTCAATTTCTAAGCAATCTTGCCAGAAAAGAAGACAATGAACTTTCTCTCTCTGATGATGCAGTATTTGTTTGCAGGCTTGAGTCACACATTGGGACTTGGCAAAATCCTGGCGAGTAGAATCAGGAGGCATTTAACAGAGCAGACAGAGGTGTCCTCTCTCCTAACCAGCTGGAGCTCACTGGCAGCTCCAGTAACAGCTTTACCACCCTCCTGCTCTCAACTGGACACCATGGCCAACAACTACCAATTTTTCAATTGCCAGTTGTCACTGGTAAGGCAAGAGCTACAGCTCTAGAAATCAGTTTATTCTTCCAGCAGGTTTTGTACCTCCCTTTTTTATCCCTGAAGATTATTATCCATCATATTAGAAATATATTACATAGAAATTTTTATTTACAGACTTCAATGTTTTTCACAAGAGGCAGCAAATGTATTATCCTATTTTTAAGATATGGAGAAGACTCAAGGAGAATCAGTGTTTATTTCAGGAAAAAAAACCAGACCTATCACGTTTCAATCCAGATGCTTTTACTATCATAATATATATTAAGGAATTCCAGACAATTGTATCTGGGTTCAAACACAAACTTGCTGAACACATGGACACATACCTGGAAGTCTGCATCACAAAAAACAACCCCCCAAAAATGGTAATTTTCCTATGTACTCCTTGGAAAAAAAAAAAAAAAAAAAATATTTCTATTGATTTCAGATGCAGCAGTATACACGTATCACCTGTATAAACAGATGTACTTCTGCTTGCTAAAAAATTCAGCCTCTTCTAAAGCATGTCCTACTCTCACATCAGTATCCTTTAAAAAAAAAGGGTCAAGGAGGGGTCATCTCAAGACACAAAAACCATTTTCAAATAACTTTATAAAAGCAAAAATTGAAAACATATAGCTCTAAATGCAGATCTCCAAGAAACAACCAGAGATATCTTCAATACATACTCATCCTGAAGATAAAATTCTGCTTTTAGCTCTTTGATTACAAAACAAATACACAGATTTGAGAAAAGACAGTTTGTGTCCTGTTAATAATCAAATGTTAGAAACTGGAACAAGAGGTTCAAGGATGCTAAACATGCCACAGGAATAGAAATGTTATTTTGTAATGCTACACAACTACTAAAACTGGTGATTTCTGGGTGTTTTTGTAAACTGTTCATTACACAATTTAACAAGCTGTCAGTACAAAAGCTAAGCAGTCCTTTGACAGGACAGGTCTTAGGCAAATGTGGTTTTCTTTTAGTTGCATAAAACCAGATTTTTGCATAGCAATTCTGAATGATTGTTTATTGATAGCTGTAAGAAATATTTTTTAAAAGAACTAATAAATTTTACCCCAGTTGGGGGACAGGGTTCTAAGTTTGGTCCACAAACATTACCTCTCCTTTCTATGGTGGCAGCAAAACATCAACCAATCTTTCTATGGACTTGGCTTTTACTTACATAAGAGACTTGAAAAAAAAAAACAAACAACCACCAACATGAAAAAAAACCCCAAAGAGTACATCACAACAAAACTCATTGATTTTGCAAGATGTGACTGCCAAGAAAAATGGCTTTTTATCACACTTCATAATAAATTTATCTAAAAAGTCATTTGTTTAAAGTATTGCCTCAGAAAGCTCCCTTGAGACATGCCATTTTGATAGCACTCTTTTCATTATTCAAATATAATAAAGTGATTCTGCACAGTGATGCTGGACTATAAATCACTGCTGTAAAAAAAAAAAAAAAAAAAAAAAAAAAAAGGCATGTTCAGCATGTTAACAGACCAAAGATCAGATTTTGAAGTGTTTTATTATTGCATATGCACTTTATCTCCTGCACATACCTACCAGATAGCAGCTCATACTACTTTCCTAAATTCCATCATTATTAAATTTTTGAGCTGACAGCAGAAAAAGACTTTTAACAGGGACACCCATTCTGCAGTTCATGTCCAGTGCGATGGCAAACAATGTTTAAACCTCCCTGCAGTCTCAAACATGCCCACCAAAACACTGCAGAAACTCTGCAAAACCACTGCAGCATTTTACTGCAACCAACTTCTGGTTAACAAAGAATTAAACACAACATCTAGTCAGCAACTTGAGAAACTGGTGAAAAATCAGCTAACATGAAAACTCACTTTCAGAAAAAAAAAAAGTGAAAGGAGTCTGAAAGGACTTGTTTTTCCAGACATGCTGGGATTTTTGTTCCAATTTATACCCAGCCTTATAACAGAGTTAGGTGTCAAATGAGACAGTTTGAATTTGTGAACTTAGAAAAGCGTCTCACACACTGGATTATCCAGAGTGAAAATCACACTAGATTTATGGGATATTTTTTTTAATTTAGTCCTGGTAATGCCTTGCAGAAATGTGGAGTTTCAGAAACACTTAACTGAAAATGAGCAGGATCTCCCTTTTTCAGCACCACGCAGACCGTAAGAATACTGAATTACTTCAAACTGGTGAGAAAGTGAAATCACACCCCTCTTTTATCAGTGTAGGCTTGAACTTATTCAACTTCTAGGCACAGAGGGAATAACCCTTCACATCTGCACATGGCATGGTTTGATTGCTTTTTTCCTAGGAATTTGTTCCTGAAAAAGAGAGTGGACTACTGAGCAGTTTAGCCAAGCCCAAGCTCAAGTAAGTGCAATGCCAGTTTTACCTCAGAGCCCATGAACTCACAGTAAGATTCAAAGTTGTACAAACAGTATCAGTGGGGTATCAGTGGTGTTATTCAGCAACTGAATAACAGTAAATACGACAGCTTGAGTGAGGCACTGATGCTGCATACCTCATTTCTGCATGAAAAGACAAGATCAGAAAGAGGAGACAACATTTTAAAAGATTGCACTCTAGTTAAAAATTACTTTTATTAATTATGCAGCTTTGCCTCGTGTTTTTATTGCTTTATATCACTAAAGCATGTATTCACTCAGAATACTACCACCACAGAAAAAGATCTAAGTTACAATTAATGTAATAAAAGATAAAGTATTTAAAGACTTGATAAATCCTTTCGGTATTTAGGATGCAAACTGGGAATGTACGTCAGAGTAACCCTGGTGGAATGCACTTCACTTGGCTGACAGGAAAGCCTCAAAGATGAGTGCTCTCCATAGTGGAAATCACAAAAGGTTACTGTACTTAGCTTTTAGAAGACTTGTTCAAAATGAGAGATCTGAAGAGTGACAAAACAAGATCTCAAGAGCAGAAGATCTGTCTAAATCATAATGGCAGCACTGCATCTGGCCAACAGTTAAAGCTGAATAAAGCAGGCAAGGTGGAAGCTGAGCCATGAGCCAAGTTGGTGCTCCCTATTGTATAAGAAACTACCAAACCCCAATACATTTTGCAAAACTCAACAGAATAAGTGTGCCACCTAATACCATTGGCTTCAACAGAGCTGGAATCTTGAATTCAAAATCTGTGTTTTTCACTGTGCTCACTTTCCCAGAAAAGATTTTACCAAATACTCAGATGCGTATTAAACTGTGTATAACATGGTTAAAATTAAAATGTGTATAAATTGTGTATAACATGGTTAAAATGTCTTCATTACAAAAGCAGACAGCATACAGGTCAGGGACTAGTGACATACTGAGCTAAAAAAAAAAAAAAAAAAAAAAGAAGAAAAAAGCCTCATCCTCAAGGATATCTCCTACCTCCACCCTTCTCCCTTTTCATCAAATCTCATTCAGCAAGTACCCCTCTCCAAGCCCTTCTCAGAGGTGTGGAAATTGCTGCCCCACTCTACCCTTTATCCCCTTGGTACCAAAAGCCAGACTCGCCAACCCAAAAGCTGCCTTTTGACTTTAAAAACCTGTTTGAAGGTTTCAGTATGTTCACAAGTTTGAGGGGAACCTTTTCAGAGTTTAATAACATAAAATGGAACTTGTTCTAGTGAAGGTGAAAGTTTTAACTGCAAGAAAGAATACTGACTTTTTAAAAAAGGGTAATTATTCTGTCTAAGCATCATAGCTTTAAGCAGATCTCTGAACTGTGGTCTTCCAATAAATTAAATGGCTTTCCATGTATTCCTTCATATAAAACTTTAAACCCTTCATATTTCTCTTTTCTTGCTGCAAATCTCTGATATCAGTGGAGTGAACAGAGTACAGAAAATAGCCAAATACCAAACAGTATCTTAAGACTTAGGTAAAGTGATACACATACTAATGCATAAAATACATGTTGCCTTTCACCTTTGAATCCTTTAGCTGACATGCTCTGAAAGGCAGTCCCACTTTAAAACTATTTATGATTTCATCCAAAGTCCATACAAAGTTAAAAGGAAAACTGCAAGAATTCAACACAAATAATGTTGAAACTGAGCCACACTGGTCTTTTCCCTGAAAGTTCTTTCCCTGTTCTCATAATACTCAACTACAGCATTGCTGATAGAAGAACATGCTTTCAACCAGAAGAAAAAAATAGGGGCATACTAAGGAAACATTAGAAATAAAAATCACTGGAAATAAGTTTTATGCAAGGAAACAACTTTCAAAACTTCTGACTAAGCAGCTATAACATTTGCTGTTTTACCAGGATAATTGCCCTATCTTCAGTAAGTAATCTGCATGGCAGTCAATACAGAGGTGAGCTGCAACTTTTATCTTTCCAGCTAACATGTTTCAGTCTTTAAACAACATTTGGACATGAAAGTTCCATTACTGGAATGGCCAGGAAAAGCAAAGACAGCATTCCTTTGAGACAGTGGAAACTGATGTCTTATTTTGCCCTTGCTGCTCACTGCACTGTAGAAGGTATTTTTCAGAGAAAATACAACATTAACCATATTCTGATCACTCTTAACTCAGAGTATTTTGTTTCTGAAGTATTAAATTAAACTGTTCATTTCCTGTCTACATTCCACGTTAGCTACTTATATGTGGCCTTCCTAAATTTCACCTACTGGATCTGTGTGACACTTTTCTGGCCAGCTTCAGATTCTCCCTTGGGTTCTTCTGCACATACTGCATTTCACTACAGGAGTATCTACATTTTGGTGAGAGATGCCTCAAGATTATGATCCTGAGTTTGTAAAGCATTTTGTCATCTTGACAAAAGAGGTTAAAGACACTGTAGGAAGCATTTTGTAGACTTCACATTCATTACAATGTTCTTAAAACACCAAAAGAATATTAGAGGTGGGAGTGTTCCCAGCTTGTTTTACAGTTATGCCCATATCCATGAACAATCCTGGGTGTTTATTGCTGGTTTTATTGCATCCTTCCCTTAGTCACTTGGTACATTTTTCAAAAGTCTAGACACTCCATAGCTTTGCTGCTCGGTCTTTACAATCATTAAAACATGGAAAGTGATTGAGTTTGCACTTGAAAGATCAAAGAATAAAAAATGCCTCTTTCGTATTTTGCAAATCATTTGCACAAAAAGATCAGCAGTTAAACACCAAAACCCATGAAACTATTGAAAAACAAATAGCTCTTGCAGGATTTCTTGGGGCTATTGTATGCAAATATAACAACTATTAAACAAGAATGACTACAGACCTGAATACACTGTTGTGCTAAGAGATGTGGTACAGCTAAGCAGAGGCTCTGCCATCAGAACTCCCCATGTTTGCCTTCACACTCAGGTGCATCTCCTTTAGTAAAGACACACACCATGAAAACAAAAGAGAGACCCTGTTCCTATTACACCAGAAGTAGCACACGAGGTTTTATACTGCTGCAAATCACAAGGAGTGGTGTTTCAGCCAGAAATTCCAGCTGTACTGAAAGGAGTATATGTGATGTTCTTTGCAAGCCTGTATTTTTCAATTACAGAAGTTTTCTCAGAAAGCTCTTGAAGTTACCTTGACTTCAGAGGGATGTCTTCCTATTCAAGTAATAAACTATGGATTTCTGTTAGTTCAACCTGACTAGCATTCATTAAACTGAGAGTTAAGCTAATTGACCCTTCCTTCTAAAGTAATCATCAAGAGATTCTCAGATTTCTGTAAATATATCTTAAGAAGAGACTGAACAGCTTTCAGTCTACAAATCAATTAACAGTGCTTTTTTGGGATGAGTTCCTGCCCACAGCTTAACTGGGACACAGTAGTTCTGGTGCTTAAGGAGTTCAGCAGAGTTGCAGAATCTAGGAAACACAGTGTTAGAACAGATAAAATAAAATACAAGAATGAACCTGCTCCTCACCAGCTTCACTTGCACTTAAACACAGCAGTGCACACAGATCAGAGCACCTCCACGTCCTACACAGAGCACCAGGGAACTTCCTCAGTCACCTCCCTGTTCTTCCCTGTTCCACGGCATCTCCTGTGCTTTAAAAAAAATAATCTAGTCTTACACATTAACAACATCAGCAATATGCTGTTAAATTGATTTTATGAAACATAAAATATGAAGAACATGCAGTTTAACCATTTCATTGACTAGAGGTGCAGAGAGGTACCGAATATTTGTTCACCCTCTCAGGAAAGCAAACTACTTCCCCATCCTGCCTTTTGGGGGAAGACTGGGGGATTTCTTTATGCCTTTCAATGTACCTTTCATATACCAAACACCACTGTAAGGAATACACAAACTTTTACCCTTAGGTATTAAATAAGAGCTAGACAAGAAATGTTCTTAACTGTATTTTAAACAATAAAATACTCCACTACTTCCTCTTGGATGCTTAGCAAACTTTTATTAAAAGTTTATTATTTTACATTAGCTTACTCCTATTTTTTCTCTTTTTAACAGAAATTCACTTCCAGCAAGGCAGCAAGGCTGGATTCACTTCCAGCAAGGCTTTGCTTTCCCTTAACTGAGAAATATTTTTTGTCCCCACCTCTGTATTAGGGCTTACATGAAAACATGCACACAATAAAGTAGTTCTTCTTCTATTAGTGTCTCACTAATTGCAACTGGGAAAAACCATCAATAACAATTTCCCAGCAACTCCCAATACTTCCTGTTTACCTATACTAAACTAACAACATAGAGGGTGCTGCAAATAGTTTTAAAAATTAAGGAAAAAGTAGTATAGTATCAGCCCATGCAGCTCAGCAGAAGGGTCTTACTTGCAATATTCTCCATTATCCACCCAAAGTTCTACTGTATCTCAGATGAAGAAATAGAGCAAAGCTTTCAGACATGCTTAAAAATAAACCTCAGAAAGTTAAAATTATTATTTTTCTTCCCCTCCCTTATAGACAGAAGGTAACACAGCTGCCAACCATATAATACGATGCCAAACCAGTTGCAACCCCTGCTGGTAGTGAAATACTTCCCACATCACAAATAATTGATTTTGAAGCAAACATACACACAAGTTATTGACATTAAAAATGAAAAAGCCATTTCTTATCTGTATAAAATATCCTTCAGTTCTGTAGCAGCTGGAATGCAGCCTAAGTTTATTAACAAAAGAATGGGCCCTGGAGACATAGGCTCACTGAATTGATTGCTGAGTACTGTCACAAATATTATGAGATACAATCCAGACACTAAATCTCCACTGTGAAGAGATCTTACTTTACTCTTTTCTTGAATGGGGCATTTCTTGGCTTGGTGGACAAGGGAATTCACTGCTATCAAAAAGGCAACATAATTAATTGTGTGGCAAGGAGCATGCCCTTTCTGTTCTGCATTTATCATTGCACAGTTGAGATGCTGTGTTACAGCCTACTTGTATTTCTGGATTGGTTTCTAAGCTGTTCTTCAGTTTTTTCTCCTCTCTTTGCTTTCTCTGGAAGGTGAAAGCTACGGAGATGAGCACCTTTATATGAAATTACTTCTACACTATCCTCAGCTGATAAAAAAACCCTATAGCCCTCTAGGTTTTTGTATCAGTTTTCCAGAGAATTCTACTATCATCTGTAGCATCAGCACAAGCAGGCTGGTATGCAGTGGAGATCAGAAGTTGCACAAATTTGATAACTGTAACTAAGGCACAAACCTTAGATCACATCATCTTTGGTCTTGGTGCACTTATTTCAAGGTCAGCCTTTAGCCTCACCAGTTCCATCCATCAAAACTAACAGGTTGCAGATTGAACCAACTGATAGAAGGCCAGAGTGCAAGATGCAGAGTAATAGCTCTCCCATGTCAAGGTTATAGCTTTTGACTCACACTGCACAGCAAGCCAAATCTAATATTCACACGTGAGCTGTAAGAATCATTCCACAGACTTCACCTTATGAAGCATAAAGAATATACTGAATAAATAAGAAGTCCTCTTTTTTTCTGACGTACATTAACTGTGGTAGCAGGACGTTTCTCAGTTATGTTTGTGCCACCCATAAATTACTTGGATAACAGAAAAGGCTGAGTGAATTCAACAAAATTATCTTCCATGCTTGCAGGGGTTTTTAGAACTGGGAAACTAAAGCAGATTGCTGGCAAAAGAAGATTACACTTCTGATCAAATTTATGACTCTAAAAAACCTTTGCCAAATTCATTGCTGGTTTAACTCCTATGACCACAATACACACTAACAGACCTGGCAACTGATTTTTAGCTTTTTCCTACAGTGATTTGCATGGGTAATGGGAATTTTATATACAGACACCAAAAAAGTTACCTAAGCTCAGCTTCTCTCCTGATTACAGCCTGTCAGTATTTGTGATCTTAACAACACAACATTGTGAAGTTTACCTGTTTCACCAAACATTTCAAATCAGTGTCAGAGTACAACATGACCAGCAAGCACAGTTCTCACTGTTGTGCTTATGCAGTCTATTTAAAGCCTAAGGACAAAACCATGAAGAAAAATGCCAGGACAAAGGGTCCTTAGAAGATCAATTTAATAATGAAGGCATGCATGTAGACTTATTCAGTTGCAGTTTAAATAATCACAAGTTAAAGTTTGGTTTCCACTGACAACATTCAAGGAAACCATCAAATCCTGTAAGTGCCATCGTGCCTTCAGTTCTCTTGCAGCTTGCAAGACACACTGCAGAGCTAACACCAGCAATAGGTAAATGGCTCTCCATTACCAAAACTGTACCAAAGCAGGTGGGAGAAGTTTAGAATTGGTGAGTTCCACAAAGAAAAAGAAGCTCACAGTATATAATAGCTGCAAGCCAGAAAGCAGGAATGTTTTACCAAAAAAACCCCCACTTCTTTTAGAGCCTTCTGTACTTGTTATTAGTGATGGTATTTACCATCTGATAGAGGGTTTATTCACCATCCAATGGATTATAGTCTTTTGGATGAAGGTGTATGAATTACCATTTGTCACACAGCTTTCAAGTAGAGAAATTATGATAATGCATAAGCCAAAAATTATGATTCATTATATGAGCAAACAACAGAAAAGTGTATTTTGTAAGCAGGGAAGTTAAGACAAAAATGCAAACTCATGACAAAGAGTCTTGTGTCTAAGCACTGGTCATTTTCAAATTTTGCCAAGAGAGAAAATTCAGTCTGGAAGTACTCTGAATGATGCAGGCATGAATTCATCCCCTGCTGGCTGGGTTACTGCATCACAGCATTTTCAGACTTCCTTCTCTACATCAGTTACAATAAACAGCTATTACCTTAAGTCCTGTTTGCAAAGCTTCAGGATTGCAGATGATCAGCTTCTAAGACAAAAGATGTCCCTGTGAGAGAGGCAGGACACCTAAGTAAACTGGACAGTGGGCTGGGAAGATGATTTGTTACCACTCCACATGGTTTTGAAGACTTAGCATTACACCAAACAAAATGTTCCAGTAAGTGGGAAACAGTGAAATCTTTCTGAGCAAATCAACAGCTCTGCTCCTTAATGTTTGTTACCACTCTATTGCCCCAATAAGAATCTCAATTTTCACAGCAATTTCTCTTTTCTGTTCTGTAGCCTTTTACAGTCCCCCAATGGAGTCCCACTGCAACTTCCTACAGCAAAACATAAATGTCCAGTATAGTGCACTAAAGTTCACATCCAAAATTTGCAATAAACACTTGAATAACTGAAATAAAGGCTGTTCATATCTTTCCACTGCTTCATTACACCCCACCATCAACCTCCTTCTTCTGTACCAACTGGGCAAAATTTATTTATAAAATTTCAATATTAATCCACATTGGGGGAAATTAAGAAAATCAGCATTTTCTGCACCCTTTTAAAGCCTAGTCGTAATTCATTAGTCATAAGTATCTGTGAGCCAGAAGTGGATGGAATAATGAGATGAATAGCCTAGAAAGTGGTTCTATACCACAGATAAAAAATACCAGATATGTCATAAACTAAGCCTGCATTTGCTTTGTCTGAACTACAAATAATTTTTTATTTTTTAATAGAAATACTATTTCTATTTAATACTAATTTTTAAATAGAAAACTATCTATGGAAGTAGTAACTCTGGGGTGTTCAGAGAAGGCAGTTTCATCACATCACACAGGCTGTATTTAACCATTTAATTTAACTGATTAGTCCTTCACATTGAAGGAAACCTTTCCTAGCTGGCTCAGTCTTTCCAGACAGAGCCTTGTGTCCCTTCACAACACCAATGATTCTGGAAGAGCCATTTAAACTGATTAATATTCTTGCTTCTTTTTGTGGAGGTAAATTAAGACACTTGATGCAACATTTCTAGTCTTGCCATCTATTCTGTTCCCACTGCAGAAGAGCAGCAGCTAAGCCTGTTGCAGAAATAGGACAGCAAGAGCAAAAAGGGGAGCACTGCATCCTGAACAAGAATTCACATCAGAAGCTGAAAGTAATCCCAGAGACCCAGAAGTCTCTGAGGAATGTGAATAAAGCAACTCAGGTTCCCCCAACTGCTCCCATGCTCAGAGGAAAAAAAATTTGCATAGTTCCCTTGTGTGGGGATAGCAGCTGCTTTGGTTTTTCCAGGTCAGCCCATTTGTTTCAGCTGAGCTTTCCATAGTCATCTGCAAAGATCTGCCATGGCATGTCTCAGAGAATTGCCTTGTTGGGGCAGAAGTTCATTATTTCCTGAATTTGTTATTTAAACCACCTCTTATTAGCTGCAAAAAGCATATGGGGCCCTGCTGTAATGAAGCTATTCAATATTTTTAGCTGTTTAATTTTGGATCAGCATTCTATCTGGAGTAATCACCCCTCAACATTTCACTTTAATTGGGCTATCTGGAACAGAAGGGTTGAGAAAGCCACACATGTTCCATTTCCAAGCAGTGTGTTCAACTGGCTTATGGAAGGTTAAAAATCAAGAATAAGAAAATAGCTGTATTCCCCCAGGAGTAATGTCAGTTGATCAGTTTAAACACAGATGTTTTGAACTCCACATCTAATAAAGAGTACACCAAGGGTCCAAAGATCTGCACAAACAGGGAAATTCCTTCCCTTCAAAGTAGATTCTCAGTACAACGTCTTCAACTATGCAAATATCTGACAAGGAAATTATAAAAGCCAAAAAAGCGGATGGTCTGCCTGGGTGACCACATCTGGTTGCATCTTTTGTTGATGATAATGTGATCTGTTCCTGATAAAGAGTACCCAATATTTACAAAATGCAAATGCTCACCTAGCCAGACAACCAACTGATCAGTCCCATACAGACTGAAAGATAAATGGCTGCATATTCTCAACCAGGCTTCTAAATGCCTCCAGGGAAATAAAGACTCATTGCAATGCCCAGCCCTTGAGAATCACTCAAAATAAGCAGCCTTTTGGGGTTTTTTAATCACAAAACATGAAAGCTGTCCTTTCCCTTGAAGTTATTATTGTAACAGTCCAAATAACTATATAACATTGGGCAAATATTTGCACGTGAATAAATCTCATTCATAAAGAATTTACGGGCTGAATTTCCTTAAAGGAGTTCTTAGTTTAAGAGTGAGCAGCACTGCAGGGCTCTGTGTTAACAACCCAAACCACCCCAGTAACACAGAGTGGGTCTGGATAAGTAATTACACTGCACTGGCAATCCCACTCCCTGACTGCCTTTCTCCTTCTCTTTCCTGCTTCATTTTCAGAGGGTTGTCTCTATTCATAAGGAAATCTCTGCATGTGAAAGAACATTGCATGTTATAGAATCATGGCATCACTAAGGTTGGAAAAGACCTCTAACATCATCAAGTCCAAACTTCCAAGAAATTCATCTTGGAAAACAGCGAACCTTGGATTCATCCTCAAGAGAGCTGGTAACTATAATTCAGGTACTTCCCAACATGTTGAAGCAGAATTCCTAAACAGGGTTGATATTTAATGACATTTTATAGCAACTGCCCTGGAGAATTTGACAGGCTGCCTAAGAGTTCCCCATGGAAAGTCCCTCACTCTCCTGTACCATGGGGATTCTGTGATTCCAGGTAAGAAGTGTTGTTTAATGGAGGGAGAGAGGAGAAAAATAATTAATTGAAATTGGATGTTCCACCCTGACTTACCACAGCTAAGAAAAACAGAAACAGTTACATTAGTCTTGAAATAGCATTTTTTGTAACTAGCTGAAGATGACATTGAACAGTTAATATTCTTTTCCCCAAGTTGTCTCCACACTCCATTTCTCTATCCTATCCACATTCCTTAAGAATTTGATGCTAAGGAGGCTTAAAAGAGTAAATGCAATCAGTGAGCCATATCAGGTTCCAAACACATCATCACAGAGTTCAACCAAGGGGACATACCACAACACAGCCTTTAAAGGAGTTGCAGCAGCTGGGGAAGTGCAATTCTGAATATCAGCATAACCAGCTCTTTCTAGTCTTGCCACCATCATTCCTGCATGCTGAATCTTTGACATAATTACAATCTATATTGTCAAAGATGAACAAGGCTGTATTGACAGTCCTGAGCACTTAAGAACCATGACTCATTTCATCACAACATGATGAGGACCTGCCTTTTCCCTCTGATTGGAGCATGGCAAACAGTATTTAAGGTATCTGTCATTTAACCATAGGTTACGCTTCTCTAAGACTGATTGAATCCCCTGGGAAGCTAGAGGATGTGCCACCTCCCAGGAGCATGAACCTTCTGGGGCCACCACGGGCACACCAAAAGAAATGTGCTTCTCAGCACAGGGCTGGTCACCTGAGCTCCTCTGGTAGGAAATACTGGCATCTCAGCCAAGTTTCATGGGTGACAAAATAAATTCTATGGGGACAGAGAGGGCTGTTCCAGATTTCCTCCAGCTACAAAAGTCATAAATTAAAGGACCAAGACACGTAGGTTTGAGTGAGGCAGCAGTTCACACAGTTGTAATAAACTGTTTTGGAATAGACTGCCCATAATCCCATCACCTTTTCACTATTCATTTGAAGGTTTTGAGAACTCAGGAGACATGCAGCATGGGTTCCCTCCACTCACTCATGAAGTGTTCTCCAAGTTGCCTCAGCTCTCAGTAGAGTGTGTGGAGCACATCTGGCCAGTGTCCTATCCACACTCTGCAGCAGCCAAACCCAGGGGACCCTTCTAGAAACTGCATGTTGCTGGTCACAAAGCTACTGAGCCCACAGCACCCTGAGCTAGCCAAGGCACTGTATTGAATGTACTGGGTAGGGCAGAAACAGAATGGTGTTGGTTTCCTTCTGAACTGGATTCAACATTACGTTCTAAGAAAATAGGGCTTAATTATGGGGCCTGAATGATCAGCATCTTTGTTCACCCCATAAATGCTCTCTCATTAGATAGATTAATTATCTTCAAGGCATTTTGGCAAACAGAAGGTTTTTTGGAAAGGCTAAGGAGCATTCTGCATATGTGTAATTTAGGTTTGTATCTGACACTAAGTTAAGAGCAAAATATGGTTTGACAAAGTTAGAGGAGAATGCTGAGCACAGCAGTTTGCAAGAAGAACTTGGATGTGGCAACATAACCAGGCTGATGTACTAGCAAAGGCATCCCTCCAAGAACCCTCCAATACCCTGCTTAGTATTCAATAAAACCTATTAGTCCAAGCACTTTGACTTCTAATATGCTTTGTCTTGTACATCACTGGCTCATTATTCTTTGTGAACATCTTGTCAGCATTTAATTCAACTAAGTTTGTATCCATGGCAATAGTTTGGAGTAGACTAAAAGAAGAGGAATGCAGTCATAGGCCAGTAGCTCCATAAAAAAAAATTCAGCAGCCCATTAATGAAGTGAGAGGAAGTGAATAGGAGCTACAAGAATGCCAACAAGAGTGGGGAATTGTAATTACAGTTGGGAGGGAGAGCAGAGAAGTTTGGGAAGCTGCCGAGCTCCAGTTAGACCGTAATTTGGAAATCTTGTATTTTTGTATTTTTAGTGTTACTCATGTCTGGTGGTCACTTCTGGGATTCAAGTAAATACAAACAAACTTCAAGGGAGGAGCTGACTAATTGCTCACCACATTAGGTCTCCCAAAGTGAAGTGCTAATCAAGATAAGGACCTTGTGCTGCTTTATCTTCTACAGAACAGCAAAGCACATTGACCCTCACCTCCCAAGCAAAGTCACTTACACCAATTTAAAAGGTTTCAGACCTTTCTTGAAGTATAACAACAATTGTCAAGAAGGTAACAAGGCTCACCATGAGAACTGACACTTTCTGCAAATGAGCAACAAAATACAATTATGACCATCTTTACTATGCAAATGACTTACTATCAGCAGGCCAAGACAAAATCCCAGGTTGTAAAACTAGACAACCCTGATGCTGATCCTCACTGAAAACTTTATATCCCCATTAGTAAACCATCAGAAAAGGGCCTTAATGAAATCAGCTCAGACTGGAAAAGTGTTTGAGTTATTTTCCAAAATTACCACAGGCTACAATGGTTAATGAAGCACAAAGTATACAAGCATTTTCTAGTTTCAGGTTACATTACAGAAAAAAGCTCTTATCCAGGTTTTAAGGCAAAAAGAATACCTTAAGCTGTTCACTAAACTGATCAGCTCAAAATCAGAGTTTATAATCACATTTCTTCCTAGCAGTACTTTATGCCTTCCAGGTTTTCATGCTGAGAGACCCAGTTAATACTATCACAAGATATACTATCATATTCTTATGCATTTTTCTCAGATACAGACTGCAGTTTTTAATACATAAACTGCCAGCAACTTGTCTCCATTTCCAGCTAAAATGGGTTAACTGTTTCTTTCATAAAGCAATAAATGCTCTCTAGCAACAAAAAGTGTCTAATCTATGTGCATGAAAATAGCCCATTTAGAAACCTGTATAGTTAAAATTCCTTCTGCATGACTGATCTACAAACAATGTATCAAAAATCAGCTAAGCAAAACTGCAGATCTCCTAAAGGGAAGCATCTTTGTCTACAGTAAGATCTTGTTGCACTAATTTAACTAAAGCACTTTTCAAATTACTTTTGCTACCTATTTAATGTAATTCTCCTGTGTACGACTGCATACATCATCTTTCCTCTTCCTTAAATAAAGTGGATGAAGCTCTTTCTTTTAACAAATTATCAAGAACAGAAAACATCTGTTGCCTCAAATATTCGATGGACTGAAAAACTAGGAAACATTTATTCCCAGTGGCAGCTGAACACATGTGGGTTACTATTATACACATTATCAGGTTACCTTCATATTTTACTGCTTTTGCCACAACAGATAAATTCAATTTTTACATGTAAACAGAAGGGCTATCTCAGAACTCTAGGAACAATCTTGTGAGAAGGTGAAAAACATCAGTTTGGACAAGTTATTACTTCTTGTAGCACGTGGCAATGTAAGATAAAAGATATACAGGCCAAAAGGTGGACTAAAGCTTTTTCAATTTAGGAATTCTTCCAATACCGTGCTCCTCTTCCTTATTTTCACAGTGTACTTAAAGCCATTAAATATGGTCCTGTGGCCTCTGAGGCATGTAATTACTAAGATAAAATATGAAAACCTCTATTTGTCTTTGTGTTGCCAGCTTTACAGGCTGCCAAAAGGTGTGTGCTGTGCTACATTCACTCAGGCTTTGCCAGAAAGATTTTAATTGTCCAAAGCAAGCAGGGCAGATACACCAAAATATCCAGTTATGCCATCCACATATAGGAATTTTAATGTTAAAACAAGAACACCCCAAAAAAAAGGATAAAATTGACCCATTACTCCAAAAACAGCAAGTAGGCAGACTCAGTACTCCTGCAACCGTCCAAAATGCATCTTGCATGTTGTGACAAATAAAAGTAAAACCCAAGAGTGCAGCACTCTCATACAGCACTCACAGGACAACTTCCTAAAGAAGAACACAGAATATCAGCTATTGGTAGCCTGCTCAGCAAATTTTCCAGGGTCTGGGGTTAGTTCACAGTTACTAGGATCTTCAAGTAATAAAAAGCAGTGTAAAAAGAGTTAATTAAAAACATACTTCTTGCCACTTCCTAGTTTCACAAACTGAATAAAAGCAGAAGGCTGGAGATGTCGCAATATAAAATGTTATGATTTAACTATTAAATTTATTATTGCCATAAGTTTTTTTTTTTAAAAGAGAGAACCACACATCCAGCTCCCTAGCTGTCACAGTGGAATGAAACAGATGCTTGCTACAGCTATCACAGCCAACAATGTTACTGAAACACAAATAATCCTTCAGGAAAGCTGCATGGAAAATAATGCTTTATGCCCACAGTTTACAATCTACTCATGTTTTATAACACTGCCTAGAGCCAAGACCTCACAGAACTATTCCTGCTAAGTTTTTCGTAAAGAGTAGCTGTCCTAAAAAAACTGGCAGGGAAGGAATTAACAGCAGAAAGCAGCTCAAGTAAGTCCTATTAATTGTGTTTATTTTCACCTCTTTTTATGCTCGACTGCATATCTTCTCTGAAAGAAGCAGCTCCAGGTATTACTGAGCCACATGGATACGGTGCAGCTGACTGACCCCTCACTCAGTCAGTGCACTTGATGGAAAATATTTCCTCAAGTCTTTAGCCAGCTATCAAGGTCCAGAACATCTCAGTGCTGTGACATCTGCCTTAGTGTCACAGCAGTTGTCCCTGTTTGATGCTCAGGGAATTTTTGTAAAGCACTCCTTTCTGGGAGTAGAACCTGGTTCAAGACCATAGAGGGAATAAAATAAGAGGCTCAAGTCACACTTTATTCAGGTAGGCAGGTCAGACAACTTCCAAGATGACAGATTTAACTTAAGAGTCAGCCATGGCATGCTTAGTTATTTTGCAGTACGTTCACATGAAGGGAAAAGGATGGCTCAAGGAACAAAGTTAAATCATCACACTCCACCACATACATCACAGACCTCAGTCAACTTCTGGAAGCACAGGTAATAAATTAAGAAGTTAAGATTACAAAAGCACTTTCCAAATACAGCTGGAGACCCAGGTCTTGAACTATAAGAATACAGAATATAGCTGGAAACTGCACACATGCAAGAACTTAAGAGCAGTACACATAGCTACACAGACCATTTGATTGCTACAGTTTTTTAAAGTACAGTTACTCTCAAGTTCCTAGCTGCTCTGTTTCAATTCTCAGCATCCCTAACACATAACCATGTGAATTTGAATGTATTTTTCTAAAGAGCAAATAAGGAAATAAGGTTAATTGCTTGCATAAGCAACAACTAGTATTTATACTGGGGCTGAAAAGACAAGAGTTGTAATAGCTTCCTAGCATTTACTGGGGTGTTTATATACATATGTATATGGGTAACTCGTGTGATTTTTTTCTGGAAAGTTTTCCATTTGCAGTTTGATATTGTGAATGAGCAATGCAGAGTCATTAGGATACTGAGAAATACAAAGCTGTCTTCCTTGATGGTAGAGGGGATAAGGTCTAAATAAATAGAAGTTGTGCTTCCCTATTTTTCCAGCATCTGTGCCAGCCCATCGGTGAAAAAAAAAAAAAAAGGCAAACAAACAAAAACCTATTTTATCACCAGAACCTACAAGTACTTAGCCTTGCCTTTTTATCTTTTTTCCTTGAATCACACAGATTTTTTTATACAGCAATTCAACCAAACAGAAATAGTACAATCCTCTTATTTTGTGATTAACTAGCAAAAGTACATTGCACTAACAGGAGAGGAGGCTCTGTTTCTCATCCTGTGCCTGGACTCATAACTATTCTTCTCTACATGTGGTGATGGGACATGGTTGGAAATTTGTGTTTTGACTTCTTTAAAGACATGGGAAACAGTTGCAATTAGCTGCTCCTGCTCCTCTCTCATGGCATGTGCCATGACAATGGCACATCTTCTGTGATAACAACATTAGTTGTAAAGATCTAGGAAAAGCAAGTCCAGTTGCAATGAAAACAGTCACAACTGAGAGAACAGTAAGGTAAACATCTGTGGGCAGAACACAATGTTCTGAATAATCATTAATCACAAAACACAATGATTTTTTTTTTCCAATATTTTTTACCTAGTCAGAGAAAGGGGAATTCAGATGCATGAAAATCCCCTCCAAGATTTTTATCCCAAGTTCATGAATGAAAGCAGTTTAGATATGGAATGCAGCATGGGATGATTTATCTGAAACCAGACGTTTGGTAATTCTGAATCACTAGCTTAAATACAACATTGCCTGTTTTGTAAGCTATCAGCAGCTGTGTAATAAATACCTATAAAATAAACAAGGCAAGAAGTTTATATGAAGATCACAGGATATTTATGGTAGGCAACAATAATGGAAAAGGCCTAGGCCAACTGCTGTATTTTGTTACTCTGATTTTCAGACAATCTAGCACATATGGGAGCTAATCAACAGCTGACATTTAAGCAATTATAAAAGAAATGTTTTGATTCTTTAATAAAATGAATTTAATTCTTCCAAAACATGTTGGCCTTAAACTTCTTTTTTTGCACTGCAACACAGATTTATTTACAAGCTTTAGCTGGCACTGGAAAACGCAGCGAGCTAAATGCAAACTGTCATCAGACTAAAAGCCACTTCTGTTAGACTTCATGTGAAAAATAGATTAGTGTCACTGGAGAAGTGCAGAGAGAATTTGAAGAGATGCTTTCCCTAGGTTTTCAATGTATTCTTAAAACATCAGTTAGTACTTTACAAGATTTCCTTTGGTCCCTCTGAATTGTGAAATTGTATTTTTTTTAAAAATAAAATGAGTAAACAACCAAGCTACTCCATTTAAAAAAAGAAGTCTTAATTCTTTACTTATTTCATTTTACTTGGTAATAAAATATTTGTTATAGCCCTATTCCCAGAGGGAAAAGAAATCTTGAAATCAACCTTTCACCTGAAGAAGTTGGAAGTAATCTCTTCCAGCATAGAAAAAGGCAGTTAATACCAGCACTGCTGCTCTGGATCTTTGTTTTCCCCTTTCTCTCTCCCTATCCGCACCAACATGCTTATAAAACAAACAAACCACTCCTGCAGTTACAGTGTTTTCAAACAGGCTTTCAACATTTTCCTTTGTGGGGCTTTGTTCTTTACCACCTGCTCAGCTGCTGATACAGTTTTATACGCAGCCAGTATGCAGGTCACACACTGAACAGGCCAGGCAAGCCTGGGTCAGAGCAGCAGACTGAAAAACCTGCTTCCAAAGATAAGCCTAAAAGAAAGCATTTGGTCTTCCCTGTAGTTCAGTTTATGTCCTTTATTAAAAAAAAAAAAAAAGCATCAAAATGGTTTCCTAAATTGCAGTTGGCTTGAAAAGCCTCTTACTAGGGGACAAATCCCCCACAGGTCCACACACACTTGTGGATCAGTGTCTTAAAGATCCCTGTTTTTTAAAAAGCACTTCTGTTTCTTTTCCTACAAGGAGGGATCTTAGCAGTTGCATTCATTTTAGTTGTCAGAGGATGCTCTGCTATATTTCAGTTATGCTTCCCAACTGCCACTGCCACCCAGCTCACACAAAAAGCTATTTTGCTGCAGTTGGATGAGTTACCAACACATGCTTTCCAACTGATTCTGTTGGTTTTGAATAGAGGAAGTTGTGAGCCCAGGTCTCTCCAGGGAAAAAGGTTGACTTATCTCAGAAAAGCAAAAGCAAGATCAGGGATGAGGCAAAACTACTGAAAAAAAATTTGAAAGACTTGTCAGGGACCTGGGTTATATGGGAAAAACAAAGGGTTCTTTTCCTGAAGAATTCTGCTTCAAAACCACAGATACTATGTCATAATTTAACCTTCCTTAGTTGGGCAAAGATATAACTAAAAATTATAAACTGCTCAAAAAGCCCAAGATGTTACTTGCTAATACTCCCCACTTACAGAAATACATAGCAAATGTTTTTAGAAATGGAAATGAAATCTGTGCAGAATGTATACAAACATTAAATGCATTCTAGAGATATAGAAACCAAAGGTTAACAACAATGTGATTTAGGAACCACCAGCAGAACCCAAGAACCTGGACATTGGGTGTTTGGGAGCAGGATGCATGACAACCACCCCAAGAGCCTGTGAAAAGCAGCACGCTGACACCTTATGGATAATCTGCTGTAGAATTTTACATGAAGTAGCACAAACCTGAAAACAATATGGTATGATTTGTAGTACAGTTTTGACAACACAATGAAACTAATTAAATACTGATCATTAAGAATCTTTGCAAGTGTGTGAAAATTATTTAAGCAGAGGCAATAACCTAAGGGTCTACTGAATCCAAAACCTATGACTCTGCACTTCATTTTATGAAGTGGGTCTTTCTGCAATTAGAGTCAGTGCTGTGACAAGGATGAAAACTTCTCCACAAGCAGAAGTCTTACTATAAAATCTATTAAATACATTTTTTTAAATGTTTGAAACGGAGAAATGTGCAGAATGAAACAGAAGAAGATGTGTGTCAAAACAAACCTAATTTGTACACCACAGCAGTCAGTGGATGTTTACTGGCTCCATTTCAAAGCTCTTCTTACACCACTCTCCCCACAGAAGTAAAATGGAGGGAGGGAGTTCAAATTCCCATTTTTTTTTTTCTGAGCAGAGCTGAATATCCCATTTTAAACAAAAGCAGGAAAAAGGCATTATTGCCACTTCTATATTCCAAAACCCATTTTTTTCTCAAATATCTTTGGCTATTAGGAAGCAAATTTAGCCACTGATGTAATTTGTTTCAACTTACAAGTACTAATACCCAAGAAAACATATGTTGAACAGGCTGGTTAAGAATATTTAATGAGAATTTAGTTACCAATTTGTAAATGAAAAGTGCAAATGTGGCAGTTGCCATAGATCCTTGTAGTTCCTTGCTGGCACTGAGCCCAGCTAGGCTTAAAAATATGCAACATACTGATGGGAGAAAAAACCTGAATATAATGTGTAAAACTTGCTGTGAAAATACAATTCTGCATCTGGATCCTTATGTAAATTGTATGAGCAAGACAATATTTCTGAATGCATTTATGTATCCTTTGTGCTGATGCAATTAATGCAAATATTATAGTCACACCATAATAAAAATCACAATGAAGTGAATATGCCTACAGGCAATTCAGTTTCCTGTCCTTGGTATCTGCAAAGAGAACCATGTTCTGTTCTCCATTTGTCAGCAAATGAAATGGTGAGGAATAAGCTCTTCACTTGTACCTACCTCTTTGTTAGATTCCTTCCTTGGAAACAGGAACATCTTCATTGAAGAAACAGCCACAGAGGAGACACATCATGTTCTTGTTCCTGGAAAACAGAAGGAATGCAAAAAGAGAGCTAATGGGCTGCTATTAAACACTAATGCTAACAGAAGTTAAGCCTATTGCACTAATAAATCATTATAAACTCTAGAACTCCCCTCCTCCCCCAATTATCATACCCATTTCTGTAAACTCTCGCCTCATTTTCCTTCCTAGCCCTTGTCTAGGAAGTAAAAGAAGCCCCAAGAGCCAAGCATCTAAAGAGGATCCCTTCAACAGCAGCTCCAGAGTGTCTCTCCATCACAACCTTGCAAGTGTTTGTGAAACTGGGGTTTCCACAGGCTTATATTTTGGTCATATTCCCTTGTTTTTTCAAAATTACATGAAAAACACAACTCCACAATTTAAAAAGTTGCCTTTCCACAGATTTCCTAGCTCCATTTTAGTACCTCAAAATAAAACCTCACGAAGGAGAAAACAACATATTCTTCACTTTTATCATTCCTGGAAATCCTATCTTTCCTCTTACTCTCCATCTTTAAAAAAAAGAAAAACCTCACCACACTAGGCATATAAAATACTAGCATTTGTTAAGCCTGAGTTGCTTAAAATTGATAGCTATCAGCATCTGAAGATTTACAGTACAGAACATTAAGAGACTGCACTGAAATATAAAATAATTGGAGAGTGAAAACAGGAAAAAACCCCAGTATTTTTTAAATAAGCAAATTTTAAAATAAGTATTTTATTCCAATAATGATGTCTGTGAGTGATCAGACTTCTGTTCAGCTGGGCTTTTTGAACACACCCATATCCCACAAAGACCACAGAGACAGCAGAGCTTCCACAGGGATGTCCATCCCTGGCATCCCAAGCCCCAGAGATATGGGGCAGGTTGTGGGCCAGAGACACAAAGCCTGAGCTGTGCATGGCTTGGTAGCTCCGAGGCAGCAAGTTCTGCAGAGCCTCTTAAGGGAAAAGCCTTCTGGTTAAATAATGAGTCTTCTACTTTCTCAGCTGTGGCTGAAAGAAGCTATAAAGCACTTCAGATTTTTGTGTGTTTATAGGTATCTAGAAAAATGTTTATATATCCTAACTAAGTTTCTCTAGTCCCTTCTAGTTTCTTCCATAGGATTTCTTCTCATCCATGGATGGTTACATGCCCATTATGAAAGCTGATTACACACCAAACAAAGCATCTAAGTGTAAAACCTTTAGAAGCCATGATCTAATACAGGATCTGCATGGTTCACTAAGAATCTAAGGAATTATCCTGCAGCAATGTGACTTTTATAGAATATGATTTGTGTAAAAAGCATTTTTCATAGAGTTTAAATTACACTGGTGTATAAATTGCCAATCAAAACTGCCTATAAGGGAAACTTGAATGAAATGCTGGTGAACAGGCACAAATGATGAAGAAAAGGGCTGAGAGATCAAACAAGTTACAACCACTCAACAGCATCTGAGGCAAAATATACTTTTTCTACACAGTATTTATCACAACTACCAGTTCGAGTCTATTTCTAATCCTAGATAGGGTCAATGAGTTCAAAGAGCTTTAGAGGATGCCTTGATAAGGATGGTTTTGCCCAAGAAAAACAGGAAATTAAGTTCAGTGTCACTTGTCACTGATTCCCATGGGTTCAGGGAAGACCAGCCTGGCCTGCTTGCTGCAGACAGTAGGGCAGCATTGGGTATATGAGGACTCACACTACGAATTTCAAAACTAATTTGCACAGAACTTAAGTAAAAATCAGAACCCATCTTCCTTATAATGATTAAGTGGCTACTTGGGCTAGGAAGAGGAACTGATGCTGTACCTACTCTTTTTATCAATGAGGAATAACTTAGGACAAGATGGAGTGTTGTATTTGTTAGCCTCTTGTTTCTAGAAAACTGACCTACCTCAAAAGCCACAGTCACAGACAGTATCTTATCTTAATGAATCCATGCTGCAAGGCCCTTCCTCCTCTCCACAGGTCAGCACACCTAACACAAACCAAGTCATTCCACTACATCAAATCTCATTCTACCAACTCAAGGATTTGCTGATGAAGCTCATTTCTCAGGCAGCAGTGACACTTCCCTCATAGGACACTTCAGGTCTCCTCTGGCTGAAGGACTTTGAGTGCCACCTGTGACCTCAAGACTCCCTCAGCTGACCTATTTCTAGCAATGTTTAAAGCAGAAGAATTACCCAATGGTTTCATCAGAGCAGTGATGCACAAGAAAGGTGTGAAGGCAAGGCAGTCAGGAGAAATAGCAAAGGAGACAAAAAAATCAGTTGCTGTGGCAATAGTTGTCAGTTGTTGTATGTTCTGATAAGGATTTGACTTCCTAATGGTGCAGAACAACTGTGCAAACCTTACTACCCACCCTACACTGTAGGTAGAATCTGTCCAGTAAGTTTAGCAGGAAGACTTACACAGGTTTCAGGCAAGTATTCAGCAAGACAAAAATCACCAGTGGAGTTTGCCTGTAGCTGTCAGCTTTCTTCATTACCTTTGTCAACTAAAAAGCCCCCTGCTTCACATAGTACACACAGACAATCCTTTTAATAGAAACCAATATCGACATGATAATTCACATTTCTACTGCTGATTAATTTTAATGTTGAACACTATTTTTTTAAGCATGACACTCTCAAAATGTTCTTGTACTATCCTGACATAATCAAATATCTAAGAATAAAGCCACAGTCATCATAAACCATTTAACAACCTCCTAATGACACACCAGGTATCCCCAGGCTTACAATACATCTTACATGGTTAATCAATAGTTTTTAAAAATATATAATTGACTGTACAGTGAAATAGCAAGTGGCAGAACATCATCACTTCTAAATAGCAACCTGGGGGGACCCAGTTTATTTGGGAGTTAGGCAGGACTGCAGCACCAGGCTTGGCAGTTCAGATCTGACCCAGATTGGTTGTAATCAAAATTGCCCATTCAGTTTCAGCTGAGGCCCATCTGTCCATCAGACCTGAAAGGAAAAAAGCCCAAACAAGGCTGAGCTGGCTTTTTTCTTTTGTTACTGGAGTCCGGGTCTGTAGTGCACCTCAGCTGTGTACAAGCTTGTAGCCATCATTACTAGTATAATTAATTCTATTAAAAAAAAAAAAAAAAAAATAAAATTTAAAAAAAAAAAAAAAAATCACTGAACACAATATAACCAGCCACTAGCTAATTGTGACATATAAAGCTGTCCTCAAAAGCAAAAAAATTAGATAACCACATATTCTAAACTCTTCCATAAAATCACATCCATTCCTACCAGAGTATAACCTAGCTCAACTATTTCAAACCAGATTTTTCATTAAAGATCAAATTTTAAAGCTTATGTTTTTCAAAGATACTTCAGACCTGGTTTATTTCTGCACACAATGCCATCAGTTAACAATGCAATCAGTTAACTCTTTCTTGTGTCAAAACAAAGTGACTCTATTATTATATCTATTACCTGCCACAAAGGTTATTATTTGAAATTTTGGAGGGTGAGATATTCTTTTGCCTAAATAAGTATTGGACAGCAAGAGCAAACGTTTGAAGAATCTCATCTGGGAATTAAGCAGAATTCTTGCTTATACTGTGCTCTCTATAGAAAAACTTCTGTTTGAAGAGTTGAGAAGACTGCACTGAACAGCATCCACCCACTCAATATTTCTTCCAGCCTTTGCTCACCAGATTCTAGAAGCAAACATGGCATTAGATGCCCTGTACAGAACCAGTCATCCCACTAATGGATTTCAAAAGCAATGTTTAACTGCAAACTTGAGAAGCCTGCATACAGCCCTCCTCAAGCACTTCTAGCAAACACTTCCTTTCCTTTGAACACTGCACACTAAAGAATAAAATAGGAGAGATGCCAAATTAATTGCCTTGCTTATCTGAAAAAGTTCTTAATTGCTGCTGGCTTTCAATAAGCAACTAAAAGCTATCTCCTCTAAGGCCACATATCTTCAATTAGCTAGTGCACATCCACTACACAAAAAAAAAAATATACTGACCAATTCAAGTCATACAAGTGATTGAAATCCTTTTTAGAAATGCCTCTGTACTACTACTCTTTCCATCTTCAGGTTTCTAGTCATTCTCCTGTCTTCATTTTTGCCTTGTGTGTGTGTGCGCACTGTTCCTAGTTTTAGTCTCATTCTGGCCTTGAATAAAGAGTAATATTGCCTGCTCTAAATTGAAGTTGGTAAAGTGAAGCTTATCAATAAATTATTTCCATATAACTAAGCTTTTATTATTTTTCTAACATTTTTCATTGATCTCTTTGAGCATGAATGTGTTCTCAGCCATTTAGCAGAGAGCCCAAGTCCCTCTTGAGGCTCCCTCTTCTCAGAGTAAGGCCAATGCAGGGCAGCGAGCAAAAACTTTACACACAGCCCTACATACATCTGCTTCTTGCACTCCAACACTTTTCTGATTTCCAAACATTCCACATTGTGCAGAGAATAACTTTCTTCCTGTTATGGTTTTTTTTAAGCCTTCTATCATTCTACATAGTGATCAAATTATTTCTTGAGATCTGTCAAATCACTGAAGTTCCAAAGGATGACAGAGAGCATCTGAATGTCCAAAGTTCTCTCAAAATTACCACTTCTTCTCTGTTAAATCCTTCAGGACTTTTCTCATAAGAGGAAATAAGGGAGAAACTACCCACGAGCTCAGAGCACATTACAGGAGGTGCTTAGCTGCAATCTATATAGAAATTACTGGTGAAAGTGACAGAATAAACATTGTCTTCTCCTGGGTTTCATAAAAACTACTGACATCAGGATTTTATTATCAATCCTTTTTTTTTTCCTTAAAAATAGCCCTATGTATAATAATAGGTTTTAGTACTAGAGCTAGTAATAAACACCTTTTACAGACTCTGTGTTTTACTACTGAAAGATGTCTTGCTTTTTAGATGTTAAACAATCTTTTCCAGAGGACCTTTATGTAGCAGAGAAAAGTCCATCCAATTTTTACTAGACAAGCTTAACAAGTTTCCCGTGGAAAAAATAATCTCAATCAGACTAGGCTAGCATGAAGCCATCTGGGCTTTTCTTTGTACCCAGAGCCTCAACCTCAGGTCCTGTAAGCATATTCAGAGTACACCCTAACCCTACACAAAAAAAATCCACAGATGTCATATGTAGTAACCTATGTATGTTTCCATATATACAACATATACTAGCACAAATAAACAAAAATAAATATATGTATATAATATATGTATGCACAAATACAAAATCTCACACAAAACAGCCCATACACATAAACTTACACCAGGTTTGGTTTTCTCATCACAACATTTCCATTAATTCAGCTTCAACCCTGATGAAAAATGTTATTTTCAGGGTCTACTATTTCCCACATTCAAGAACAGCTATCCTGCTGGTGTTTTCAATATGCATCAGAAAGGGAACAATCAAGTCTCCTGAAAAAGATAATTTTGTCTGTTTCTAGTCAGTCTTCCAAATCCCAAAGTGCTGTCTGGAAGGTTAGATGTTTACCTACATTTCATTTCTGCATTTACTGAGATTCACTCAGGTATCTTCTTATCCACTTACCAATTACTGGCTAAAAAAGAGGAGCTTGCCTTTCATTTAATAACATTAGTTCAATATTTAACACCGAACATCATGAAGCTAAATTCTGAAATTGCAGAGCAGACTGCCCTTGATTATATGGAGTTTATATATTGTATATATTGTATTGTATATATTGTATATATTGTTTTAACAATTCACAACCCCTTGCCATCTAGATCTACTGCAAAGTAAGTTTTAAAGCAGCTTGTGTAAAAATAATATTTTCAAAAGAAACGTTATTGCTATTACACAAAAATTTATCTTACATTTCTGTAGAGATTAATCACCTGAGAAATCCACACACAAACAAAGTTTCCTCTGGTATATTTACAAAGAATGGCTATTAAAATCAAATCTACAGCTTCTACTGCTATTACTCATAACTAAACAACTTTTCATTAGTTTCAATCACATTTAGTGCTGTCAGAAAGCATTTCACTATTAAAGAGGAAAAAAATCCTGTGTGTACCCAAGAGGTCAATTTTCTTGTCTCTGCCAGCCACACAAAGGACAGATGATCTTTCTCTTTAAGGAAATCCTCCTGAGTCATAATGGGATCTCTAATCTCTTCTGAAGTTTGAGACAGTTGATGCTACTCCAGGTTTATGATAAACTGATTTCACAGCACATTCAAATGGTAACTTTGGAAGGCACTGTAAAGGTCTGGATACAAACTTTGACCAACAAAGTATTCAAATCTCCAGAAAACCATCAATTTCCAGAATGAGCTACTCATTGAAGACCCTCCTAATGCATTTATTCTTCAACTGCTCTTATAAATCTAAGTCACATGCCGAAGAATCTTTACCAAAAACTAGATATATTGACAGCATTTTCAGTTTTGTGATTTTAAAAAGTGATTATCAATATGAGACATTTCAGAAATGGTTCATCTAAAGCTCTAGAAAAGAAACCTGTATCTCAGTCTCAGTTTTCAGACTGAACTACTGAAAACCACCGCGTCCTTAGTGATGTGTGTCCTGGAAGTGTCAAAGCCAGCTCAGCTTCTGGAAGTGAAAAAGCAGCAGATCTGTGTGTGCTGCAAGGGAAGATACACTCATATTATATAAATTAGAGTGAGAAGTCAACAGCCCACTGTAATCAGGATTCTTAATAAAGCTGGTAAAGTTATTAAAACAGATGCTCCCACTGAGGAACTGGCTTAATAAAAAGCCTTTTTATTTTTCTAGGGGAAATGTTGATCATTTTTCGATGGCAGAAAAACATGAAAAGAAGGTAGTTGAAAGTTCAGTTCTAGTTCTATTTACTACAGAAGAGCATTAAAGCCTTTCCTTCCCCGGTGCACTATAAGAGTGAGTAAAGGCACAGAAATTTGAAATGAAGAAAGAGAACTTCAAGTGAAAAATTGTTTTTAAAAAGAAGTCCCTTTTTTTCCTTTAATTTTTACTTTTCATACGTCAAATGTAGAAAACCATCTTTTTCATCATTTCACCAATCCATCAGAAGCTGTGGGTCCCCACAAGCTTAGAAAACCCCATTTCTTTTCCAAGAAAGAAAACTGACCATTACTATTCACTGAACTACCTTGTCTGGCTAAATGGAAAGCCACTATTTACAGGAAGGCTTTGCAATTAAGAAAGGCAAGAACTTCAAGCAGCAGCATTGGCTTTTGTTTGTTCCATAACCTTTGTGAGCACACTGAAATAAAAGCCACTCTTATAAATGCTTCAGTGTTGGGCCTGTAAGTGCCAAAGCACCAACACAGCACCCACCATATCAGAGAGGAGGAAGCTGATGCTGTATGACTCCTCCCATCCTCCATGAGCTCCCAGCACATGGCACTGACCATTCCCCTCCAGAGTAAGCCTTCTGTTCCACCAACTCATTAAATTCATCTGGTAAATAACCCCACTGCATATTGGAAGCTCAAATCTAAATAACCATGATGGGGCAGTGGTTTACCAATAGTTTATAGAAGAGAAAATTTTTCAGTTCACGTTTTGGTTTTTTTTTTGAGACAGTGTGGAGAGCAGTAGGGTGCTAAGAAAATTCATTAATATGAAAATTAGGCTAAAACAGGCTCTCAAGTTACAGAACAGCAGGCTGGAACCCACCTAAAGAGCTCACTCCAGCCACTTTTGCTTCACTATAAAGCAAGTGGAGCTTTATAGCTTTCACTTGCACAACTGCATACTTATTTTCTACAAGGCTCCCTCCCTATGCTGTACACAAAAAGCACCATGCTGTTTCCCAACATCCGAATGCTCCATTTTGAAACCCTTATTTCTAATAGTAATGTAATTATAGTACACCTTACTAAGGTACCCAAAAATAACCTAGATGGAAAGGTGTAATATGCTGCTGACAGATCCTTTTCTCAGTGTAAGAGTGTAAGTATTCTCAAGACTGGCAAGAACATTCCCAGTCCTCTGGTAGAGAAGGATGGGACTGATGCTGTGTTGTCAGACAACCAACTGCAAACTAAATATAATGCTTGTCAACATATGCATATCTCAAATTCATGAAATACTGAAAACAGATAAAAGAGGTTATACAAGAGAAAACTAACCATCAGATTTTTTAAAAAATCAATTTAACAGTAAAAGCACATTTGGCAATGGAGTGAGCTAAGATTGACTCATTGACTCTGAATATAATACTGTGTAATCCCCACTAAGTGTGAATGTCTCACTGCATGAACTCTCAGGTAATACCAAGGTAAGCAGTTGTGATATGTGAAGAGGTCTATGCTCAAAGGAAGTACCAAGTGTATGTATTTAGATTGCTTTTTCCTATACACTGGATCATACAAACTTAAGCTTCTTATTCACTAAACATGTATCATGAAATTTACTTAGACTGGATCAGAAGCATCCCAATATTATTGGATAGCCAAAATACTACAGTGAATTGGATGAGAAGAGCCAGCTCTAGTACTAGGCAAATAAAAAATTTATGGCTGAGGGCTGCAATTACAACATCATACAGTGTGTAACATGCACCATGATCTTATTATTTTCAAGAAAAAAGTCAACAATTCCCCAGCTATTCCACACAGCTAATACACTCAAGTGCTGCCAAGCAAGGCACGTGGAGCACAAGTGTGAAATCATCTTTTAACCAACCAGATTAAATCCTCTGCAACACATAATCTATTGATGTCCTAAAAATAGCTGAGGAGGTAAATACTCTCTCCATCTGACTCTACACAACAAGCAATTTAAAACAACTCGTCGTTTCCCCCTTTTAACAAGACCTAAATATTATCCCATAACTGGGATCCTGCCCACTGAAAAACCCAGGCAGGTCCACACATTGAATTCACTCAGCCCATTAAAACCCTTGAACCAGAGACAATACAAATTATCCAATTTTAAGATGTCCTCTGCAGGAAAGGGTACTTTGCCAGTAACAAGAGGCTTCTCCCTTTTCCTCCCAAACAGCTGCACCCATTAGTTATTTCTTCTAGAGCTTTACTGGTCAGAACACTGTTCCAATGCTCCCACAACAGCCCAGGACCACATGGATTGTGGTCTTAAGTCAGTTCACATAAAAAATATACAAATACTTAAATTTTATTACTTTCATAGCTGTGGACGCAGGCAGAAAAAAAATGTACTGACAGAAACACCTGAATACCAAGGGAAAAAATTAAATAGCTCAGATGTAACCTCCTCTTGATGTCAGAGAAACTGAAGGTAGCAAACTGCAGCATCAACTTTTAAAAGCTCTCAGGAGATAATTAAAAAAACTACACACCAAAACCTCAGGCTTCTGCTGCAGAAGAACTGTCAGAAGTAATAAGAAAAATTTAAGGACACAGGAATAAACAAAATGCATGGAGGAAGAGTTAACACTGTGCTTTAGAGAAGAAAATCACAATTCACAAGCTACTACAGTTCTTGGAAAGAGCCACAGAGCATATGGACAATATATGCCTGATAGAATCTTCTTGGATTTCCATATGGCTTCTGATCACACCTCTGTGAAAGTTCATATAAAAGTAAACCTCCAGGGGACAGAAACGTACAAGTTGAATTTGTTAAGTGTTCAGAAATGAATAATACAAAATAAACACATCATCTAATCCAGGAAGCCTCCGGTGTGGTCCCAACTGCTTGTGTAGTACCAGAGATAGCACAGATTTTTTTTCTAAAGGCTGAACCATTCATCTTTAAAAATCATCTGCAAAAGGGCTGAATACCAAGATGGAAAAGTCTGCTTATGTCAATAATTGTACAGCCTGAATGCAGAGAATTGCAGAGGGTTCCCAGAGTGCTGAGTGCCTTTAATACTAGAGCAGATAAAACTCCAAACTGGTAAATGTAAAGTAATGCATGCAGAGAAAGATGATCCTAAATTTTTACACACAGTGATTGACTTTGCAACTGCTATTACCACTCAGGAATGAGATTCTGAAGTTACAATTGACAGTTCTGTAAACACATCAACTCAGTCTTCTTTAGCAGTTAAAAAAAGAAATAAATTAATTGCTAGAATTATGAACAAAGGAGTAAGTATATTCCCTTTTCTCTCCATCACAACAAAGCTGTCATATACTAGAAAAAAGCACAAGACAGCAAAGACAAAGGAATGAAATGGCTTCCATTCAGATGAACAACTAAATGCATCAGTACTGTGCCCAGAAAAGAGATACCTAAGTATATGACCAAGATTTTAAGATACTAGAGACCATGGAAAAGTTAGGTAGGAAACAAGTGTTCAGCAGCTGTCATAATACAAGAGCTACAGGATGTCAAATGAAATTGCAAAATGTAATTACTCTGTAGAACCCATTGCCTCAGGATATAAAAGTTGACAAAGGTTCAGAAATAACGTGGATCAGTGGAAGAGTCAGGGAAGCATTCTGATGTGCTTATCCTGCTCTGAAGTATTCTCTTGGGCACATGCTCAGGCATTGCTGCAAACAGCATTAAGGTTTGGGAAACACTATGATTTAAGCTACACTGGGACAAACAAGTGCACTACAACCCTCTCCACAAGATATAAGTCTAAGGGATTTTGCCTAATGAACCATTACAGTATATTCTGAGGGGTTTACCAAAACAAAAACAAACAACAAAAAAATAATAAATAAAAAAAAAATAATAATCCCCAAAACCAAGCCTAGTTGACACTGATTTCAACAAGATGTTGGAAACATTTTAATTCCTTGTAACCAAATGCTGTTTTCATCCTCTGCACCACAAGAAGAGCAAAAAGAAAATTAAACAGACACCCCTGCCCAGTTCTACATTACACAGCCACCAAGTGCCAGGAAAGTCAGCACATAAGCACAGGCTGTAATGGTTTTTCTCTACAGTTTTTGGAAAGCAAATTAAGACATGAATTATGGTGAAAACAGAGCAATAAAAGACAAAAAGAATTGTTCCAGTTGAGAAACATTAGAGACCTAAACCAGGAGACAATAACTTACCAACCATAGCTTTTATGACTTTCCATACTAGTTTTTTTCCTCTTAACAAGTACTAAGAACATTCCTGGTTTTATTGCTATTTATTGCTTTTTAAAATGTATAGAAAAATGCTGCTGTTGAATTCTTAGATTAATACTTTGTTTCCAGGATTAATACTGAAGCATCAAACATGTTCCCAGCCCCACTTGAACTGAGGAGCCAGAGATAGCACCATCTGCTTCAACAGCACAGCTATGTATAGGAGAGCTATCAACTCCTAACAGCTTGCTCATGTTGCTTATATTTCAATCAAATTGATTCAAGGTAACAATTTGCCCACACATTTCCAGTCCCAGGCAGCCTTTAGTGAGCCTACTAGTGAGCTAGGGAAACTAAGGCCACAGAAGAAGAATTTGTTTACTGATGCAAAACAAGAGTGGCAGAATTAGTAATATAACTTCATTCCTGTGTTTAACAGCAAACCCTGCTCTATGCACAGCAGCCACATTGCTTGCCAACCAAGGGAAAAGCCTCCATGACTGTATCCTACAGCAATATGCATCCCAGGCTTCTTTCTTCTGGACCTGAGTCTTTAAGTTGTTCTCTGATTACCTAAGCAGAAGTCAAAGGCACAGAGCAATAGAGCCTGCAATGTGTGATTTATTTCTGGTTCCACCACTGCCTCCCTGCATTCCCTGGAGCCCTTACTCCATCTCACCTAGCTGAGCATGGATCATGTCCCATCTCCTGCCTCTAAATGGGCTGGAAGCTCTTCTGGGTAAAGAAATGCATTTTTACACTGCACCACTGCTTTGCACAGCTGGGCCTCCCATATGGTGAAAGCCTTTTGGCCTGTGTCCAATACAAACAGAACTTGAGGAGGACTCCTTCATGGATGCAGAGGAACAAAAATAAGATAATGGGCCAGGGATCAAAAGTAAAAAAAATAAAAAAATAAAAAAAAAAATAAAAAAAAAAAATAAAAAAAATCCTTTTTAGTTAGACGTGTGGAATTATTCCCGACACAGAAAAAGTATTCCACCTGCAGGAGACAGACTGTCCAAAAAACACCACATAAAGGAAACTTGGATGGTTGTATAACCACTCTAGTGTTACCAGGCAGGTCCCACTGGAAGCACAAACTGTTCTGCCAGCACCAAACCACACGGGAGGGTGAGTATGAAGGTCACTGAACACTCCTTCCATTCTCTCCCCCTCCTGAAACACCTGGGCTAAGTAACTCTGCATCCCAAAGAAAAAAAAAAAAAAAAATCATCAGCCATTCAACTTGCCCCTTTTGAGAGGGAATACATGGTGCTCTCAAAGCAGATCAGTTCTGTATAAACCAGGACAAGCAAGTAAACCTCCTGTTCCCCAAGCACAGGGCATTTGCATGACAGGTAGGAAGCAGCAGCAGAGCTGGCACATCCATGCATCAAGCAATTTTTTTATTTTAATATGAAGAATACAATTGAGAATTTGAAGTATTTAGGAAATGTCAGTATCCAGCCCTGTTTTCACAAGCAGAAATTAACAGAAAAAAAACTTTATGAACTTTTGCATATGACTCTGGAATAAGGGACACGATAGTGTGCTTGAAGAGGTCATCAACAGCAAATACACCATATGAAGTAGGAGCCATGTCACTGGGTGCATTTATTTTGTTTTAAAAAACAAAACCAAAAAACCTTTTTGTACAACTACTTTGAGCAGCAATTTCTAAATGGCTTTCAGCTAGGAAGATCTTTTAAAGTAGCTGCAACTGTGCAAATAGATGTCTATTTACAGACATTTATTTACAGGCACTCTGCATAAGTGTTCTCCCCCCAAACTGACAGAAATGTAAAACAATGCAACAGTTTTCTGTGATGAGCAAACTGACGCTTTGGAGGTTAGAATGTATATTATGCCAGAATAAAAGTAGCAAATGCAAAGACATGCAGCCAGCTAACTGGAAGAAACATTTCAAAGGTCTTAAGCCACTACAATGGCACCAGTAACGTGTGGTAGCTTTGACAAAAGGTAACAAGCTTTTTTTAAAAAAAAAAAAAAAATTAAATTGCTGCTTTTGAATTTTTTTTCTCTCAAATTCATATTTTAACAAGTCAGTTCATTAGGGAAACTGGGACTTTACATTAGGAATGCTAAAGGTTTAAAAACAAGAGGCCTTGGCAGGAAGAGCCCTTGTAGATGGTTTTAAACACCAACAGAGACATAAGAAGAGAAAAGAAAAAAGGAGATTAACAGCTCCGGTGTCTCCCGGTACAAACCCCTGTATAAAAGCTGGAAAAGAAGCCCACTTGGAAAGAAACAAGGAAATGCTAAGAAAGTCTGTGCCAGTTTCGTGTCAAGAATGAGATTCAGTGGAGATCTGGATTTTCCTGCGTCCTTTAAGTCGTCCCTATGAGATTATGTTTTCATTTCTTTTTCAGATTTAATAGGTTTCTGAGGGACTGCCTGAGGAAATCTTCTATAAAAAGTAAGGGCTTTGATTACATTACTGTCAATATTTTAGGTTTAAAAGACAGACATGGGAGCTCACTCAACCTTAGTACAAACAAATGCCACAACCTAAACTGCACTGTCAACATTGTAATATACCCCTTTTAAGACGCAGAACACCAACAGCATAACTTTTGATCTCTAAGCTGCATTTATATATACACACTGTATCTAGGATAGAACTTTAAAAATTTGAATCCATTTTAATCCGAGACAAAGTTTCAGTACTTCAGTAAGAGCAAGATGAGATGATAAAACCAGCACATAACCAAGTTGTTAGTTATTGCTTCTTCACAGCTGTATCTTTATGTTCATGACAGATGAAACAAATCCCATTAACATGCTCTAGAACTGAAGCCACAGCATGACTCTGCCTGTCCTCAGCAGCTCTAAGAAAAGGATTATCAGAAATCAACCCAAAGCCAAGCAGCTCCATTTCCAGTTTGCAGTTTCCTCAGTGAAGGGACCAGGCTGCACCCAACCAGCTTCTCAACACCCAGACTGCAGACTACTCCTGGATCTCAAGTCAATTTACCTAAGGGCATTAAATGCTTTGAAAGAAAGGTTATTTATACCAATGCACACACAGAGTTCCCACAGTCACATCACTGCACAGCATGGGTAAAGAAGTGTACCTTTTGTGGCTGTAATGCAAACATTTAATAATGAGGAATTATTTTCCTGTTTTGTTTATACCACCAAGGCAGCCACAGCTATTAAAGTCCTCATGTCCACACAAGTAGCCACCACAGGCTACTTGCTTCTAACACAGGATCCCTTTCCACACCAAGTGCTGCAGTAACCTGCCTGCACCCCTCCACAGATAAAGTTATGTGCAGAGCTCCTGGCACAGCTAAAACAAGCAGTAGAAATAAAACAACAGGATTTCACAGAGCACTGTCTGATACTCTGGGTCTACATCACTATATATTAAATCATCTTCTTACTGTTTAAGTGGACAACAACACCCCACCTCTGTGAAAAATAGGAACCAATGGTCATTCATATGTAAAGAAAAAGGCACATTTTCAACATTTACTATAATTGGGATCTTTAAGCTGCCAGTACTTAGTCATTAGAACATTAGTCATCTCCAGCTGGAGACTCTTCCCATGCAGCACAACATCCAAAATGAAATGAGAATTAGGGCTAACACTAAGTCAACCTCACAGTATCATGATGTTTGCAGTCACTCTCCACAAATGTCATCGAGTTCATGAATGTTTGGCTTTGTTTCCTGTAAACTTAAACATACTGTTGAGGCCAGGAAAGTGAAGTATCAGATTTTAGATTATTTTCAAAACACCTGACATCTTTATTTAAGCAATGGAGAAACTATGTACTGTCTGCTACTGAAATAGTTCTCTGACCTGAAGATAAAGATCTACTTCTAGAAGCAACTCTGTTTTACACAAAGCATCCCTTTTGCTTCTTTACCTCTTTCATCCCTGTTCCTCTCCCTCACAATTCTCCTAAAAATGAATACACGAATGGATTAAGCAGTTGAATTCATTAACATTTAAGTTTGTTCTTCCAGATAGTTATGCCTTATATAGAATAAGAAATGAAGTGAGAATATTTAAAAAACGAACTGCTGCGAGCCTGAGTCTTTTTTTAATTTCCAGAACAGTGTAAGTAATATGCAAATATGGCACCATAAAGGACTCAGTTTAAGAAAAAACTCTTCACCTTGTGTCAAATGAAAGCTTTTTTCCTCCTCAACCTCTCAGTATGTGAACTTGAGATCTAGATAAAATATCTTGCACTTTTTTTTACAATAATGGGTAAAAAGGGTTATCTAAATGCACTTCAGAGCTGAATCAAGTCTTGTAACACACAATTAGAGCTGCCAGTGTTCGTAGTGCCCAAAATGTATAAAATTTATTCCAAAAAAATCTTCCAATTTGCTACTCCTTCACCTTCCCACACTGCATTTCATATTATCTTCTTTTAAGAGCTTACATTGGTTTGCATCGTTTTTGTGGGACAAGAGGGAATCAAGGGGTTATGCTTAAAATTTAATGCAGAGAAGATGTTACTAGAATGATCTGTAGCCTGAAAAAGGCACCAAATTCCAAACTCTGCTCAGCTCTGGACTGCAATCTGACACAGTCTTTGTAAGTGCATGTGGGGAAGTCATTTAACCTCCGTGCCCCATTTATGCCACTTACCAGACATTTTACTTCTGTTCTAATGCTGCAAGTTACTGACATTTAAAGGGAAAAATCTGCATTACTGGAAATGTGCAAAGCTAAAAGTAGTCCTCCATCTTTCAATTCTCTGAAGAGCTACTAAGTCTGGACTGAAAAAGGGATATTCTGGAAGCAGTCAAATGAGACTGCCTCTACATGCAAGATGAGAATGCTGGGGGGGAAAAAAAAAAAATCTAGACACCTTAGCTACAATATATATCCTAAAGACTGCTGTGAAAATAGCAGCTTGTAACAGAAACAGCAGCTTGTAATGGAAATAGCAGCTTACTGTACCTTTGGAAAGTCACCAGTGTTCCCAAGCAAAGAAGGCCACTCTGGGACCAGTTTTACCCATAGTGCACATCTGTAGTTCATTTACCTGATGAATCTAAAATTACACAGCCTCTCCCCTCTGATTTCAGCTGACTTCAACTAATCCTGATTAGTCTTCCAAGCCCTTCTTGTTTACTGGTTCAGAATGGCAGCACCTACCTCAAGAGGTTAGTAAGAGTGTCAAGTCACCTAGTGCATACCTGGGAGGAATAACTAGATGGGATCCCCTGGCACAAAGGCAGACACTGAGGGAAGCAAACAGTAACACAGAAAAAAACCCACCAAGTCTCCTGCTTTCATGCTAATGTAATTAACAGGAGCAACTCACTCTTCAGAGTCTAACAGGGAATTGCAGCATAGGCAGTGGGAACTAAAATTGCAGAAAAGCACAATATATACTCAGCTATGCTCACAGCACGGGGTTTTATTTGCCAAAGAAATTCAGTGTGTCATAGCAACTAACTTCCTTGCACTACTGAGAATGTGAGTTCTTTTCATTTGTAATGAATGCCAATACTATTTTTAGTTTGATTTGATGAAGATCCCTTGTCTTTGGAGAAGGGACTTTGACCAATAGCTCAGATACTTTTTTTTTTCTGCAAGAGGTGAAGTGATTGTTTTAAAATAAACCCTTTCACACATAAGTAGACAAAATAATTGAAATAAAAACTGATTATATAAGACTCCTAATTAACCCATTTATCAACAACCCATCTGTTACCAACCAATTTGGTCAATTAATTAAAACTAATTGCCTCATTAAGTTTAGCACAGATTATGAGAAGTATGAAGCTTTAACACTGTAAGGCAACAGAAAACCTTCCTAGCAGAAAAGTTCCTAGTTGCCTAGAAAACCACTTTGCAGCCCAGGTGTTCAGCAGATCATTTACTCCATCTTTTGGCAGAAGAAAGGACTGCAACGCTTTTGGGTCCCCTCTTCCTCCCACATTCTGTCAACAGTTGGAAACCAGGCCACTACTGATTGAAAAGACCTTACATTGTCCCACAAGTTGCAAGCTTATCATTGAACATCTGACGTTTAGAACAGAAAATTAGATGTCCAATAGCATTGTCTTCCTAAAATGTTCCAGCTCAAGAGCACCAAATCTCAGTCAAGAACTTCATACAATAGTTAGCTGGAAGAAACTGCTGTTTCCAGGCTCCAGCCTGATATGTCTCCAGAGGTCTCTGTCCTCACTGATGCTTTCAAAAGTATTTTGAACACATTACAAACAGCCTTCAATAGACAAGACCAGGCTTGTAAACAACCAGAAAGATGTGCCATGGACTATCATGGAAGAAAATAAAATCATTTAAGGTAAAGATCACTTCTTTGTTATGGGAAATCCTTTCATATAGCTTAACAGGACAGTGCTATTAAACTATATTGCTTTGGACCACATTCACATTATGAACAATAATATAAGGCACACTTACAGAAAGCAGACAAATGGGCTTACATGGAGCTGTTTCCCAGTATTCTTCATTTGAATAACACCCATTTTCTTCAGTTACCGTAAGACAAAGGCATTAAGAAAGTCTTATTCACAAATCCATTTATGGAAATATAAAAATGGAGTAATCCAGTAAGAAACTATTTTTTTCTTAAAACACGTTCTCAGATTTCCTAATTCTTCCAGTTAATGGAGCCCTAATTCTGCAACACAAAGCTGGGACAGAAATATCCATGGCTGCAGCAGAAGCTGCACCACTCACCTGGATCCCTGTGCCAGCTTGATCCCTGACTGCACCTCCTGTTCCTGGCAGGGAGGAAGAATCTGGGGAGCCCAACATTTGACTAGGGTATACCTGCAATTTTAGACATTACAAGTCCATAGAAAAATTCTTAGTTGGCTGAAAACTGTTTACACGAAATCTGTTTGGGAGAGAAAAAACACCTTTAACTTCACAGTTATAAATCAGTACACATTAACAAGTGGGGGGGGAGGGATATAGTGCACAGCCTTACAAGTATTTCCACTAACTACCAAAGCACACTTTTACAATTGGAGGTCACAAATAATACTTAATCATTCTACTGTGATCAAAATTAGAGTCAAATAAAAACTGCATTTTCACAATAAGAAACAAATGAGCTAAATGTAAGCAAATCAATGAAGAGATGCTTTTAATGTTGAATGCCAAAGCCATCAAATCAAAGTTCAGAATAAATATTTTGAGTTGAAATCTTGAACACTGATCAGGATATTCCTTTCTTCTCTGCACATACCAATACAAAGTACAGTGAAAGTGCAATTGTGCAAAACAGAAGCAAGCTATTCTAAGCGTACAGAAAGTGTCAGGATGATAAAACACATAACCACAGAGTTAAATCAAAGTTAATGGCCACTAGCTGGTATTTAACTTACTTTCATTTCTCTTTTCTTTCCATTTTTCCACCTACCCTGCTTGGTTAATAAAATTGCCATTATAAGGGAGAAGCAAAGGCACAATTCAATGCTACATCAATTATTATGACTTTATTGTGACATACTGGAATTCAGCTGATCCCAGAAGGCTATACTGATGCCTTGGATGCAATTAATTTTTGATTGATCTAACTCACTCCAGTACTGCATGTAAAATGTTCATTGACATTTGAATAATTCTATTATACGTAAGAGATTACGGCACAGAGATCATTTGAAATTAATTGGCAAGTTATTTCAGTAAATGTAATACACCATTCCAGCCCTATTGTGGTAACAGTTATGTAATTGCTTTACAAAGTAAACTAATGAAATAAATGAACTGACTAATATGTGGCATATCAGGGCTTAAAAAGTGAAATTGCATTGTAGATTTCTTATCTAGCTCTAAAGGGTTGGGGCTGGTGAGTTAACTTCAGCACTGCAGAATTGAATATGAGAAGAATAACCTCATAAAAAGGACTTTGTTTCACTAGCTGAAGGTGAACCTAAGGTGCACAGCTTTTCAAAGAATTGATATGACTACTCAATACCTTAAGTGTTTGCAAAACCTGAGAACAAAGGTTATCACATCGTTATCACAAGGGGTTGCCAGAATTTGTTTTGTTTTCTGTGTGGGTGAGGAGTTTTTCTGAGGACTAAGTGTCATTTAGCACTATCTGCTACATGCAGAAAGTGAATTTTACATTTTGAGGTGCTGGCTATCTCCCAGTTAAATCACACAACACCGTTTATGGACAGCACTGACCCAGTTCAAACTTTCACATAAGCTAATTAATGCAAAGATTGACAAATTGGCTTTGAGCAAGAAGGTTGAGAGTTTCAAGCTTTGGAAATCAGGAATTAAGGAAAGCAACTCCAAAGCCAAAGCAAACCAGGCACAGAAGGGGTTTTTATTAGCAAAGGGGAAAGGTGCTTACTTGTGGAGGTTGACTGCAACTGCAGATTCTGACTCTCCCCTGGGACCACTGCATCCGTGTTTCAAATCATTACTGCATGCAAAGAGCTGTGATACTGTGACACTGCCAGCAGGGTCAGTAGCCCCGAGCCACAGGTGCCAGCACAGTCACTGTAAACCACTTCTCTTGCCTCAGAATCTTGCCTCCAATGGATGTCAGAACACTTCCTGCCCTCAGCAAGCAATCACTAGAAATTACAAGTCAAAGTTGTTATTAAAAATACAGAAAAAGGCATAATGAAATAGAAATAATATCTATGTCTCTTACTTTTTAAATTGTAAATAATTCCTTGACAAGGATTAAGTCACCTGATAATGATCTCTTAACATCAACTCCTATTTCAGTGTTAAGGAGGGACTGGATCTGCTGAAGTCCCACACTAACTCAAAAAACCCAACAAAACTGCCAGAATCTACAAAATGCTGACCGTTGCTTTTATCCCTACCCAAGAACAGACAGGCACAGCAAACTCTCTCACCAACTGGCCCAAGACCTGACAACTTGTACCAGGCATTAGATTGCTCAGTGAATTCATCTGAGCTACTCTTTCAGTCAGAAGGTCCCAGCTACACTCCAGTGGAGTGCACCTTGGCAAGCCAGAGTTAGAATGAGAGAAGCAGCACTCTGTGGAGTGGGAAAGGGACAAATGAGGGAGCAAAACAACAAAAGGAATAAAAGTCTCACTTCTGAAATTGTTTTAGCAAAGATCTGGAAAAGGGGGAGCATAATTTGGATTCTTTTCTCTAGGCAGGGATACATGGATCATTTCTGTTGGAATCCAACACTGCAGCATCACTGTGAATCCCAGCAGACACTACAAGGCACAAACAAACAGCCTGTTCCCTCATTAACTCCTCTGTGTTTGCATAACTAGAACTTATTTGCTGTATCATGTACAGACTTATAAAAGGAAAGTATTCTTTACATGTTACTTCTCAAAAAAACATTTTTAATGCAGATTCATTTTGGGTAGATGGTCTTAAGATTTTAATCACAACCCAGACCATGTCATCTACAGGGAACCAGCACTCCTGCAGACTGTCAGAAGTTTTGAGTTGTGTGAAATGTGTAGCATACAGTGCTAATTAAAAAACTTCTTATATTTAATGTGTGACTTACCATTTATTATATTTTAAAATAATAAAATAAAGGTAGCAGCAAATTATCTATAGGAAACCACACTCAGTATCTTTTCACCAATGCTCCAGTGTACCAAGGGTACAGATACACTCATTTTAAGAAAACACAACTAGTAACTTAACTTTTAAGAAAGGAATTTGACTCTGACTTTGGAGCAGGCATGGCAGTCTCCAAATACCAGTGGCAAAAGCACTTTTGCCCTGTTTAGCCAAAGAACCACAGATCCAAGGAAGGCAGAGGAAAAATGAGAGATGCACACACCAGGCTTCTTCAAGGAGTCTGGACAATCCTGGATGACACTGAAGACCAGGATGAGCAGAGCATTCTAGAAAAAAATATTTGTTCAACTGTTTTACTGCTACTGGGGCACTAACATTTTAGAAAAACAGCAAATAGAGTTTGAGTAGCTGGTTCAGCTACAAAATATAATGCCATTGGGAAGAAAAAAATGGATACCCATGCTGGCCTGTAAGTGATCTGATCTATCAGGTAGCCTAGGGCAAAGCACTGCTTTTCTGGCTGAGTTTATTCCTATGAAAAAAAGCAACCACCCCCCTCACAGGCATCAGTGCAAGAGGAACTCCCCATGCTGTCATTGTGGCACAGCTCAGAGAATCATAAAATATCTCAAGTTGGAAGGGACTCAATGAGAATCACCGAGTCCAACTTTTCTCCTCACGAGACTACCTAAATCATATGACTCACTGCCATCTAAAACTCTGACAGGCAAATTAAGACTGATGGAAATAAGAAATTCTCTAGAAGCTCCATGCAGTCACTAGAATTTCTTGTTTTGCAGGATCACAGTGTTCCTTGAATCTGGAATTACTTTTGTCTGGCTTTAGAAGACAGAAAAAGTTGGTCATGATCCAAACAGGTAAAGCATGTGTCCAGTGCTGTCAGTGCTTTAAATACATGAGTTACATGTAAGCTTGGCCTAATTATTTGAATACCTTCTCTCAAAAGCATTAGAGCAAAATAAAACACAGATTGTGGTACAGTCAAAAAACTGAAAAACCCCAGAAACTCCCTTGTCTCTGACACACCAAGGAAGAAGTAAGAAGTTATCATCACAGTTACTACTAGGCTCAAGGAAGCACTGTAAAGGAATCACAGTCAGATCAGATTAGCAGTAAGCAGAGTTTAACCACAGGTAAGTGCACAGTAAGATCCCTTAATGCCTCATATGGACCATACGAGCTCAAAATGAAATCTAAAAGAACCCTTACCCACCTGAGTACTGCCTGTAAAATCACTGGCAACACTGAAAATATGGTAAGGAAAAAAAAAAAAGTTGTGGAGATCATGAGGTAGAAATTCTCTCACAAAGAAACAGCTCCACCTTATGTTTGAGTAGCATGAGTATTTCACTCAAACCTACCTTCTAAACACACATCTGGGGGAAATCCAGCTATTGCAGACCACAGAACAGTGGTCAAAGAGGCATCATTACAGAATTTCAGCTCTGGAGTTATTTTTTTTCACTCCAGTGTTTGCAGTATTACTGGTGGTAATCACTATGCTCTCCACAACACAGATGTTGTGTCATGACCTCTTTACTTTTTCAGGCTGAATTCAATGCCAGCAGTGAATTTTTCTAGTGACAAAACAACATCATGCTCAGCTGCAGTAGTTTTCCACCTAATTCACAGCTGCAGGGGAAAAAAAAAGTATATTTAAACAACCATCATAGCCCCATCAAAAACTGTTCAACATGAACAGGGAACTAGTTTTAGGTTATATATTTCAATTCAGATGATAGAATCCATTTGTTATTGGAAAAATGTTTGCTTAGCATCTTCTGGCTTTGATCCTTTCTTTTTCAGGCTTTACTCCATCACCAGATTATTTGTAAGACTTATAAACCAAAATTCACACTCAAAAGAAGGAGGTATTTTTAAAATACTCAGTCCTTGCTTTTTCTTTGCTGTGAGCAGTTGAACACCTTCCTACCTTAACCACAAACATTTAAGTCAAGAATTAAGTAGTAAAGTGCAACTGTCAGTGTCTTAACCTCATTCTCAATTTTTATACATGGGCTTTGCTCAAATAATACACTACTCAGCTGAAGGATAAACTGGAACATGCATGTAAACATTCCAGAGTTCAGAGCAAAGAAAATTCCCTTGGGGTCCCACAGCCCATACAGCAAAAAGACTTAAAGAACACTGATGGCATCAAAAGAGAGCACAGACTGGGAACAATAAGAGATAATAAACATATTGGTTTTGCCAAGAAAATGCTGACAATACAAAGTCAGTGTATCAAAGAACCAGCATGTACCACTCTGGGGACAGTCTAGAAGGGGAAAAAGGGACAAGCAATAAGTGAGTTCACTCACAGAAATTAAGAAACAAAGCATTCTTTAAAACTCTTGATTTAAAAAGTCTTGATTTAAAAGTCTTGATTTGCCAAAATAAAAATACTACTCAGCAAAGGCACTCTGTATAAAGACTTCTACAGTTTTGAAAGCAATCTTTCAAGAGCAAGTAAGAAAAAAGCCAAGTCACTCCATTCAGGTATGAAAAGAACAGCAGATATTTCCATATAACCATATGGCCACAGCACATCAGGAGAAGCAGAGCACTATTTCTTTGGCTGAACAAGTATCAGCAATTTTGTGGCAGGGTGCACTGTGACTGTGGCAACTTTTACAAAGTCAGGATTAGACAGAACAAACAAGGGAACAAAATAAACCATGTGGTTTTACACTTTATTTCAGAGCCAAATTTGCAAACTACCTCTGGTCTTCCATTAGAAGTGGTCTCCAGGAGGCATGGTATTTAGCAGAAGTGCTACTTTAAGATAGTTATGGATACCATTGTGCAAAATGGATTTCACTGATGTTTAATGCTTGTTGTATAACTACAACCATTTCCTGTGGTTTATGATGTTCTCATACAAGTATTTGTTGGACATGCATGCTGACATTCATGTGGGTGAAATGTCTTGGGCAGTCATTGAGTGTTACTATAACCTACACCAAACCATCAGTAGTTCGTGATGGCAACAAGTGGCATAGAAATTGATCAAATTTTTTGTATTTGTAAACAATTATTCTTGTTAATGGCCAAGTGATTTGATATGCTATCAAAACATTTCTCAATTGCAGTGGCAAAGATAAAGGGTAATGGCATGTAATGACCTGATGAACTTCTGCATGAGCACCTATAAATTCCTGCTTTGCTTGCTTTCTTTGTAGGACTATAGAGCTAATTTAACTTTTTTTTTTTTCTTTCTTTCCTTCTTGTTTGTAGCCAAGGGATGTCTTCAGGTAATATTTCATGGCAGTGGCAGTCTTTAACTATAAGTTCACATGCCATCACTGTTGCTTGTCCTTTATGACAGAGAAATGGTACATTATCACTGAAGAAAAACTAGAGTATCACTATTGGTATTGTTTTTTAATTTGATCAAGTTATTCACTGAGCAAGCCTCTCACCTTTCTAAGGTATTAATTGTATTCAGAAAAACTTTTCTCCAATTTTTTTTTTTAAATTTTATTTTTTGCTAATACTCTAAAAACCAGCAAACTCAAATAATATTGTCAACTGCTTATTTCTGTTCTCCATTTGCTTGATTATAAACCACTGGCTCCACATTTTCCCCTTGAACAAATCACCTTTGTATTTAGTACAAATAATTGTTCTAAAAGTATTCTAGTAGAACAGGCAAAGAACAGTAACTACCAAGAACCATGATATTTTCTTGGCACAGTCTCATTGCAGAAGTCTTTGCTCTGAACCTATAGCTTGCATAGAAACATTTTATTTTGCAGCTGTCTGGTAACAGGAAAACCAGTTATGGTACCTTAGCTGATTAGCACTCCTCAGATTCTGTGCATGAAGCTCACAACAGCAGTGTGCAGTCAGGGGTATCCCAGCTGAGAAGGGTTCATACATCCTTCAGGATGACAGCAACGTAACACATGAACCACATTTCAGATCCACAAACTAAATAGCACAAGCATCTTTTTCTGTGGAAGTAATCTAAAATGCAACAGAGATAAGCACTTCCTATCCATGCTTAGATCCCCCATCTGCCAACACTTTTGAGCACGCCTTGCGCTTCGTTTCCATGGCCCAGCTGTACATCAGATGTGGAGAGCTTCAAACTTCATTTTAAGCTTATAATGAAAATGAACTGCATTTACATAGCCCTCTCAGAATGCAAATGAACTTAAGTCTTTTGTGCCAAATGAAATCACTGCATCTCAGCAAGACTTACTGATGTGATAACGTTCAGAAAGCCTCAGATCCTCTCTCTTTAGTATTAACTTTAAGAGTAATTAAACCATAAAAAAGTATGATGTTCAAACAACAAGAAATATGAAATCCACAAAGAATTTAAGTTCCAAAAGCCAGCAAATTAGGACTGGTTGATCTCAAGGTACTCACAGTCAAACAAGCCTTCATATGAACTGACAAGTCAACACCTCTTACAGGTACTAAATTGGAATCAACATTCAGGTTTATAACTTTTCATGCCTAATAAATTTATCATTAAAAGTCTTAACTCTTAACATACTTTTAAAAGCATGTGTGTACCCCTGGCCCCCACTTTTTTACATAAGAGTAAAATAATTACAATACTAGGGGAAAACAACAGCTGAGCAATTGCTTAGTACCAACACCAGTACCACCAGCTGCAGCATGATTCAGCAAACAATATTATCAAGTTTTCTCCTGGCCACTTAAACAATGAACTATTGTGATAAAAGCTGCTTAAGAGGAAAGAAACCTGGTCATCCCAATCCATACAAACATATATTTAGACAAAAGCAGATGATAAAAGGTCAGAGGTGACCATAATAATGACCCTTCATACAAAGATACTTCAGTAAATTTTCTCAACGTGTGTTAGGAAATGGCATCTCAGTTTCTAGGTTGAAAAATTAATGTACATATAAAAGATCCTAGAAAAGACAACCAAATTTAGGCATCAAATGTACCAAAGATACCAATAGCATGCCAATAACCTTCAACTGGAAGACAAAACCAAAATGTAAGTGAAATTAATTTTATTTAGCATTATCCCATTACATAACCATTTTATCTTATAGTTCTTAGAATGCTATTCATCCACGTATTAAAAAAGCTCAGACACATCACACGATGCATGAAATCACAACTTTTTCCAGAGAAAAAGTTTTTATTCTTCTCTGGCTTAACCTACAGGATTTCAGAAAACCAAAGCAAAACAGCCTCCTTAAACGGCTAGACAAGCATCCTACAGTGCCTTTGATGGACTAAACTGCAGACAAAAGAGAAGCTTGGTCTGGTTTTTGTCAACTTTGTCCCTGAGTTTGACAGTTTTCTTCTTTATAAATAAAGTCATTAATAGTTTTTGCAATAACGAACACACAGAGAATGAAGAATTGAGGAGACAGCTTCATAGGTCCTATACTTCCTACCCCTCCTTGCCGTTTCCTGCCACATAAAATACATTTTTTAAAAAACACACAAACCACAAAACCCAGCCAGCCATCACTCATCAGCTTACCACTCATGTTTGAGAGGAATGGATCCTTAATTTGCAAACAAGCCATGATTAACTCGCCTTAAATGTCTTCCTGACTCACACAAAACTGCATTTTCATGTGTTGAGATTCAAGAGATACAAGCCTTTCCAATGTTAAATCAAACTAATTGGTTTTAAAACATAACCTCTCTTTAAACAAATAGCACAGCATTTATGTTAAAAAAAGGTAAAGAGACCAGCCAGCCCATTATTTCAACTGAGGTCTCACATCACCCTATTTATGACAACACTGCCAGCAGAAGTAGAACCAGAGCAGCTGAGACTGTAAGACTAGACAAGACAGTGTGACTTCAAGTTCATTTTGTACGAAAAGTTCTTCAACTTCATTCTCAGTAGTTCTTAAAATTTGACTGTACACATCGAGATACTCCCACAGTAATGTCCCAAAGTCATGCAGAAAAAGAATCTGAAGAGTCTCTAAACTCAACTGTCTTGGTTCTTTCCTAGCAACTTCAGAAAAATCAGCAAGTCTCTTGCTACTGCCTTCCAGCTGGGCAATGGAGATGCCACCATTAGCTGAGAAAGAGCACCCTTCTCTTCTGTTACATTTTGGCTTCTATAATTTTTGATTTGCCAGGTTCTCATATAAAGTATCTTTGGCAATCATCTCCAAGTAAAAACTACCAGAGTTAAGAAAACATTTCTAACAGTACCAAACTGAAGACACATACCAAAAGCATTTCACATGGTGAACTCTGGTTAGCAGGATAACTCCTCAATGCCATTACAGTGAAGAGGCTTTTTAAGTGGTCTGAGTATCTGCAGAGCTGCTACATAATTAAACTAAAAGCTTTCAACTGCACACAGCTGAGCACACATTTTTCATAGCTTGACATTTTTTGATCCATCCAAACACTGCAAAAGGAACAGTGATCATTATAAACCTGACATTTGTACATCCTGAAACTGCTAAATTCAGATCTAAGACAACAATAAAATACACAATTAGTAAGCCCAAGCCAGCAGCCTAACATCCAATTTAACAACTTCTGGTTGTGCAAATTTCCAGCAATTTAAAAAACAATATTGAGGTTGATTGAACAAATAAAGTAACAAGACACAATGAAAACTGGTGAAATAAAATGAAGCATTTTTCTACCCAATAAAAGTTTCAATATGCACAATTCTTTGAAAGAAATTTTACTAAATATAATAAATATTTTATTTCACAGACAAGATAAATAATTTTATTGAGACAAATTTGTGCTGCAATTCAACATGTCAGATAAAAACAAAAAACAATCGTGTGAAATTAAAAAGTTATGATTAACCTTTTTAGGAATTCAGTGCCAGTGTGACTGTGCTTAACACCTGTAAAATCACTGCTCAAAACCCCTTTTCTTTTTAGCTAAGGCTTCAGAGTATTGTGACAAGTTAATCAATACCCTCATAAATGAATGATATGCTCAATGAAATAATCTCACATGGACACATGCTGTGTATTCCAATTTACTTGTAAACATCAGAACTTTCTGTTCACTGCTTTACACTTCAGAACACTGACAACTCAATCTCCCTGCACCACATTATGTTTTGCTTCAGTAACAGTTATACTGCTGATGGTCCTTACTCCCCTGTTTTCTTCAGCTTTTGTTTTGTGGGTTCTGGTTTGCTTTTTTTCTTTTTTTTTGGCTTTTTTTTCTTTTTTAACCAGTTAAGCATCCCACCACATCCACAAGGGCAGTCTTAACTATACCTTAAGATGTAAGCCATTCCTCCATACATGTAGTCCCTGCTGGCAATAACTGGAGATCTCTACAGGATATCTGTCACCTAGGTTATGTCAGGAAGGTGTATCTTAAGGCTTCATTCACTACCAAGGAAGCTGTTTGAAGAAAAGCTTAGAGAGAATGATGCAGAAAGAGGAAATTACTCAGCTCTCCTTCACTGTACTGACCAGCTGAGAAGACAAAATATTCAGATTGCAACCTTTTACATTGCCACTCTGATACCAAGGCTTCCAATAAACACGTATGGAAACCTTTTTCCATAGAGATTTTATGCAAAAAAATAAAATAAAAATGCAGCCCTTTTCTGCAAACATGTACAGGAACTATTCTGCACACAAGCATTTCATGTTCCTTTCTTCATATACCGGGAGAGGAACTGACTTCTGACAAAGTGGATCAGCTTGGTCTCTGTGCAGAACATAGTAATGATGGTTGCTGCAAAGCAGAGAGCCCCCATGCTGATGTGCATCAGCCTTGCCATCCAGCCCTTATCACAGCAGAAGAATACCTGCAAAAGAAACAAGCAATCACAGGAAAACTTGTCAGCACCAAGTAGATTTACTGTCTCAATAAACAATAAAGGTCCAAAAGCTCTCTTGATCATGCTAATGCCATCAACAAGCTGAGCCCAGTTTTGCCACATGCACGGATCCTACAATAAATCATCTTCAGTAGTCACAACACTTGCAGAAAATTCTGTCAGTAAAAGAAGAGCATTCGGGAGATACCTGGCAAATGTAAAAATTACTCTGATCTGTCATGCAGAAAAACGTGAATCAAGGTATTAGAAAAACTTCTGGTGCTACCATACAAGTCTGCTACTTTGCAGCAACATATTAGGCTATTTTCTAACAAAACCCCATGGACATCTCCCATTATATATGAAATATAAAGCTCTCCTTTCTAAGGCATAGTAGACTTTCTTTTTGTCAAATTGTTGTACATTGAAATGCTACCATCTCTGTAATAACTAGCCTGCACAATTACCATATAATTGCCTGCATAAAAGGGATAAATGTGCTCTAGGCACTTTGTTTCAGCTCCTGTTTTCATTGTTTTCCCTCTATCACTTTTTAAGTACAAATTTTTAGTAAGTTACTTTGTGCTACTGCAAAATTTCAATTATTATTAAGAGCTAAGAACATGGATTCATTTATATATAGCAGAAATATGTTAACTTTCACTTCACTTGTCAAATACATCTTCTACAAGTGGGAAAGAGAATAAAAGTCACTTAATATTATACCTGGCCTTGCCTGCAATGCAATCCTTCCAGCCTACCCTCATCAGCCTGCTAATGGTATTTCTCTGCTTGTGGACACAAAAGCCACATGACACCAACTTTTGCAGTGAAAGGAAACTCTTGAGAAAGATGCTTACCTCTGAGAAACCAGTGATTACTCCACTTATGATATAAACGAGTACCAAAGATGGTGAGGGAAGCAAGCCTGTCAGAGGTCTGTAAGTGCTGTCTTTGAAGTAATCATAGATATAGTGGATGCTGTGAGCTATTCGAATGCCCATGTTAAAGCAGTTGGCAAGGATAAAGCCAATGCTGCCATGCCAGTGGGTCAAGAAGTAAGAGATACAAAGAAATGTGAAGGACAATGCCAGCATGACAAAATTGTACCTAGGAAAAAAAACCATAGAAACAATTTAACAGTACAGAATTTACCACATTTTTTTTTTCTAAAACAAACAAAGAAATACTCTTCTAATGAAAGAAGTTAAATCAGAGAAGAGATGTTAACAAAAAAATTCATTGAAATAATGAAAAATACATCAAAGAAATTAAACCAAGAACTAAATTATGAGAAGAAAACTTTCACTTATTGGCTGTATACTAACTTCAAAAAGTCAAAATCAGTAAAAATTATTAGTAATGTAAAAACATGGGGATCTTTTGCTATTTTATTTTAGGGTATGTATTACAGAAAAATAATGCTCAACAAGATGATGCTTTATTTAGTTTCTTCCATGCTGGAAGGCGTCTCAAAGTCACCTAGTCCAAACTCCTACTTAAAGCAGACAAACTACTGAACTCAGACCCACTGTTCACAGCATCCTGAAGTGTACCTAAAATCACAGTGACTCCACAATGTAAAAATTTAACAGGTGAAAAATTGTTGTAAGTTTTGAGTCATAATCTGTGTGAAAAACTAACTTCAAGCAGGTATGTACCTAAAACAAGACTTCATATTTTAAATATTTTCCAGTTATTCATGTACCAGAAGTTAATTTAACAACCTTTTTATTTCTTAATTTCTGACCTTTTGACTCAGACATTTCAACATTGGCTAAGGCTTCTATATCTAAATCTCCACAGCTATGTGACTGAGACATGGGGCAGTTCTTAAAGTGACTCAGAAAAATTTGCTCCGTTGAAAAAAGAACTTCCACACACATACCCATGCAGAAAATCATTGTTTACATGCTGAGCTCCAAGCAAACCATATGCAAATAATTACATTAATATTCTGGGGATACTATTTCCTACCTGTCTACCTCTTCTTTGCACATCAAAGCAAAGGTAAAACATTCTGTTACTCCATTGACAGCAAGAAATAGGACATATAAAGAATAACACCTGAGAAGATCTGGACCTAAAACACATTAAAATTACAAGTAGATTATTATTACTATTATAAAACTGTATTGATTTTACACTCAAAATTGTAATGTTATCACTAATGGAAACTTAAGTTCATTTGAAGAAGTTCTGTCCAGATTTCCTGACAAAACAAATAATGAAAAAAAAAAAAACCAAACAAAAAACAAACCCTATACAGCCAAAAATAGTAGTTACTATAGTAACAAAAAAGATAAGCATCCAAAAAAGTATTACAAGGGATTTACCAATTAAAAGTCAGTATTTATCATAATCCAAATCATCTTTTGTACAGGAATTTTTGGAAATTAATCCAACAGCAATTGCGAGGGTCAACATTTGTATTTTGAAGACAACAGTAAGAAAAGGAGACAGGTTGTTCTATACATTCAAAACCTTGCTGGATGAAAAATGATACTCAGATTTCTATGAGCTGGGGATAATTTATATGTAACTTTAAAATTCTCCATCCACATCTTAATCTTTTTCTTGTCCTTCAGAAGTTATAGTACACAGAAAAAATCCCATGCTTTTTAGCAGGTTACTGTGCATCCCTGAATCCTTTTCTGATGGCAGCACTGTAGCTCATATTACTGAGCCTCCTCCTGTTTTGTTTCCAAGTAACAACTGCCCAGTGAGCATTAATAAATACAGTGGAGAAAAGCTGAAGACTTTTCAAATTTGCATAAAAACATTGAACTAGAGAGCACTCAGAAGGCAAAAATATCAAAATAAATATACCCACAAATATCTGGTAAAATAAGACAGTATGTATGCTCAACATTTCATTTTCACACAACATCATTGGGCAAAATAATAAAATTTCTTGAGTCATTTGAACTCATTTTCCTCATCATAGCCCTTTTCAGTCAAGTAAGCATGTCTGAAAGATTGGGCCCAGACAATCATTGTTGTTGAGAAAGAGGAACAGAAGATGTTTTCTTCAGAAAAATAGTTGGCTTCCAGGTTCCAGAATGACAATTTATCACCTTTGCTTCCAAAATTAGAAATATATCTGACAGAACCACCAGCAAGTCAACTCAAAACAACATCCACTAGTTATTAGCATTTTTTTTCTTGTTTATGCAGAGTTTTCCTTAGAATCACTATGCAAATTGAGCACCATCTTCCAAATAACATGCAGGGGTCTAAAGGAAAAATATCTAAACGTTTAACACTTAAAAATAGAGAAGTGTCTATGGTGGTAGAACTTATCAAATCATCTTTACACTGAACAAGGTAATGCAAATTAGTTTTAACGCCCAATAAGCAATATTCCAAGGTTATGAAGGTGCAGAACTCTGACAAGTGCAAGTGTCTTCAGCTACTGTCACAAGCTTTCACCTTCCCTGTAACTTCCTCCTAATTATAATAAATCTTGAAATGGACAACAAAGCTACCACAATAGCACACAGGCAAAATTTCAAGACAGAAATCCAACACAACAGCACCAAGGAGCTGCTAGATCTTCTCTCAAGAGAGGGGAACTAGGAACCAAGACATTACAGAGGGCTCAGCTATAGCAGACAGATTGTTTTCTCTAGAAGCAGCTCCTGCAGGTCAACTGAGAAACCAGTGAAAGAACTCAAGAAAAACCTGCAGGCTACAATTTATGTGTTTGTTTCAAAATTGAGTTAAATGAACCTTTTCTTCCTGACCTGAAAACCTACAGTGACCCACAAATTCTGAGTGCTTCTATGGACAACAACATGCACAACTATAGCATAACTACTATTGTTTAACATCATTTTTTAAAAAAAATATCATTGTTTCTATGCTTAATCTATGGATTTTTTGGTTCCAGTTTGTTGTACAAGTTTTCAGGGGGTGGTTGTTGCTGTTTTAAACAGCTGTAGGTAGAAATTCTACATCATGGAGCAATCAAGCAGTCCTTTAAAATGTTCTTTTCCATGAAATTGCAGAAAGGTAGATCAGACTTATTGTAGAGCTCAATGTATTTATGTTTCATATTTCTATGTATATATTACACATACATTTATATATATAATATATACTGTTTATATTTATTTTAATGTGACTAGGTATTAATGATGTTATTACAAAGGCATGAGTTCTGGATTCAAACAAAGTCACTGATTTCAAAAAGTTTTGCAGAAAAAATTATCTGCTTATTTACCTGAGAATTCATAATAGCTACAGCTTCACTTTTTAAAGAATGTTTGAGTTTTTTTGCCACTTGTATAAGTGTTTACCTGTTCCAGAACTGAGCATTGAGCCTCCATAAATATCCAGAGCCAGCTGAGAATAGGCATAGCCAAAAACTGTGATGGTAAGGCCAATCAGAAGCACAAGTTTCAACAGCAATTCTAATACATTTGCAGCCATAGTAATATCATCCTGAAAAAACATTGCAGTCAATTATATGAATCAGAATCAAAGGTATTTTCACACAGAAAAGCTACTTCACAGAAAAAACCAGTTTGCACAGTGTAAATAGCTGTGAAACTTATCCTTTGGTTTTGAACCATCCGTACACACAGTCTTCAGAAATATAATTTTTAAATATCAATGTTATTTCATTCTATGAATGAAATATCCTACACAAGTATTAGCCATCAACAAGTCTGTTCAAGGAAACATGCAAACAGCACTTGCACCTGTTTAGCAGTTAGTATATGGCAAAGGAGAGCACAGCATCTGCCTAAGGCCACAACTGAAGTCAGTGGAACGGTCAGATTTTTATTGCTACACAGGGCTCGAGGATTTGCCACACCAGAACAAGCAATTTGTCAGCTCTACTACCTCATTACAACAGTTATTCTTGTAATGTAATGTCATTTCAGTAGATGCAAGTAAAACTCAAGCATTTTGCCAGTTATACATACCAGATACTTAATATATAGAGAATGTACTCATACATACATCTCTCAGCCTGTCACCTGAAACATGGGATTTATTTAACCACGTGCAATGGTGCTAGTAGCTGGATTACTGCAAAATGTTCTCATAGTGTCAGACAAAAGCCAAGGCTGACCTTCATGACTGATCAAGAATTTCTTACCTAGAGAATGTCTGAGTGTCATTCTGTGGAGCAAAACACTTGTTTGTTTTATCACTGATACTCAACACACAGAAGGCTGTGAAGAACAATTTCATTTCTTCCCAAAACTGCACTTTTTGGAAACATTAATTTAATACTTAGCTACTTAAATTTTCAAGTCAGTCAGGTATTTTCAGACAGCATTTATTTGATAGAAAGAGCACACTTCTGTGATATAAATGGTTGCCTGTGTATATCTGGAAATACACAGTACATTTGAGTTTACATCATACTGTTTGGAGCAGATTATAACTTCAGTTATAAAACAAGGCAAAATTATACCTATTTCTATGTATATCAATTTCTATTCCCTAACCATTTTACCTCTTTTCTTGTAAAGTAATTTTTTCCATTCACTTCCAACTTCTCAATTTTAACAGCCTTTATAGTCAATTTTAAACTCACATTTCTGTGATGCAACTTATCTGTAACAAATACTAAGTATCTGACATAATTAATAGAAAATAAACATACCTGCTTCTGATCCCTTACACTCTTCCCTCTTTCCAGCACTTTGGCAAAAAAGACATAAAAACTCTCCTCAATAGGCAAAAAGATAAACCTGGCCACCAGTGAACCAAGATTATTCACGATATCATATACACCTCAAAAAAACAAAAACAACATAACAGCAACCTGTTATTTTTCAGATTCATTTTAATTCCAAGTCTTCAACAATAACATGAATCCTAATTTAACATTTTCACCAAAGAGAAAACAAGTGGAATTTATTGCAACATTAAAGCAAGGTTCCCTAAAAATTCTGACAGTCACAGCAACCACAGCACAAAACAACAAGACTCAGTTGTAGTTGGCAAAGCTCAGACAAAAGTATCAGCTACAGAGGTGTGAATTTAGTAACAGCACCAAACCACACAAATTCTTATGGTAGAGGAAGTTAAAAGACCCTGATCAATATAATTGACTGAGAACATCACTGTAAGGGTTTACTGATGGAAGAGAAGACAGAGAAAGCTATCTGCTTTTAACATGAGGTTGTTCTTTCTTTCACTGAAGTGGAAGAGCAATCCTACCTGACATTTTTCCAGCATTTCCATCCACTGCAAGATACTTCTCCAACCCTGACAACACCTACGTGTGTGGTTGTATATACACACACAGAGCACAGTTACTGAGAGCATACAAAGTCAGGCATCTGTAGAAGCACTTTATATATTTACAGGAAATATCAGAGGAAGGTTCTGGCTGATTTCACAGGACTTGGAACCAATGTTTCCCAACATTTTGAGGGTACAAGTGTCTTTGTACTCATTGCTCCTTTAAAAGGCCCTTCAAGTAAGAGGCAGTTCAGTTGTTCTGCAGGGAAGGAGGATCAGAAATGGGCACAGTTACCAGGAGCAAGCACACAGTTAAGTATTTATGGGGAAACAGACTACTGACAACAATTAAAAGTAATTTAAGCTAGCCAAGAATCTTGTAACAGTGGGCCAACAATTACAGCCTATTTTCCTTCCTCCACAAGCTATAAAGGCACAAGATATGGCCAATTCTGTCATTTTAATATCTACTGCCATAAATCCCTCTGTAACCATGCTGAATTCTTCCACAGAACATAATTCAATTTTGACATGCAATGAGGTGAACAACCATGTTCTTGCCACAGCAGCTAACAAAGAATCAAAAGGAAGACATAAACCAGCAGGAAAAGAGCTTTGATCCAGAGGAAAAATTAAATTAAAATCCAGGATACTATATTTCTTTTCTACATCTATATCAATCATTCTCTGAAATGTATCATGAAGGCTGTGAAATCTTCTCAGCTTTGCCAGTTGTCTTTAAATGCTTTAAGTCATTTTGAGAACCATCTGAAGAGCAGTATCTAAGAAAATTGTGCCCCCATTCCACAACACCATCACACTTACCCTGATCTCCAAAATTTAACACGTTCAAAAAAGTCATCACGTATCGTTCACCTGTAAGTTCAAAACCAAGAATTTAAATACAAGTCCCTCAATCTTTCCCAACACTTTGTTCAGGTATTTCCAGCACTAAGTATTAAAGAGACAAAGTCAAATGGGACAGCATCTAGTTAAGAATACACTCACACTTCACTCAGGTTGGTAAAACCTGCTGGCAACAATCTGAAAGTTCCATGCCCACAATCACCTCCCCAGCCTTCTGAAGCTTTCAGTAAATTTTAAATAATTTTTCACTAGCCCTCCTCCATCACAACTCTATGTCAAGCCTCACCTTCTGTCAAAATCTGCTTCAAGAAGGATTGTTTGAAGAAACTCCAAGTCAACCGTGCTTCCTTCCAGTTAACAAAGGTCTGCAAAAAAAGTATCAAAAACGATGCAAAATACAAAGTACAACTAGAAGATACAAAGCCAGCACACTACTCAAGGCTAGTTCTAACTGTACTGATAGAGAAAACCTACAATTATCACCACTACTAGCACCTAATCCAAAATACTGCTAAAAATAAGCACCAATATCACTTTGATCTGGAAAGGTGTTTTTTCCCCTGTTGAAAATTACCACTATTGCAGATAAAGTAACCATAGAGGCTTTCTACAGAAAATACTACTCAAAGACTGGGGAAAAAAAAAAAGCAAAAAATAAAAGCCCAAACCATGCTTATTAGCATGCCAATATCACTTCCAGCTTTACTGCTGATAAAAATTGCTTACTGCTCTTCAAACTGTCCCCACCAGCCTTGCAAACTGTATCTTCTCTACCTGCAAATATTTTCCAACGTCTTCTTCCTCATTGTGCTTTTCTTTCTTGCCTTTTCTTTTGAGAGCACTTAAGACATATGTATATCAAGCAGGACGCTGTGTACCACCATGTTTATATTGCAGAAAAGTCCAAGTACCAAAACCCCATGGTAAATTGGTTCTGGTTTCTTTCCTGCTTCAGAACCCATGATACATGGTAATTTCCCAGCACACTGCAGGCATTCTATACCCAGTCTATGTTTTTTGCAAAGATCCCAAAAGAGAAGTCAGCAATAAGCCCACAACTTCAAAGAGGTTAACTTTCATAATCTTTTTCTGACAAGCTTTTTACAAATGAGAAACAGAATGTGTATGTGACTTTTTTAATCAGTCATATATTCTACAGTGCAGAGATATCCTCAAAAGCACCCAATTAACTCCACTCTCTCATCCTAATTTTCAAAGGTCTCTAAAGGAAAACTTTAAACCAAGAAACAAACCATGCAACCTACCTCATCTTCTATCATGTTAGGTAATAGAGCTTTCATTCTAGCAACTGGAAATGACTTCTTTGTTGCTTCAGGAGATCCCAAAAACATCACAAAATAAATTACATAGCACATGACCAGAACACTGACATATAAAAGCTAGAAAAACAGAGAAAGAGAGAAGAAAAACAACTAGTAATATTAAATAAACTCACAGATGCAGAATTACAGGCTGGAGTTTCAAATTCAATGAGAAAATGAAGTAGCCCTTATTCCTGTAAAATACTCAAGACTTTCATTTAACACCTCAAGAATGTTTGGGGTTGGTTTTTTTCTTAATTTGGTTACCAAAGCCCTTTGCTAACTTCTATGCTCTTCTATACAGCATTTTTTAGAATGATTAAACTCTAATTATAAAGCAATTATTCACTCAGTCAAAATTCAAGTTGACAGAGTAGCTGCAGTCCATGTCTCTTACTTCAGCTACAAGCTACCTACTACAGCCACTGCAAAAACTGAACAAAAAAATAGTCCCACTTCCACACCTTAGGTGGGTCACATTTTAATTTCTAGGTGAACTGATAAGTGCTTAGGCCATAATTCCACTTTTCTGGAGTCGATATATCCATTCTCCATTGCAGGAAAGAAAAACACTTCATCTGAGTACCTGCTACACATGATTAGCACCTTGTGGTAAGGTGATATACAAGCTGATAAAGTTACATGTGATGACAGTCTGCTTTTACCATAGAATCCAAACTCAAAAGCTCAAGCCAGATGGTGAGTCTTCAAGCATTAGAATGTATAATTCATTTCAAAAGTACACAAAGTTTATATAGAATAAGATAACCTTACTTGCAAAATGTGCCTTCAGAGACAGAGGAAGAAGCTTTATTAAACTGCCTGAGGTCAAAGTGCAAATCAGTAACAAGTATCAGAAAAAGACTAAATAAAGTGCTAAATCATAAACCTCCCAGAAGCATTTTCTCTTACCTCAAAGTTATTTAACATGCTAAATATCAAAGACAAATAAAAACTCGGATGCATCAAGAAATTATAGGAAAAAAGAACACAGGAAACTTACCTGAGCCAAAGAAAAAATGTAGACACCCCACTGAGGATAAAGGACTACTAAAATAACAGTCAAAATGCATTTTGACACTACTGAAAGGCTTTCAGCAATTACCTTTAAGAAAAAGAAAGAGAAGGTTTGCTTTCTACCACATTAACTGAGACTCAAATACATTAGTTTCACACATAGAATTTATGTAAGAATATAGGACTTTCAAAGTCAATGTGACTGCATCACAGTTTCTTTCTGCTAGTTGGCCATCTTCCATTTCTATTTCTCTATACATTTTCTATTCTTGCATTTCACAATTCCTCCACTGCACTTTGCCAGTCCTTTGTATGGGACTTAGAGGAGAAAACTTTGCTTGTGAGAATCATGTTGTCAATTGTTGCATTTCACAATTTTATCCCAACAATCAACTGAAATGCAAAATTCTCCCTTCAATTAGAACTTGTGATTAAGTATTTCATGACTATAAAGTGATTATTTCTAAATTAACCCAATTTCTTGTATTAACAGATGTAAATTCATATCCATGGTGGAATTATGTCAGAATACTAAACAGAAATTGAGTTTTTTTACATGCTTGAACATACAAACATCAGGACAAAAAGAATCTCTCACACACACACACTCCCCATGTGCTTTACTAACCTTAAGTCTCACAAACAAATGAGCTTGTGCTAAAACCCAGAGAGGTTCTCCCAGAAGCTCGATAACTGCAGAAAGACCAAATGCCACTACACCAGCCTGATAATGAGGAACCACAGAAGGATCAGGTACTTCAAGCAAGTGTAGCCAGACTAAGCTCAAGAAAATAGACCAAAAAACACCAAGGGGGACTCTAAAAAGTTAACATAAATACAATCAGAAGAAATGTTATTTAAGTAGGGGGGAAATAAAACCATGACAACTAGATTAAAATTTCACATATTGACATAATAGTTTAAAATTGTAAAAGTCTTGAGGAATTAATTTCCATTATTACAATGGCAAAAATACTTTGGTTTTGTAATGAACATTTTTAAAGCATTCTTTTGCAAGACACAGAAAACATTTTTCTGACTCGACCTTATGCTAGGCTGTTGAGTAGAAAACAGAACTATCTGCATTTCTCAGTCCCTATGATCAAACAATCCTAGTCCCATATGACCCTCAGAACACTGCAAACCCCTCACTGCTGCAATTTTTATAGTCTGCAGTTACAAGGACTTTGGCAAACTGTGCTGTATATCACTGGAACAGCTGAAGATGCCACCACTCCTACTGCTAGTCTCATTCTCCCAAAAATCTCTGGTTCTCCAGAGACCAAACATGTCTTTGTTAGCTATCATTTAATGCACAATTGAAAGTCTGCCAAATAGTAGAAAAAATTATTATACTACAGTGAAGAGAACAGATGAAATAACATTTAAAATACAACTATGAAACTATTTCTGAAAGAGACTAATCCCTCTTGTTTGTACCTGGGGATGCAGATGACCATGCACAACCTCCTATTCCTGAGCCAGATTTACTTAACAGTGGATTTCCAGGGAAAGTCATTAGTGTGACCCAAGGGAAGACCTCTGCTTTGTCATGACAGGTAAACTAACTCCTCAACCCACCTAACTTAGCTGTACAGCTGCAAGACATGACTGAAGGAAGCAGCAGAGGTGTGTCCAGGTACCAGAAGGGAGAAACAAGACATAAGATCCATTTAGTTGCAGCCTTCAATTACACTCTGGATGCAGCTTCAGACTTTCAGCTATAGAGCTTCTGCTGTTTATAGCTGGAAGAAGTAGTCCTACTTATTCCTTGTCATTTAATTTTAACCTTTTCTTTCACATCCCTCCTATCCAACACATTTATATTGCCACGTTGCTAAATGGTAGGATTTTAAAAAATACTTTAAAGGGGGGAAGAAAAACAGCTCAAGCAGCTTCACAAACACATACCAAGTAATGCGAGCAACATTGAGCAGGCAGAAGACTGCATTTGTTCAGCAGGGTTGTCACTTAACATGTAAACATAAATGAAACTCCACAGTGAGTGACAGAACAAATGGCTCCTGATAACACTGATAACCCCTTTGCGGATGCACTCACATACCCCAAAAAGTGATGAAGTTCATAAACATTAAAGCAACAGACTTGACCAGCTTACTGAATCAGTCCTGAAACACAATGAAGATACTAAATGCCCAGTGCTGAAATAATTACCTTAATGAACAAAGAGCTGCTCTAATTTTGTAAGCTCTCAGACAAGAATTAGAAATAAGTTCTTAAGAAGTGAATTTTAAAAATTATCTTACGTTAGCCACAACAGATTAATTGTTTTGGTCCAGTTTCTCTTTGTGCTTCCACTCAAACAAGCTCTGCGAAATGCCTCCCGGGCCAGGAAGACAACTGTTGAATACAGCAGAGTTAGCCTAAAGGAGACCAGAAAACAAGAAAAGAAAATTATTTCTTTCCATACTACTTCTGAAATCCTTCATGCAGTAGCACCACCAGCAGTTTTTACACAGGACTGCCTGACAGAATAATCTAACAGGTACTTAACGAAAACGCGGTGATGTGAGGTAAATGATCACCATTTCCTTAAAATAGGAGGGAAAGCAATTATATATGAATACTTCATTAGTTCTATAACCCCAAAAGCTCAGCTGCAAAATTTCTTGTATAGCAACAGCATGCAACAAGCTCCTGTGTCGAGGCTTCCCTCAGCAAGCTGATGGAAACATGAAGCCAGACCACCAGTACCCGCTTGTTTCAGGCCAAAGACTGAACTTCGAGACCAAACAATGCAAAACGCTGAAGAGTTCATTAAAGAAGGTTATGCGCAGCGTTACTAGCAACACAACTACAGACCCCGAGATCTTCCACCCAGGTCTTTCAAAAAGCCCCCTCCTCGGAGAGCCTCACGGATGCCTCCTGGGGGGTCGGGACAGGGGGGCAGGGGAGGGGGACACGGGCTTCCCGCCCCAGTGCTCATCGGCCTCCGCCTCACCTGACGTTGACCACGCCGATCAGCTCTCTGGAGAGGTAGCGCAGGGTGAAGGCGTTCAGCCCGAAGGTGACCACCCGGAACAGCACCTGTGGAAAAAGCCGCACGGGAAACACCTGCGGGCCGAACGGGGCTGAAGCGGCTCCCGCCAGGCACCGAGGAGGAAGGGGGGGAGGCGGCCCCGCACCTGCAGCAAAGCGCTGGAGGAGGCCAAGCGGGTGGTCTGGCTGAGCACCTCCTGCGAGGCCATGGGCACCCGCCCTGCCCCGCCGGCAGGAAATGGCGCCGTCGCGCCGCGATCTCGTCAGGCGGGCGGTGCCAGAGCCCTGCGCGGCCGGCACCGCCCCGGCTTGAGGGAGGCGACGGGAGCCGCCGGCAATGGGACGAGAGTCGCCGGTAACGGGACAAGACAAGCTTCTCATCCCATCTGCTTTTCTTAACGCACCGAGATAAGTGTATGCTTTTCAGTCACGCTTGGGACGCAAATGGTTAACTCGGCTCTCCCGGAGGCTCAGATGCCAACACCCTCAGTGCCAACCTTCTCCTTGGTAACCGGGTATCTACTGTAACAACCCCCAAAGACTGCACACTGAGGAGATGTCATTAAATAGCGTTTTCTGAGCAGAGCCATTTTGCACAGAATGCTGAAAAATCTTGATGAAAGTTCCAGGAATTCCCTTCTGAACAGAGGGCAAACCCTGCAGTCTTGTCTGACTGAAGGAGAAAGACAACCAAAAACGGAGAGAAAACAACCTGGGCTGCAAGAAGAAGAAAGTGTCTTACTTCATTCGGTGGAAAGGAAAAAGAAAAGAAAAACAAAAAAACCCAACCACCCCTTCAAACAGCAAAGATGGAATTGTAGCAGACTTGAATGTAATAATACACTGATGAAGTCTTTCACACAGCCAAGACTTCAGACTCATGTTTAACAGCACAGCACTTCCAGATTATTTCAGATTATTTAAGCAGCAATATGGAAAAAGATTCTACGTTACAGAACATTCCTTTCAAAATTGTGGCACTTCTGGCTCAGAAATCACATTGTTAGCAATGCTACAGTTGAAGGAAAACTAAACCTCATGTCTGAAGTGTTTTCAGAGCAAGGAGGGAGAAGCACCTGAGCCCTACTTGATTTCAGCTTAAACAGCACCGGTTTGAAATCAGGATTTTGAGAAAACTAGATAATCAACCCAAATTCCTCAAGATTATGTGAAGGAGTCATCCCTCCATCAGTTTTGTCTTCTACACAAAACCCCCTCCATCCTCTGATGCATGACACCCACCACTTTATTCTTTACATGTTCAGAGTAGTGAGGTAGATGTATGTTGCAAAAGAGGGCAGCCTGTGAATTCTTTTAAGTAATATTGGGAACACCTAACTTGTAAAAACCTAACAAAAAGATATTATTATCCCATTGTCAAAATGGAGAGATGGGGACAGAGAAAATAAACTACTCTGTGTTGGATAATTACAGAGACAGGAAGACAAGTCAGAGATTTTGAGTTACAGAAGGGTGTTGTAGCTAAAGGGCAGGAAACATTACTCCCACCTCTCTCTAGGCAAGTTTCCAGTTCTCAAATGAAAAATGCAATTTAAAATGTTGCCCTAACTTAGGCTCAGGGCTCGAGTGACAGCAGAAATCAAGAGCATGTTAGAACTTGTGCTGATGTCCACAGGGGTGGCTGAACTGTGGGGACAAAAACACACCACAAATTTGTAGATGGTCTGCACGGGGAAACAAAAATGCAGTTGAGGAGCATAAAGCATGCAGCATCTGCCAACACTGCAGTAAGAATTCCTGCTCCCTCTCTCTCCCTATATATACACGAACATTTTCATGAGAAGTAGGAAACTTCAAGGAATAAACCAGGAAAAAATGGTGTTCTAATTGGAGGCAATAGTCCAACCTCTTCAGGCATCTGCCAGTAAGTGACAACTAGTGATGTTTTGTAGGACAGTTTGTCTTGTCACCTCATAAAGATGACACAGAAACAGCTGCAAAGCATGGGGAGGTGGAAAAAGAAGAGAAGCAACTGTAGCTTCATCTGTTTTTAATAGGAACCAGCTTTGCCACTTACACCCTTTTGGCATTAATGCACCTAAGCCACTAGATGGCAAACGGCCCCTGAGGCAGCCAGCAGCAAGACGCGCTGGTTAGTCCCCGCTGAGCATGCCCGAGGTAACTGGTTTTACTCCAGTAGCATCTTTCCGAGTCTACTGCAGGTTACATCTGAAAAAAACAGTTAGGATAAGCTAACTCATAACAGTAATGCGGCACGACACGGTCAAAATCAGAGAAAGAGCAGTATTTCAAACTTAAAAATTGACCTATCAGCTAACTTGGTTTTGTTCACAACTTTGTGTGATTAGGGTTAACAACTGAGTTGACAGGAAAAGCCCTTTTAAAACAAACAAAAAAACACAAACCAACCATAATTTGATAATAACTTAAAGAAGGACCAAGTTACTAAAGCTGGCATACCCCACTGGGAAAGCTTTAGAACACTTAGTCAAAACAATTGCTCTACAATTCTCACAGCAGGCAATGCCCACCTAGAGCATCCTTCCATCCTCTTACTGCAACATATACCCCTTTTGTTGGTCCTGAGGCAACCATTTGTGGCAGCATTCCCTAAAATAATTCATTCTCCTTAGCAGTAAAGGAGGCAAGATAAACTAACTAGTATAAGAACTTATCTTCCAGAGTTGGGCTGCATCTGGCAATAAATTAGGCTGGATGTTCCTCCAACACAGAATGCATACTCCTTGTCATAGGACAATGGATTAAACTCCTGTTGTTATGGTATGTGGAACACACACATCTTCTCTACAGCAGAGAAAATCTCTGATCTACTCCAAAACTGAACTAGTAAAAAAACCCCAGATAGTCTGTATATACAACATATACTGACCTTAGACTGAGTTGGGATTTTCCTTCAGACTTTCAAAATGAAAAATCTTAGTGTTTTATGGTACTCATCAGCTGTCTCACCTGAGATAACTGCATTTCATTACCTTGTTAATAAGATATTTCAAAATGAAAGGTGAACATTGACTTCAAATTTCAAACTATATAAATCAACAGTAGTCCAGAAAATTTCAAACCCATTCAGAACAGTTAGACATGCTCCATAATAGCTCTTCTGCAGAAGGGAAGTTAACTTCATTTCAAATTATTATCATTATCTTATAATAGGACAAAAAATGCTAAAGAAATGACAAAGTGAGAACGGGAAGCAGGGATCTATTAAATGAGCATCAAGACCTTGAACCGAACGCAACATCTCAGTTGCTCTAAGAACAAGGATCTCATTGCAGAACCAAAACCAAATCCTGTTAGAGGATCTATAGCAAATTTGCATTTCATTAACCTGTTTCATTAAATATTGCACTTCACAATAGTGATATATTTTAACATCTTTTTTGTGTCCTTCCTTTCCCTCAAACATCCTTTGAGAAATCAAGTTAGAAAATCAACTGTGCTGTGAAAATCATAGGCAAAGTTCTCTGTTGCTCTCTGATACCTCCTAGAATAGTGCATGACCTAACACAAAATGACAGAGTGTGCTGTGAGCTAAAAACTGTAGATATCTACAGCTGCTGCAGAAGCTTTTAGCTTTGCAGTCAGGACCAATTTTAGTAACAAGCAAAATAAATAATCAAACCCCCTGGTGCTGGCTGAGCAACCTTGCCCCTTAATGGTATCCTCTGGATGATTCCCTGCACAGAGACCAAGCAGGATTCTTGACACCCATGGAGAGCAGCCAAATGCACCCAGCCCTGCCCAGTGCCTTTGCAGCTGAAAGGAGAGGCTCTGAAGGCAGCAGGCCCTCCCAAACAGCACATATGGCCTAAGAAGATGGATACACACTTCTCTTCCCATCCCTCTGGCCTGCAGCAGGACTCTGTCTCACGGCTGAACGTGTAAATTCTATCAAAGGAGATGAGCAGGTACAGAACAGGATCAGTACTGGCTGTACAGAGCTCACCTATCACCACACTCTGCTTTACAGAACTGCTCAGCCTCTGCTACAAGTCCACACTTTGCTATTTCATTAAGACAAAATACTTTATTCCTGGAATGGCAAAAGATTACTTTCCCTATACTGCTCAGAAGGCTTGTGACAGCACACAACAAATTATCTTGTCTGAATTTTGTTGTTCCTTTTTTAAAAATAATGCACTGAAGAGATCTCACTCTTTGTTCCTGATCATACAATGCTTCTTCCTTTACAGAAGTCACTAGGAGGCTGGGGTCAAAGCCAGGAGTCAGATGGACACTTACCTTTACAGAAGTCACTAGGAGGCTGGGGTCAAAGCCAGGAGTCAGATGGACACTTACCACTCAATCTCATTAAGCTTTCCTCCCTCCTGTGATCACCCCTCTCAGATCAGGGAGGTATCTGAGCCTGCAAATGTAAAATTTCCAATTCAGTGCAGAACAGCAGGAAGCAAAAGAAGAGTTTCACAGGCCATTCACCAGAAAAGGACACACTAGGAGTTAGTTACTGCTGTGCCAGTTTCTCTTTCCTGAACCAAAGTGTCCCCAGTGGGCTTTTTAGATTAGTTTCCCCAGGCCTTGTGAACAAGTTAATCTCTACTCATGTTAAATGGTTAAGCAGAAATTTGCATCTCTTTTTTTTCCTGGCTCTATTATTAGTTCAGCAAGGATTTAATTTACATCCTTCCTTTGAGATGGAAGAATAAAGGGGCTTTATGAAGAATGCAGAGGACTGGGTTTTTTCTGTGATATGCAACATTTGAAAAATGCACTGTCTTTGCTTTCCAGAGCAGCCTTTGACTTCCTAGTTAGCATTAATTTTGCCTCATATTTTCACAGTGCACCAAATATATGTAATTTAATCAACTGATTTTTCTGCCTTCTCCATCAATTTTACTTTTAAATTCAACTGTTATTTATCCCAAGATTTTACATATTTACTATATGTATATGGAAGACAGACACTTTCTTATATGTAAAAGAAAAATCAATTATCAACTCAAAGGAAAAGCAAAAATGCAGTAAATATAGATATAAAAGTAAAATGGTAATATATACTATAGAAGTGAAATAGTAAAATATTAAGGTTGGGATAGTGTTTTCAAAAACAGTGTCAAATGTTTTAGTATAAACAAAAACAAAATCACTAAACTAATGGAGCATCCCGCAGTCTTTTTGGAAAGTTTGGAAATGTCAGCAATAATCATAAATGAGAAGTTCTCCTGTGGACAGTTTCCTATACATTTTTTAAAATATTAACTGCCTTCATTCATTGTTCATGTCAGATACATGCAGCTTTGTCTATCATTGGTCAGTTTGGTTGGAAGGGACCTTAAAGATCATCTAGTTCCCACCACCCTGCATGGGCAGGAACATCTCCCACACTGTTTCCAGGGGCTAGCACATCTCAAACTCTAACCTACAAACCTGAGTTATAAAGGTGAGGAGTAGATGCTGTGGCAAAATGCATTCATTTTTTCCTCCTTCCTATGCATTCTGTAAGAGTAACTTCACAGTCATACCCGATGCTTCAGGTTTGGGGTTGACTAATAAATTACCAGTGAGCAGACATAAGTGTCTTCTGGAGCACAAGAGACAGCAAAACTGTAGAAGCAGATTTTGCAGCTCCAAGCACTTGCACTTGAAAAATCTCTACTAGCTAGTGCTTGGCATCTTGGCACTACAAAACCATTCCACAAGCTCCAAGCTACCTACCCTGAGGAAAAATGTACTTGAAAGATAGAGGTGCAGAAAGCCTGAAAAAGAGACTTCTACTTGCTACACAAACACATGTTCACAAACACTATTTGCTTTAATAGTCATATAGATATAAGGATCTGTTCATTAAAACAGCTCCCAGCTGTTGAGTACTCATGTGGAATGATCCTATATTTTAGAATTCAACAAGAGGGATTATTAAACTTGCTTTGACCTTGGCATCACTTGTTTGTGCATGAAATGGCCTTAAGACTTAAAATCAACAGTGACAATAGCTCAGTAAACATGGTAAAACACACATAGTTAAAGGATTTAACTGGCTTCTGAAATACACAGTAGAGGAGTTTGGATATGAAAACACATTGAATTCAAGATATTCCTGTAAAATCTTCTTGTTTCTTTTTCCTTTTCTCCTTCGTGTCACCTGGAGATTTACTTTTGAAGTAGATGGATATATGCATGAGCTGTACTTAACCAGGAGGATATCTGACACAAAATGGAGTGGTTTTGCTATTCTAAGTAATTCAGCATTCAAGGAGGAGAAGAATCACTGAATGGAATGCCTTATAAAGGCTGAGAATACAGAATTTGTGAGTCACCATACACTGCCTTTAACTTACATTTGTATGATATTATATAATATTGTGCGTAATCACCTGTGGAACAGAATTAATTATGAATCAGGTATCTCTTCATGTCATTCATTTCCCATCTCTCTCAAGAACTGACTTCCATTCTTCACTGAAATAGCACCTCTGAGCAAGTCAGTGATTAGTTTGACACATTGATAGAATAAAATATCATCTCCCTGTATGGGATCTCCTCTAGCATTCATGACAGTTCCAGCAAAGTGAAACAGTTTTAAAATTCCTCTTACTTCTTGGTGGCAGGCAGAGTCTCTTACATAAAAGAGTCCCACTATATGTTTACCTGTTCAGTTTTAGAAATTCACACGTTACCCTTCAAAAACTAAACTTCACCTGCAGTACAAAAACTTGAAATCCCATTAGGAAAAACTCACTAGCAATTCAGGAAGCACAACTTCACACTGTGCCCAGCAGGCCTCCCTTAACTACAAAAAAGGGAAAAGGAAAGCTCCCCAAAAGAACTTTTCACCTTTTAGTGGGAGGCCACCTAAACACACCTTTGCAAGACAGGGAGTAAAAATCATCTCTGCCTCTAATTCAGGTGTCCATACAGTCAGGTTGCCTCCATTTGAATTGAAAACATGATTTCAATGCACATCTTTCTCTTCAAACAGAAGCACAATTGTGTTCTCTGAGCTCAAGGTGGCCCAAGGTTATAAGACAACTCACCTTGTAAAGTCCTGTTCACAGTGCATTAGGAACAGGGCTCTGCTCTCTCTCCAACTTTAGCTTCATTGCCATCCTAGCTGGCTCAGTCTGCAGGCTTCTATGGAATGAACAAACATAGGATGGTTTAGGTCAAAGGACACCAGCTGTCCTCAACCATGACAGCTCTGGTGATGGAAAAACAGAAAAGACAAATGAGATTGGTCATCACATGAGATTTTTCTGCAAGCCTTCAAATACAAGATCTTGCACCCAACTAACAATGTTAAGGGATTTCTACACCCTTGTTGCTTAAGGAGATTGTAAAGTAAAACTTCCTCCCTGTTTCCCTGCTAAATAAGCTATTCTGGTTTATTGGTCCTAATACTGTCAAGATACCTGGACATGTTACTAGGCAGCTTACTCATAATACAGGAGGTACTGTTTTAACATGACTTGGAAGGCACTCTAGACATTTCCTTTCCCTGGAAAGGAGATATATATACCCTACCAGATACTCCATTTTACCATAAAGGCTCCATCTTTATCAAGAATCACAGTTAGACTTCTTGCATAGCAGAAAAGAGGTTGAAAAACAATACAGTCAACTCTATAACCCATAAGAAAACAAACAACCAAACAAACAAAACCAAAAAACAAACCCAAAAAAACAACCCCACAAAAAAAAAAAAAGTAAACCAAATTAGGCCTTGTCAGTCTTATTCAAGTTCAAAATTCTTGAGAAAATTTATTGTCTTTACCAAAGCAGAGAAAGGCTGATTAAGTGGCAGACAGAACTGCTCATAGAGATAAATGGAGCTGGATACCCCACTCACAAATCTGGTCTCCACACAGAGACCCTGGTAAGGAAACCCAGACCCTGGCTCCCATTCTGCCATTGCATCTATGACTATTACTTGCATCAGAAGACAAATACTACTAAAAGGAAAAAATTTCATCTTCCCAACTTCATAAACTCCATGTTAGAAAGCTAAAAGGCTCCCGTAGAACACACTATTAATCTGGAGCCATAATGTTAGTACTACCTTTACTTCCTGTTCTGCAGCTTGCAGGTCATGGTTCACACCACAGTTCTTTCATTAGCAGACTTCAAAAGCACTGTATACTACACCATCCCTTTTTAGATCTCCATGTCCATCCTATCTAAACATAAACTTTAAATTCTTTTCTTGGAAACCAATTATATCAGAGGCCCAGAGATGTCACAGGACTCGTTTAAGGTTTTCATGTGTGGTAGAACACTCCCACTCACATCCTGAAGAATGTGGGGAGGTTCAAACAAAAGGATCTGACCACATGCCTGAGACTAAACCAGCAATGCATATCTTCTTCTACCCACACCATATTCCTAAAACTTCATGTCTATTATGAAGCAAGTTCTTTTCCATCTGCTTGCAAAACTCACTATTATGCTATCAATCTTGTTCAGAATTCAACAGAAGAAACTGGTAGTGGTAAACTCACCCTTGAAAACCTTTCCATCGAAGACACGCAGGAAACTGTGTAAGAAATCAGCCTTATTTTTGTACTGCAATTCTGACAGTTTTCTAGATCTTTATTTCACATGATTATTGACAAAGGGAAGAGTTCATCTAAACATGATACTAAGCAATGTAATTAATTATACAGATACAAAACATCTGCAACAATATAGGCCCAAAACCTGAGGTGCATTGGTAATCCATAATGATAAAGTAAACAATACTTTTCATTCTGGATTTTTCAGTGGTCTATTCAAAAATGCCCCTTTTCTTGCATATTGTTTTTTTCAAACAATTAAAAAAAAAATCATTTTTTTGTCCCCAATTCTTTTAGTTATTAAAAAATAATATTTACATTAGGAGAATGAAAGCCATTCAATATGACATAATAAATTAACATACAATTTAAAAGTAACATTCTATTTTTGTATCTGCCCTCCCGCTGCCCAAGAACTCTTTGTCTTTTAAGACCATTTCCATTTGTGCCTGCTAGTTGCAGACTGGTATAATTGCTTCTCTTTCTGAATAAAGCCATTTCCTTTAAAGTGCCATTTACTGGTTTGCTTCCCATGTGACATAATATATTCTTTCCTGTACCAAAAGAAGTGGAGTGGTTTGGGGGTGTTACAGGCCACTAAAACTGAGATCTGCACTGCTGGAATTGTTTCTGAACAGTTATGTAATGTCGTTGTAAATTTGACAGCAGAAAATGCTGCAAAACCAGTGAAAGCTGTTCAAAACCTCAGATTTTGTTCCAATCATATTATTAAATATGAACTTGGCCATGCTAGGTTAACAGTTGTACTTGATGATCTTAAAGGTCTTTTCCAACCAAAAAGATTCTATAAATCATGGGCTGTTTCCTACTTTGTGTGTAGAGAAACACATGAAGATTCACCAGCAGGGGAAAAAAAAAAATCTAGAAAAAAGCAAACTTATTCATTTTACCCACCTTTCCCAAAATCCAGACTTACTTTTAGTCACTTTTCACTTCTGGCATCATTAAGGAGAAGGGCAAATGATTCATTTACAGGCAATTCCATTAGATCACCTTAATAATGTAGAAGCAGATAAGGAGGTTACAGCTGGCCATGGACAAAGACAAGACAAAAGCTCAAAATTCCTCTCAAAAAAATCAGTAAGCTTGCTCTTTGCTAATACTATCATCACTGCTTTGTTCTCTGAATGCAAACAAAGCAGCAAACACTGCTGTATGAAAACCAAGCTCTTTGCTACCAGGGGGCATAGGCTGGCAAGCATGGCTACACTTCCACTGGTCAAGGGAAGTGCTCTTGTTCCTTGTTCCAAAATTAAAGGGAGATATTTCCCAATACTCAGTAAACAAAAAAAAAAAGAGTGATTATCTGCAATGGACAGTAGAAGAATGCTAAATACTTGATTCTATTGAAAAGGAGAAAGAAAGGTCTTGAAAGTAGATTAAACTTATCACACCAATAATTTTTAAAAGAATGACAACTCTATATTTAGAAAATAAGTCAGACACTGGATTTCACAACCATATGTGGAAAACGTTAAAGGGAAAACTAGATGGGACTGCCAAGGCAGTGTGGGGCCAAGAATGGCTTTTTAAAATCCACCCCAGAACACTGGGGACAGGGGAAATTTCACACAACTCTCCTTTGCAACTATTGCTACATTTGACCATCAGTAAGAAAACACCAGCAGCACTGGACTGCTACTGAGACTGAATTATGCTGACAGCTCCAGAATTAGACGACTTCGGGCCAGTTTCCAGTGTCACTGCCCATCCTCTGCTGGTTTGTGAACAAACAGGAAATTTCAGTCTAATTATTCCACTATAATTTGTGTGATGAAGACAGTAGATGAAACAGTAAAACTTGCTAATCTTCCCTTCAAAGTGCCCGAGATGCTTTTTACAATCAATTAGCAGTGAATGTTTGCCAGAATTTTACTGTGAATGGCCAAAAATATGTGACTATTAGTCATGGAGATAAAAATTAATGGCCTGAATATACATTGTTACCACTTTCTTCTGAACATGTGTACGAGGAATACCAAACAGGTCTTGCTCATAGCCCACAAAATAATACTTCATTATTGGCTCCTTCCTTTCTGAGAAAATATTACACCTAGTGGAAATTTTTACATCTTAAAAAGCCAAACATTCTCTTTGAGCCCACCCAGTTCTGCCAAAAGGCATATGGTTGTGTTGGCACTGACTTTATCCAATCCTTTGCACGTTCAGATCATCATCATATCAACTAGTTGTGAGAATACTTGTAGGACACAAGCAAATAGCAACATGACAGCCAGCTACAAACAGCACTGTATTCAATCGGATCTTATTCTTAACTTATCAATGCTTGTCCCAAGTACTTTTAGCTGGGCAGTGTAACATATGCTGCATATTCTCAATAAGTGTACTACCAAGCACACACCTATGTACCTAATGACAAGTTGAAAAGTAAATGAAGCACAGGGGCTGAGGTAAATGGAGCAGACTATTCCTTTCTAAGATTAAAAAACATCTTGGATTTTTTTTTTTTTTTAACTACCATGCAATTCCTGAACTTCCTTTTCATCCCAATGTTTTCCAGATACTTTGTCCTTTACAAAACTGTATTTGCCTCTGGGGAAAATACAGTTTTCCACTGTTCAAGCATTACAATTTGGCAGGGCAGAAGAGGAAATAAAGCACAATTAACGACATGAAACTGCAAGTTGCATTTAGAGACTGAGATAATGCAGAGAGCCTAAGAGTGAATGTCCTCATTAAAAAGTGGCACGGTGGTTTCAAAGAGCCTCAGCTTGTCAGATGTCTTCTTTTTGTCTCTGAAGGAGCATGCTGGCTCCATTCTTTAAGGCAAAATATGAGGGGTCAAACAATTCAGTGTGCATCCAGACCTCATAGGACCAGCTAATGCCACTAACCCCCAAGCAAAGAGCAAGCACACGTAGAACTCCTCACCAACTCCCAGAGGAAGATAGACTAAAGGAACCAAGAGGAGATTTGGAAAAAGTCTGGAACACTGGGAAACAGACATTGATGACTTAGCCTCTGAAAGGACAAAATATAAGGTTTTAGTTTACTTCTTTACCTTCTCAGAAGAACAACAATATCAAACTGTCCAGAGCTAGAAGCAGTTTTGGTAGTACAGTCACACTCCTCCTTCCTGGAATAAGGGTGCTGTTCATGGTCCCTTGCAGAAACAGGGAATGAAACTGCACATGTAAGACCACCAATGGAGATTTCCTAACTATTATCTTTATATTATTCTCCAAGAGCAGCCAGGACAATCACACTTCAAAGATGACAGCTCTCTTGACTGACTGATAAATTGCTGACCAACTACTCAGGCAGCAAATCTTCAGCTCTTTACTGTCACACTAAACAACTGCAAGCTTTAGAGGATCCTGTGTACACTCACACAGAGCAAAGTCCTTTCCATTTATTTAACACATACCAACACAGTGTGTACTCCAAATCAGTCTCTACATCACATAGTATTTAATGACTTCTGAAGGCACTGTCTTTAAGAGATTACACTGTATGCTCCTATGCCAGCCTCAGTGTGGTGTTTATCTGGCTGCTGGATTTTGTTCTAAGCTCTGTTGCTTGCCAGCTGTTATTCTGGGAGACAGACAATGTAAATAATTAACAGCCAGGACATTCTCCCAGCTGCTAATGCTGCAAAATAGTTTCTCAGAAGTTATACTAGAATAAGATTTAATACTGATTATTAAGCACTTAATAATGATGTGCGGTTAGAGACAGGTGACTAACAGAACAGTGTACAGGAAGACCTGATTTTTATCTTACTGGCTTTCTGCCTCTATTTTCATTAAGTTCTTCAGCAATTATAGTAGACCATGAAGCATTGTTTGCATGCAGATGCTTTAGCCCTTCCTCTTGCACTTCTATCACATCTCTGTTAATAGCAATAGTTTGTTCATTAGTGATGAGGCATCAGTAGCTATTGCCACAAGCTGAGTCACATTCAGGTGGCTGCTGGCAGTTTCAGGTGTGCAATGCTCTTCAGAAACAGAAGTTTCTTTCTTACAGCTGAGCACACAGGCTGCTGACTGCTGTCCACAAAAGCCACCCCCTTCTGGTTGGGCAGACCAAAAAGACAGTAACCAGAACAGTCATATCCATTCCCTGTATGCAGGGCATTTTTATGAGCCACTATATGTTTCAGAGGTGGAATCCAGCAGGTTTTGATCTTCACACATAGTGTTAGACCTAGTGGACCCTTTCCTGAAGTTCTCAGTCCTCAGAGCTACAGAAAAGCCCCACTGCCACTCCTCACAATAGAACAGAAATTATTTTAACCCTTGGAAAGAGCCAATACACTTCATGTAAGCTTCTGAACACATTCGTAACAGTGATGTTGCTAAGAAAGAGACAAACTTACTCATGTCTGGAACAAGCCTTCCACAAGTGCTTAACCTACCATCAGGCACCCTGCAAGGATGTGAATCTCATCACCATTTCCAGCTTGCCCAGCATCTGGAATTCATGCCTCCAAGACTGCCTATTTAAGAAAGAGATCAGTTCACAATTGAAACTACACTTCTAAAATACGAGTTTCAAGTTAGTAGGTTTTTGAAGATGGAGTACCTGGAAGCTGTAGTATTTATTGATTGGAGCAAGTTCTAGTAATTTATAGAATTAACAAAGTTCTTAACAAGTTAAAACTGCAGCCCTATACACCATCTCAAACTTTGTCTGGTCACCCAAGCAACCACATCCACCCTACTATATTTTGTGGACTTCAACTTTAAGCAGCATTAAACAGATTCTAACCTATTAAGATACTATGTTGACTTTAAGAGCACAGTTAGGCTCATGCTACTTGAAATCAAGCTCTCCAAGTTTTTTTTTAATGTCATAATTGACACACTGACAAAGCCAAAAATATCCAGTTAGCAGTTAAACTCACTTTCTTCTTGGATGACCTCTCATTCTTAGCTGGAAGAATCACAGATGAAAGATTCCAAAAATGCCTTTTTATTGCCATGTCACTCCCATGAAGTTGCTAAAAATCACAAAAAATTCTTTTGTACACAGAAGGTAGTGGATGGCAACAGTAAGATTCTTTCAGCATGATCAATATTCTACAGACAGATAAGAAAAAAAAATCCAAGGAAAGAGCTCATTAGAACATGAGAGACTATGAGCTGGGGAGGCTTATCCAGGCTACAGACTAGGCAGTAGTGCCTTGCTTTGATAGGCTCTGTGCAACCTCACAGTGTAAAAAACAAACAAAAACCCAACCAAAAAAACCCACACACGGCTGTTGAAAAAGGGTCTTATACCCTTTCCTCAGTGAAAAGCAGCTATTTTTCCCCTGTACTCAGCACTGGTGAGGCCACACCTCGAGTCCTGTGTCCAGTTCTGGGCCCCTCAGGTCAGGAAGGAGATTGAGGTGCTGGAGCAGGTCCAAAGGAGGGCAACCAGGCTGGTGAAGGGACTGGAGCACAAGTCCTGTGAGGAGAGGCTGAGGGAGCTGGGGCTGTTCAGCCTGGAGAAGAGGAGGCTCAGGGGAGACCTCATCACTCTCTACAACTCCCTGAAAGGAGGTTGGAGCCAGGGGGGGGTTGGTCTCTTTTCCCAGGCACCTCTCAGCAAGACAAGAGGACACGGTCTCAAGTTGTGCCAGGGGAGGTTTAGGTTAGATGTTAGAAAGAATTTCTTCACGGAGAGGGTGATCAGGCTATGGAATGGACTGCCCGGTGAGCTGGTGGATTCTCTGTCCCTGGAGATATTTAAAAAGAGACTGGATGTGGCACTCAGTGCCATGGGCTGGGAACCGCAGCGGTAGTGGATCAAGGGTTGGACTTGATGATCCCTGAGGTCCCTTCCAACCCAGCCAATTCTATGATTCTATTGCTCACAAACAATGTGAGGAACAAACATCTCCTTCCATGAAGCAGCAAGGCCTACCTTGAGACTGGAAAAAGCAAATCATATTTGCACATGATTAAATTAGGATCTTAGTCTATAGCCATCACAGCTCAGTGTTTTCAAAGATGTTCTGATTAATCAAACTACCTAATTAAAGATTGCTTTAAGTGCCTCTCCGGTAACAATTAAGTGCCTTGACTATTGCCTTGCTGCAGGGTTCATTTTAAACTGTGACTGGATAGAAACTTGACTGTGCTGATAATCCAATTGCATCTTGGGAATTACAGTGTGCCAGTTGATAAGATTAAGAGATTAAGAGAAAATTAGGTACCACTTGTCATAGCTACATGGTTGTAAATGTGTATGAGGCATAGGGTTTGCTGTAACAGCCTATACAGACAAATTCTGAAAAGACAAATGACACAGGCAAGAGCACTCCTGTTTAGGATAATCTGTGAATAAGTAAGAGAGGAATTTAATAAAAGAGAATATACCTCTCCCTTAACAAAGAGAAACAAGCTGTCTTAAAAAACACACACAGGTTCCATTTTCAAAATTTTGTCCTGATGACCTAATTACTGGAACGACCAAAATAAGCCACATCAAGGATAATCATTTTTCTACAGTAACTACACAAAATAAGCAGTGGTTTCTTGTGTGTGTGATATACTTTTACCAGCCTCAGCAATACTGTCAGTGCTTTAGAGTTCTTCAAAACAAAAAGCAGCAAAAGGGTGTGACTGTGCATGGGAACAGCCATGGGCACTACCAGACTCTGCATTTGCAGTTTTTATAATTTAAAAAAACATAGCTAAATGTCTAGGATACTTCTTTATCCATACATTTCTATCTCATGGTAAAAATTGCAACTACTCTGTACAATTTACAGAGGAAAATTATATGCATTAGTACTTGTCTTGAAAAGAGACACACTTTTTGGACACACAAATGGATTTTTGCAGCTAATTTGCTTCACATCACTGCACATCTTTCAGAGTATTTTTTTAAGAGTATTTTTCAGAGTATTCTTCTAAGTATTATAAGAGTGATTCAGCAGGAATTCCAAAACTGTTCTCAGAAATTCTTTACCATGTATGGACATAGAAACTTCCCCCCTTTTTTTTTTCCATGGAGTAGACTCTGCAACTTGAAAATGAACTGTGTTCTACATTTGCAAATTATTATTTCAGTCTGGTTTAGTAGTTCACCATTCAAGAAGCAATATTACTGGTTAGAGAAAGGGCTGTGAGTCAAGACAGACTTGATTCCCAGTAGTGTTAAAGAGCTGTGAATTAAAACACTCATCCACATTTTAAGTGCCTTGTTTTCCATTACATACAAAATACTTCATGATAATGCACAAGACAAAATCTCCTCTACACATTGACAAAAATAATTTGGTTAATAGTAAAAATTTTTTGAATCTCACTGTGAAATATTAACAACTGAGCTATGCTTCTATTCTATAAAACATTCATAAATATGCATGGGATTGTTTTGGGAAAGTGAAGAACTATTGCTGAATGAAATGAAAGCTCAGGGCACACAGCTCTTAAATCTTCACTGATGGATGAAGATAAAATGCAATTTGTTTTCAGACAAATTATTAAATGGCCTATTACTAAATTATGAATTATGAAATTGACATATTTCATGTATTGTTCTTTAATAGTTTACTCCAAGATGACATAGGACTACTCATAACCAAGCTTCAGTCCTGATAATTCTACAAAGAATATAAAAAATGACTAAATTAAGTTAGTTACATGACAATTGTATTTCAATAAGGAGTCTATTACAGACTTCAAAAAAAACCAAAACAAAACCACCCCAAACTTGTGGTTGTTACCATCAGAAGATGGATCTTAAAAAAATAAAACATGGAATACTCTGCTTGGTTTTGTGAAAGGAATACACCTGCCTATTCACTACTTGGGTAATGATATTTTGTCTTGATATGCATATGGGTAAATGTCTCAAGTAACATTTTCACAAGCAACAGTTACAGATTTTAGTTGCAGTAACCCATACAAAACAGAGAACAAGTAGAAAATGACATTTCTCTAAGTCACTGAGCTCCCCAGATCCAGACAGTGGTAGTAAATTAAGACCTTAAGGACCACAAAAATCAGTGACATAAAACACGGATACTATTAAATGCTAAACTTTGGGACTGGGCATTGATTTTTCTTGTCAAGCTCTATTAATGCTGCAGACACAAGACTCGCTACAGACTTTGGTTCTGTATCAATTTTGTTGAAAAACAATCACAAGTTCAGCATTTGATGGCACGCAGCTCAAGCTGAAGTTCCCCCTTTACTGCACAGAGGTTTTTGAATCAATTAAGTCTCTCCATTACATACTCTCATTCACTGTGTAACTGCCTTGCATAAAAACCTAGCAGTGATAACATCCCTTTGTTATCATTAATACTCCGTGAAATTCCTTTTACTCATCAATTTAGTAACATTTATAGATCTTCAGTATGCTTTAGAAGCAGTCTAAAAATCGTCACAGATTTTCTGCATGACTTCTCCTCTTTTTGACTGGGAATTATATAACTGTAATGGAAGACAAACTCAAGTATAGGAGAGAATAATTCCTTCAGTCACACAGCACTCTGACAGTCACCTTGACCTTATTACATGGGGTCCAATTAAGATGGACGAATCACAGTTAAGTGATTTGTTCTTAAAAGAATTTGATTAAGCAGGTTTGGGCAGATGACCAAGTATGATACATTCACAAAGGATGGAAAAGAGTTGGAAAACCTGTAAGAGGAAAACAACACTGCCTTCTTAAGGATTTAACAGCTCGTAACATTAGTAAGAAAAAGTCACCCAAATCTGGCTGCTCTTTCAGATGCATTCCACTTCCTTTCATCTCTAGTGTGCTCTTCTTAGGCTCCCATGAAAAGGCAGCTTCTTGTTAGACAGGAATAAAACAAACAAATTGTGAAGTTAATAGAAACCTCAGCTCCTTTAAAAAAAAAACTCAAAAAAAAGACCTATTCCCCTTTTCTCCTGTTTCTAACCTTCAGTTAAATCAAGCTAGGAGAATGAGCTTTTAAAGGGAGAACATCTTTGCTCTCACTTTCCAGAGCCACGTTTCAGGCTACCTTTATGAAAATGAGGGGACGATTTAACAAAGCCAGCTTCTTGCAGCCAAATTGAAGGACTCTCAAATGTCTGTCTGGAGACAGACTCAAGTCAGATGCAAAGTGGGACTCCACTATCCTTCATTTTGTTTTATAGCACAGCAAACTCTCAGCACTGTCTGCTATTGCACACAAAATTGTGTTTTATAAATGAAACTTATACTCAAACCACCTGAGGTGAGTGATTCTACTACAAACATTTTATTGTAAAACAAACTCCCTGAAACTGCATCCATACTCTCTGTAAAAAAATGAATCTACAGGATCACCTTTCTGGAGCTGCTTCAGTTGCTTTTTTCTTACCAGTATTGTTCCCCATTGTAGTAGAACTCACTGACAGTTCTAAATTTAATTTTTTACTGTACTCTGTCAAAAAAGGCAATACTACTCAGCAGCATTTGCTACCTTCATTACTCTCTGCAGAGGCTTCTCTGTTCACTCAGGCACCCACGTCCACAAGAAAACATGTTGTTATTCTCTACCCCTTAGTCTCTCAACAGCAGCAACAACAAATATATTATCCATGTCACCAAAAATGCAGCAGTGCAGCTCTGAGGAAAAATCCATGTCAATTTGCAAGGACTAGGTATACTTTTACCTTTGGGCTAGGAAGAAGTGCTAAAGCATCACTGCCAAAGAACATGAGCCACATTTTCAGATGCTCCTATGCCCTCCATTTGGCTACAGAACCTTAAGGAGGATGCTCCATCATCAGTGATATTTATTTCCAGTCGTGGGAGTGAAATAATAACTGACATCCAGTGGGAAATGAAGCACAAACGTTTAATTGCCCACCTGTGCTCATACCTACATCATGCTAAAAATGCTGAAGGATGTGACAGCTTTGACTACATTCCTCTTATAATCCCCAAATCCTGCCATCAGCAAGGACAAGCTTGCTGAGAAAAGAATTTAGCCAAGTCAGATGTCTTCACAAACACGGATGTAGCCATATGCTTTTCCCTGTGATCTATCTGAAGCTTCTGTTTTCATCTGATGTACTTTAAGACTCAAAGGAATAAAGGCATGCATTTTCTCACTGATGTGTCTAAAGGATTCTATCATTAGTAATATTACAAGACCAAATAAGTAAATGTTACCATCTTATATATACCTTGGTAAATGAAATTGTAAAGTAACAAAAGAAAACCTGATTCAGAGCTCAGGCTGCCCCCAAAGCACTTTCTGTAAAGGAAGCTTACAGGAGCATCACCAGTCTGACTGGTCTGTGCATAGCACAGCAAGATTCTGGACTTGATCATCTATTGCTGAGGATCTTTTCCGGCACCTCAGGGCTCTGCAGTCTGTTCAGAGCATGATCACAATGCTCTTTGTTTAAACCAGAGTGACATCTTAGACCCAATTTACCCTCGTTTCACATACATGTGACAATATGGTGAGTTTCATCTGAAAATCAGATCCTAGAGTGAGCTGTGGAGATAGAGGTAAGAAGGAAGAAATGCTGAAAAAACAGCAGGAAGAAGTGCTGACAGTAAATGTCTTCTTGTCTTTCAAGAAGCAATGAGAATACTGAGAAGAAAACAAGAGCCAGGTAGAAAAGCAATGTTGAGAGCACTTGCCAGTGAAAAGCAGGTTCCTCACTGAGGATACCTGCTGTATTTGCTATCAAATTAGTATTTAAAGCTGTATTTACTCTGCAAAGAACATGAAAAACCACATAATGGATGCAAATTTAATTTAATCAGACATCATTAAGATAGATACTAATTAACTTGCGAAATATATATAGTCAATACTAATGTAGAAAACACACCAGTTAATCTCATCTTACTGAGACTTACAGAAAATGATTCTGTGAGGGCTGAAGCAAGAGGACTTCATATTGTCTAATCTCAGCAACAGCCCTCAAGCCTTCTCCTATAATCATGATTTGCTGTAGGAGAACACGGGAGCTGCAACTGTCCAACTGATGGATGATTGTAGTAAAAGTAAAAAAAAAAAAAAAAAAAAAAAAAAAAAAATCAAACAAAGCACTAAGAACACTACCAAAAATTATGAAAATGGCTGGTGTTCTCTCTGAGCCCTTGTTCTAACCTGAGCATTTACGTAAGGAGCAATGGGTCCTCAGCAACCTCATTTTGCTCTTAGTGACAGTTATGTAATTTATTATTTTAAAATTCCATTTAACTACCTTAGATTAAAAAAACTCAACCCAAGTATCAAACTCTATGTTGTTTACACTGCTAACTTGACAGAAATCAATAAAGTTACACCTTATTTTCACACAAAATCAGTTTCAAGTTATTTCAAGTTCACACAAGATGCACAATTGAGCACTGTTTTGTGAGATAAACAGATCAACAGATGACCTGAAAACAGTCTTCAGAAACAGATACCTTACTTGCAGAGCTGTCCTATTGAAAGTCTCTTCCTCTGCTAACAATACAGAGCACACCAACTACTTACTCTTTACACAGAACTTTCTACCTTAAATGCTGAGCTCAAAAATCCACCTACCTACAATATGTAATTTGTAGGATACAAATGCCAAGTCACTTAAGGTGCTGTTGTTTTTCCAGTAAGTGGCCTTTTTATGGCATCCCTACAATAGTACAGAGAATGCTTCAACATAACTCGGTGGTGTTTATCTGCCAGAAGAGAAAACAGCAATGTTTTGCAGACAGAAATATTGTGCTCACTGGGGATATGATGCATGACACTATGAAGCCTACCCTGGGGCACAGAAAATACACTAATTTGTAACACTATTTAAAATACACACGAATTATTATTTTAAGGCTTCAAATGTTTAGAAATACACATAAAGTTGATAAGAAAATTCATATGGCCTAGGCCTCAATTTTAAAGTCACTAGTCTAGCTGCTTTTCAACAGAAACCACTGTTACAAAATTTAAAGTAACAGCTTTGGATGAAAATTCATCCTGGTCAGTACAGTTACCCATATATACCTTCCAGTTATTGTTTGATTTCATTCCCACTGTTTTGATGAGCATCAGATAACTATTTGGTGGTGTTACATATGTTGTACATATGTGCTCCAAATTAAATCTGTACAAAAAAGCAAAGAAAATTTTTTAGATTAAACTTTGGAAGAGGAAATGAAGTTGCATTCCTGGCCTTCAATATAAGACTTGGCCTTCTTGGAAACATTCATAAAGCTGTCAGCTCAAGATAATGCCATATGTTCAAAGTGAAAAAACACTTCTCCAAAGAGGCATGTTAGGACTACTGGTGCTGGAGAAAGAAGAAATACTTGATTCATTGCCAGTGTCTCAGCTCTCAGAACACTGCTGATCTGGGCTCTGAGAACTGAGCTCAGCTGAGAAGTTGCTTTTTTTTGTTATCTTGTTCACAGTTTCCCAACTTTTCAACTTACATAGCCATTATGAAATTTTATCTTTCCCATCTTCACAGTCCAGCTATACCCTTCCCCCCACCAAAAGTGATATATGAATTATAAATGTGCAGTAAAACTACAAATATAACACCCATTTTGTACCATCAGGTTGAGTATCTAAATCTGAGTGAGAACCAGTTAAATTTAATGAATGAGCTAAGTTTCTTATTTATAATTCGTTAACTCTATAAAACATTTCAGTGCATAGGTTTCAAGGATTTAAGCTTGACACATCTTCAGTCTCCTAACCCAAAATGTAACATTGTTATCCATAAAGCTCCCAAAACTCATCACCACAGAATCAAATCCTATACCCAGTGGGAAGCAGCCATTCAGAAGAACAAACTGTTGCTCAAATTTTTCATCTCTTCTTTATGGTATCTTAAAACTCAGACGAATAGTCTACATTTCAAGCCTGTAAAGCTCTAGAGTCAGTTAAGAGTGTGAATTCTTTCATCCTAACAACAGAATATAAACCATAAGTAGGCACTGTCAATATTGTAAAAAGCACCTAACACTGGTTGTTTATTTGGCTTGCCAACATGGACTATCAATATGGCTCTTGAGAACTTTGTTTGTGAACAAAGAAAAGAATGCATTGAATTAACTCTAGGCATGCCACAGGCTACATTATTCTAAGATTTCTCAAATGGCAGGCTGAAACTGCTCCCTTCACAGAGCATACAGCTGGAACAAACAGGTCATAGTTTTATGTACAATTTAGTACACTTTCATAACCCAACTCACTCCCATTCCTAAGGGTACTACCAGTAACAGTGCAATTTGGGGAACACTCTCTATTCACCTATTTTCCCTATATCACACATAGATCCACTGAGTTTTTGAGCTTAACATTAATCCTCCTTAGGACCAAACACATATCATTTATTTTCAGTCCTGACTAGCAAGTGATACAGAGGCCACTGAGCTAAAAGGTGCAAGACTGCATCTGATCCACACGGAGAAACCCCAAGTGCTGGGCACAACCGAGTACAACACACTGTGCTAGAGTTATTCATCCTGCCCCATAAAGATTCCACTTCCAGCTAAAAGCACATTTGTTATTAATTTTTCCAAGACAGCTTCTGGGAGAAAACAACCCTTTCTTTCTGTTTGTTTTTTTAAATAAGAAAAACCAACCAACTAAATCAAGACAGGATATACGCACTTGACCGGGTTGAGATATAAATGCAATTTTTGATTTCTAAATCAAGGCAGGATAAAATCTCTTCAATGCTATGAAACAGCTTGCCTGAGGACTATGTATTTTTAAATGCTTTCTTAACATCCTTATTTAATGGCATCTGATCAAAAACAGTGGTGCATTAAATTAGCCTTTCAGAAACCAAATTAAGAAGTGCATATTAGAATCTGCCCTCAATACATATCCTCACTGTCTTTGGCAGTGTCAATAGAATTAAAAGCCTTTTATATATCCATAAGGCATCATAGGCTTTGAAAGTAAGGAAATGGTACACAGAACTGTATCCTTGCTTGCCTGGGCCCAAGGATGCTGCTGGCACCTGGGTTTCATGTAAGGTTTTTTCAGATAATCCCTCATCAAGGTTTTGAGCTGCAAGAAATCCCATCAGGATCTTGTCTGTCTTCTCTTCACCTCCTTTTGAAGTTGTTTTTTGCATTCACAGAATTAAAAATTCACATTACAATTTAAGCAAGCTCCTGAAGACTGAAAACAGCCTTCACTTACTCTCCCTCTTTACTTTTTGATAGTGTGTACAGATATAACCAAGCTGTAGATCTGGCAAAAAAAACTCACTGAGGCTTAAGCAAGTCCCACACCTACATCCCTGCCTTGCCATGCTGCTTCCAGTTTTGTCTTGGCCCCAAAGAAATTTTTTTCCCCACTTTGTTATAAAGATAAAAAGGTTTTGTGATAAACAAGTGTGGGTGGGAGCCTTGGGCTCCCAAGATACAGTCCAAATATGCAGTCAACTCTTATGCAAAATTAAAAACATATTATTAAAATATATTTTTGCAGGCCACATCTGTTCTCGACACCCACAGCCTTGCTCCTGCCTTGATACTACTGCCTACTGAAGTGTTTCAGCTTCAGATAGAAATCATTTCAGGGGGGAGGGCCAGTAAGGTTAATAACAGCCAGCTTTTATTATTCAGGTTGAACATGGCCTAAGTTAAAGAACTTTCTTTGCATAATGGCAAAAATCTCTCTTCCTGTACACTCCTCTCCAGTTTTAATACATAAACAAGCTCAGCCTGTGTTGGCAGATAAGTTCATTACTGCAGAAGAAAACTGCCATGTGAGCTTTAGTGACTCTTCCAAGATCATGCAGCACCTTTAGCAAATATGGCTTTACTGTTTCTTACTGGTGCTGTTTGACTGAGCAGGTCTTTGGGAGAGCTACCCAGTTCATGTGCTAGGACAACTCTGACATTAAACAGGTCTGATCTTTTAAACCTGTCCATGATCCAACTAAAACTCTGAAATGACAAACTTCTGTTTCTGTAGCTCTGCTTCTTAGACATATTCCACCGTTAGCCTAAACATACCAGTCAAGTTTTCCAGTTGCTTGGGCAGTTGTACAATTATTAGAAAGTTAATTCCAGAACAACTGGACTGAAATTGTTTTTAAGAGCTATTAACCTATGTAAGTGCATGCTGTCAGCCTGGATTCCTTATGGCTGTTGAATATGTAGTATGTATTTTCTAAACCATGTTGACTGAATTTTATTAGCCAGCTGTGAACTGGAAAATTACCAAGGGGTGTAGTTAAAGTGTGCAACACATCACAGTATCATTTTTAAAGTTTTTAAAACTTCTGCTAACAATTAAATTTGATCTCACTATCGTGTTGATACTTATTACATAGTTAATTAAAAAAAACTCTCAAAAAAATGCACTAGTTAGAGGACATGGGAAACAAAACAGTAAGTCATCAGCCCAGTAGTCCCCCTCACTGACAATTTCCATTATTGCTTAAATGGAAAAGATACAGCAATTTGGACATTTGTAATTAAACATCTCCTTTGATGTTCTTCGTCAGGAAAAGAAGCAGTGTTTGGATCCAAAATTAAAACCAACAGGGGGAAAGCAGGGTAAAAGCAGATATCATCCTAACAAAGCATCCAAGTTTATGGATGCTTTTCCCAGCCACAACTCAGGAATGGATGAAACAGTGGATTTTTTCCCTCAGACTGGGGGTTGGTACAGGCTCACTCTCCTTCAAGTGGGAGGTTGGACTTGATCTTTCTACCAGCCTAATTATTCTGATTCTAACCCCCTTAGCAATCCACTTCCAAATGGCTGGAAGCTGAAGCATAAGGATTCATATGACTAAAGTACTTCTGCTACAGTAAGAAGCTTATTTGCTTCACAACTCTACAGTTTAATTTCATTTGTTCACACCCAGATTCTACTGTAAAAACAGGGTGACAGCAGGAGCTGCACTCACGTATTGTGGCATAGCAACTACTGTGGGCAGTCAACTGGGACCCTGCTTGAAGGGGCCACTATAAAAGAGAGATCATCAGCCTGTGAACCAGTCATAAGCTGGAAGATTCCTTGCACCACGAGGTGAACTATTGGTTAAAATCCTAGGCAAAGTGTCACAATTAATATCCTTGCTGAGAAATAGCCTTCTCTGCTCAGGATCATCCTGTCAAAGAAAATGGATGCAAGCAACCAGTAAGCAAGTGATTGTCAAAGGTTATATGGTTAAGTGGATTTATCAGTTTTGTGCATTAAGGACATTTTCCCACAGTGAAGAAGAATCCTAACCATGCCAACCCCCTTTTCTAGGGTGTTTCCTTTAACTCTGAGGTCTTGGTATTCACGAGGAACACCCACACAAATTCAGAAGGGAAATGACAGCTAAAGCTAGAGCAAAACCAGCAGGTGAGAGCAGTGTCATTGTTGCCTAGCTTAACAAAAGAAGTCACCTGACAAGCATTCTTATTTTTTTTGTCCTCCTTGCAGTATAAGAGAGTTCAGTTTATTCTATTACTCTGGATTTGCACAAGGGTAAATAACTCCAGTAACATCAGTTGGTTATTCTGGTTATTCTGGCGTGAACCCAGTGTACACAAAAGCAAAATTTAGTCTCTTGTTTGTTCTTTATACGGCTCCTGACCCTCAAAGTATCAGACTGTTTGGAAACCATCCCATAGCCTTCAAGTTAGTAAGGCAAAAAAATGTGTCTTACACAAAAAGGTAGGACAATTTCATTTGGTATTGCTTTATGTTTTACCAACTTAAAAAGATGCAGAAACATTTCAAAAGATTCTAAGGGCCTAGCAAGGAAGCACTACTGGTGGGTGTATTTTAGTACTGAATCTGCTGCTTCTCTCCATTACTTTTGGGCAAATTGCCTTTTTTTTTTTTTTCCTTCTTAAATGGAAACTACAATTCTTGCCTAACTGCTTCATGGAAGAATTAAGAGTTTTGATAGCTATTATAAAGGGTTGGATTTTATGACAGGATAAGAAAACATTGATTTCTGAGGTTTCCTAAAGCTGTTAGGAGAACAACAATAAAAAGCCATTGTGTGTCACAATAAGCTCAGCATGGGATACATTACACATTTTGCAGACTAAAAGCAGCACAAAGCTTGTGAGTTTTGAAGTAAGGACTCAGAGGAACAAGTCGACCTCCTTTTGTGAAGGCTTTCCCCTCCATGTGGCCAGAATTGCCTTGAATTCCTTTTCCAGCTTTGTCTTGATCAGATCTCACTATAAAACAAATTGGCAGTGACAGCAATAGCACCAGTGATGGATGGAGTATAAATGATCCATGATGCCTTCCTGTTCCTCTCTGGGGATTGGGCTGATTGACAAAGTTCCAATTTGTATTTAGTCATATTCAAATGGTGGGGCTTGAGGACATCAGAGATCAGTCATGAAATGTAACAACATATAACTTTCTTCCTCTTTTGTCAAAGAAAACCAGGCTGATTGGTAACTCTCATGGTTCTGACTACAATCACTCATCTAGCTGCTAATTTGAGCCTATTTAGTCACTTGGACCCACACTTCCCAAGTCTAACAGTGTACAGAAAATCTCTGGCATACAGAGATCTTCAGATGTGGTTCCCCTGCCTTGCTGCTCCTGCTGGAACTGCAACTGCAGAGATGAGTGATCTCAGCTACAAGAACACTGCCACTTTCCTTCATCTTCTCAGCCATTTTGTGTGCTTCTTTGTAGAGATACATCTTGTGGATATTTCGGCTAGAAAGTTTTCCTACACAAACAGTAGAATCCCACTACTAGCAGAATCTAGTTTTTACAAAGGAAATTAAAAGTTTTTTTGAACAAGTACGGGAAATATTTAGACCAAGAAAGACAGCACACCTGAACATCCCTGATCCACTGGAGAAAACATGCTTCTCCAGTTTCATTTCACTCACCACTGTAAATTTCTCCTCTTCAAATAAACACCTACAGAGCATCCTGGTTATGTGCTGCTCCCCATTTCACAGATAGAGAGAGCATTCCTGGTACAGCAGAGGATAGTTTCCACATGCCCTGAAACATTTAATAATGCACCAACTTCAGGAAACAAACAGCATCAATAAGCTGTATGCAGAGAGACTTCCCCATGGAGTGAGATGCACCTTTATTACTGAACACAAAGTTAAGAAGTCCTCATCTAATTCAGTAAACATCGAGGCCACAATTAGGCTCTAGTAAACCAGGTTCATGTTTTATCAAAGGGTTCAGAGCTAAATAAAAGAAATTAAAACTATAAAGCAAATGGCACTAGGCATGGCAACTACATCAGTTAACAGAACAGGGCCATGGGAGACACTGAATTAGCTGTTGTGTGCTGATAGTTCTGTGTATGTACTAAAACCTTCTCCAACAGAATCACGAAGTGCTGTGCTAACAGAAGAAACTGAGCAGTTGTTAAACACTGATCTGCAACTACACAGCCATTTCAGTGGTAATGACTTTTGTTGCCTGCTGTAATTTAATCAGAAAATTCAAAAGAAGCAAGAAGATAAATGGTCCATATTAATAGCTCTTCATGATGACATGATTTGAGCACTTGTCAGTTTTTAAGAAGTTCGTCAGCATTGCTAATGACTGCCACTATTAAGACCTTCTTAGCTTTTCAGGTGGAGTGCAGTGTCTTCTAGCCTGTCACTCACAAAAAGCTCACAGCTTCTTGATAAGGACTGCAGCATTCTTATCTCATGTCATCAATACTAGTCGAGCCTCTGAGGTTACTATTGACACACCAAGCTGCTATGTACCAGTGATTTCATGCCTGATAAAATGAAGGTAATGAAAACAAGTCACTGTGTTTCTTCCTTTACAGTTATTTACATGAAGTATGTGTAGACTTACAGTACTAAGCTACACACATATACTTTTTTATTATTGAAATTAGAAATACTTTGAGAGAAAAGTCTTAATTCACTTGATTCTTAGAAGAAAGCCTTCTTCACACAGGCAAAATAGAAAGTAAACAGGGAAACAACTTATATTTGATGATAAGTACCAGAAGAGAGCCCACTACTTCATGACACCAGCTGTTTCCCCCAGAATTTCAGCTCTGCATAATACAATTAAGGTCAGAGTGGAAAAGTTAGTCCTGAAAAGTTGCACTGAAACACGTGCTATAGTGAAGGCACAGGCAGCCAACAGGAATGCAACTAGGTATGAAAATCCTTCAATAGCTGTAAACACCCACAGAAATTGGACAGAAGAGATCAAACACAGGACACGTGCAGAAGCCACACCTCATCCGGAGCAGCCTGGGACAGCTCATCTCTCACACAGCAGCCAAATAACTGATTTTAAAGGAAAGATGTAAACTTGCTCTTGAAAAGTCTCATCTTGCCACAAATCCTTAGTTCTAGATAAATAGAGAAGTTACTTAGAATTTGAACTAGCATTTGTACTGTCCCCACAAAGATTTCTGTGAAAACCAGTATCTGAGAATAGTAAGAAGTAAAACCTGTGTTTTGAAGGCAGATTGTTGTTCTCAGAAGTAACTCAGCTAAGAGCTAAAATAGACAATTTACCATTACAGTGATTGGTGAAATCTTGCTAAAGTGTTCTAGTGTAACTGTGATGGACTAAGAACTGCTGACAATAAATCTGTACCTTTTACAAAGAAACTAGGGACTGAGAGATCTAAAACATAACAACATGACAGTTGATGCAATACATCTGACATTACTAAAGGCCATAGGACCTTGCATATTTTGTTCTATTAAGGCTATAAAATCACTGCATCTCTCAGCCTTCTCTCTCCTTGGCTATGTTTCTGTAGGCAATGTTTATTCCCTATTCTCCCAAACAAATGAAACATCCACTGTTGGGAGTTAATTATCAATTAATATCTTTGTGTAATTTCAAGAAACTGGAACACTCTCAAAGTACTACAGCAGAAACCATCTCACCATCAGGAGCAACTCTAACCAAGTTTGAGGCTCAAAGCAGAATGCAAATCCACTCTCAAGCTTGAAGAAACTTATGCTGGCTCCTTAAAAAAAGTAAAAATAAAGATTTTTTTAAAATTTGATACATAAGCAGGAAAAAACAGCATAGAGCAGATCAGAATTAAGTGTGCTTCTAAGTGACACAACTAACTTGCTCCACACATACTCCCCACATTCCCTGCCTTTTTGACAAAAGACAACACAAGCTTCTGATCTGAAGGATCAGGAAGCACTCCTTTAACATTCAATAGATATATTTTCCTATCTTTGAGAAGACAGATGGAAAATTTAAACATTTTTATACATGGCTTGCATTAAATGGTTTTATTTTTCTCAACTGCGTTTAAATTCTCTCTCTCCCTCTCCAGTTCTTTTGGACTTTAAATATAGGGTTGAGTTAGTAGCTTCCAACTGCAACTTCCAGTTAATTCCAATTCCTTTCAAAATTGTTTTGGTTAATGTTTCATGCACTGATGCTCCACAGAATCAGAGCTGTGCTTTCAAACTTCCAAGGCTTCAGTCTACATGAGAAATGGGCAAAATTCCAGAGTTCTGTATGTTTGAGTCCATTACAGTATAGAAAGATCTGAACATGCAAATGAAAAGATAATATGCATCTCTAACATATAGCTAAATAAAACCAGAGGTAACTTCACACCCATCGCCCACTCCACAGATACAGCAATTTGTTTGTCTGTTATTTAAGTCAAAGCATTATTCTCAAGCTGAAGGAGAGAATTTTTTACATGGGTTTAAGTTCTGTGAAGAAAGTTGTAATGCTTTAAAACTTTGTGCAATATTAATCCTAAAAATAAATAGCACATATTGCAACAGCTTGCAGTCTTATGACAGGAGATGGAACTCACCAAGAGACTCAAAGCAGTCTCATTGGAAATATTTCTGATTTGTTCCAAAGCAACACTTGCCTCAAGTGATTTTTGGGTTCAGACTTCAAAATGAGTGTCACCCCTGCCAGTGTCACAGTATCTTACAGTTGGAGCTTTCCTCCATTCACAGGGGAATCAAGCTGGTACTAGGCTATTCTATCTGATCTTCATTTTCCCTGAAGAAAAAACAAGCCTTATGGGACAGAAAAGAGCACCTTCTCATTCCAGCTAGCCGTAGGGCAAGAGAGTGAAATTTGACCTCTCCATACAATGTATGCTGATAATTATATAGAGATGAACAGTTGTTATTACACCAAACATCAGATGACCATGACTACTAACACCATCTGAGAAAGCAGTTTCCTTTAAGATTGGTACTATATATAGTGCTCTGTGACTTTTCAACCTCTTACCTTTACCACCCAGGCCTCAATACTTGCACAAACTTTCACTCAGGGACCTGTGATCCTCTCCTTCCTACCTCTGTAATAACTACTCAAGGACCCTAAAATAAGTGATGCTTTTGCATCTGCACCAGATCAGAAAGCAGAGACTCAGCTTTGCTGGCATTTTCTTTAGTCAAAATCATTTCCTTCCATTAATTACTGTCTGCTTCCCTGTACTCATCAGCAATCCAAATGGGAAAGAACTTCCACTGTCTTTGAACTGCTATACACCAATATGGTACCAGCATTTTATTCTCATAGATCATTTCACCAGTAATTTCAACAGTACCTACACTAAATGTACCTTACACCTCTTTGACCCTCTTCAGGATCACAATTACCTTTGTGAAACAACCAGCAGAGTGAAGTCAACATAAACAGGCATTTGCATTGAGACACCAGCAGCCTGGGTTAGTCTGTAATTTGTATTCTTGCACTGTTACTCCAGGATGATTGCATAGCTATTTGCAATGCCATAAAAAGGTACAAGAGACCAAGCCCTGCCCTTCTTGGTCAGTCATGACCCTGTAATTTGTGGTAGAAACAATCCTAGTATAGTAGGAGGGGTGTGATGGCACCATGCTTAGGTGTTTCCTGCCTGCCAATAAAATGGGGCAAATGAAACTCTTAACCTAGAGTGGGAATCACAAGTGTCATGGGCAGAGCTCAGCTCTTCCAGCTCATTAAGCACACACTCAGCTCTGCAGTAAAAACATGGATTCCCTCCAAATATTCTGCATTTAAATATGGCCTTGTCCATGTCCTGCTACATAAACACAGTACCTGGGACTGCTCAGTATGACAGTGGCTCAGCTACTTCAGGGGAACTGTAGCTCCAAGCCATTTAAGATATTCTACTCAGCAAAACCATTAGCATGGTTGCCAGAAATATTTAGAGCTGAGAGCTAAATACAAAGACTTTTCTTAAAGAACAGGTTTCATAACTAATTCAAGATGATTTTTAAGAAAAAAGCAATGAAGTAAATAAAACAAGTAATGAAGCAACAGAAATAACTGAGTAATTTAAAATTACCTATGGATAACTTGTTTCAAATAACAAACTAATGAGTTTCCAATCATACCTCCTTTTGTTCATCCACAATTATAAGGTTTTATTTTCTTCTTAGCTATCATCTATAAAACCTGGGGCAATCAGTTGAATGTTGGCAGCTAGAAGTACAGATTGCATAAAAGATGGACACCAAGCCACTAAATTTATAGGACAAATTAAGTTAATGCTGTTAAACCAAAGCTAAAATCTGTCCACAATTCTTTCATCTTCAGTATTTTTCATCTTTCCCTATTGTGTGACTGCCCCAAACAAATAAAAATAGCTAGTTAGGTGTGTGACTCTCAAGGAAAATACAATGCTCAGAAAATATATGGCTATCTGAGGAAATCAGACAGAATTTATGAAGGAAGTTAAAAGGCATTAAAAAAATTTCTGCTGGAACAAGTAGTTTTCTCTGTTTAAAAAAGTAGAAAAATTTAATAAAGTTTCATTGTGTGCACACAGATCATTAAAGTAGACTTCACTAAGAAAGCAAAGTTACAAGTTTTGTTCCAGCTATCACACTTACTAAAAACACCTTTTACATGACCAAAAGTGTATATAGCCAATGACAGGTAGCTTAGAGTATTCAGGTTCTAATCCATTCAATATTTCAGATTTGCTATCATGTTACAATAAAAATTACTGAGCAACAGGACACCTGTCATCTAAAGCATCTGAAGGTTTTGTGATATATTACAGGTTTAGAAGTAAAACCTTTTTTCTTTAAATATTTAATCAAACCCTTGCAACAAGTGCTCCTCAAGAATTGGCAAGAATCTTTTGTGCCAGTTATCATTATGTATCAAAGATTATTTTTTTTTTCAAATAAGCCAATGAATACTTGAATTGTCAACATGAACACAGGCAGACTCCAGTAAACATCAGATTTTTCCATTCCTCTGGCTTTCATAGAGAATGGCTGATAGTCTCAGAGAGTCACAAGCCAAGTATTTTTGCAACATTATTTCTTCTTATCACAATAAAGAACACAAAGCTGTCAATGAATAAAAAAACCTCACAATTTTTTGCAGAAGGCTGAGGTACTGTAAGGTACATACAAGCAATTTCTGGGAAGGGCAATGAGAACTGTGAATCTGATTCCAGGGAATAATATACACATAACACAAAATGAAGGGTGGGTAATTCTGGTCAGTGTAGCAGGGAATAGTGATCCTTTAAATGGTAAAAGCACCAGTACAATTTGTATATCTTTATGGCCTAAACCAGATTCTACACTACTGAGATGTTGCAGACTTAAGACAGTACCCTAACTGTGGCAAATAACATTCCAAATAACTGAGAACAGTTCTGCTAGGCAGGTGTTGAGCTGTTCTTATAGTTTACTTATTTCTTCTTAAAAAATAAATAAATAAAAAATAAAAAAAATCTTCACTTTGAACACACCACTCCTTATGTTCTCTCTTTGCTTCAGAACAAAGTGAACTTTGTTTCCTCAGGCAGTTGATCTATCAGGCTTTGTAGTTCTTAATTGCATTTCAAACAGACACTCTGGCAATGTGATGTGCTCTGCGTGGTAAGAAAGAATCCACGTCGTGAAATGTTCTCCCTATATATAAAGGATACATTAGCTGTGCTGACATCACCCACTGGTTAGTACCTCCGCAAACAGCAAGAAGCTGCTCAGTAATGCCAGGGGAAAAGATTGGAAGGGAAGAATTGTATGACTGTGCAGAGAACAAGCAGAAAGCCATTGAGCCTCTTGATAATGCTCCTGAAATAGAAAACACACTCAAGCAGAAGAGATGCCATGGCTTTTGGATATGTTGAAAACAAAAGGGATTTTGCTCGCACACTTAGGGCTACCTCCTCTTCTGCTCACAGGACTGCCTACACAAAAGCTGAGATTATAATAGGATCATAGTAGAGATTGGAGTATTCACCAGACTTTGGTTTCCTGTTGAACCTGAATAATACTAGGTAGAAACTGTAGCCCAAGTTCTGTACTCCCTACCTTTGGAAGGGTACAATTTAACACCTATTTTCAAATTACAATTTCTCCTGCTAATATGATTCCTGATCTGCACTCTTTCAAGCCAACAGGGATAGATTGACTGGGAAAACACAGTGAGTAGAAAATACCTGTATGAAAAACAGCATGCTGAATGAAATCATAGCATACAAAACCTGAGTAATCTGAACCCTCAAAACAACTTTTTTTCCCTATAGAAGGATCTTTGAAAGATTAGTCTGTAGAGAATGAGGAGTTAAGCCTGCCTTAGCATTTACAAGGTGGCCTTCTAGAGGGTGCTTCAGAAGAAGGGTTGATTTGGCCTCTGTCAATTTGCCCTCACTTTGTTACAACAAAACAGATTATCTGCAACAGGAACTGTCCCTCCCTAGTAGCATAATGCAGCTGCAAGACATGGAATGATACCAGAAATGGGATGGTACCCACTACTAACAGCCCAGCTCTTTGAACTCAGAGCAGTACAGTAGGATGCTGCTATAAACACCATTACCATGATTTCCAAATATTTTACAGCAGCTCTGTTTCTAGTGACTGAAAGAACATACAGTGAAAATCTTTTCTGAAAATAATAACACCACAAACTCTCAGTAAAGGCCTCAGAGTTTCATGACACATTAGCAGCCAAGTCAGTTTAAGCAGCAGGGTCATCAGTTGTGCCCACCTGTGGCAATGCACAGAACTTGTCACTTACACCAGAACAACTCCTCGGAGAGTTTGCTGTAGAGGGCATCTGTGAAAGGATGAGTGTTTTGTTTTAAGAAAAAGTCAAACAAAACCACAAAGAAAACCACACACACACACTTTATACACATGCTTTTTTGTCCTGATTTCAACAGTCCTGTGTAGAGCAACACCACAAACCAACCCTCCAACACCTGTGAATAGCCACTAAAATCAGGAGAGAATAAGAATATAGCAGCTGTGCCAACCAAGTAAGAAGTTCATGAAATAACTCTAACCATCTTGGCAAAAGTTGATATTATTATAACAAAGCTGTAAACTACCCAGTATTATTGTCCTAAGTGATGGGCAATATATGTTGTCTCACCCTACAACTTCTCCACTAGAACAGGGAGGATAAATTGTTTATTTTAGTTTATAGAGAATGCTCTGGATGCTGGAGGTATAAAGTCCCACATCATGGGGAGGAAAAAAAAAGCAAGCAAGTTTTTTACTGTCCCTTTTAAACAGGCAGTAGAAAAAATTCCCTACAGCTTAGATCTTTGATCTTTGCAACCATTGAGTGAATAAGGAATAGTCACAACACAAAGTATCTCATTTTATAACAAACCTGGTGACCTCTGCTGCTGAAATCCACAGCCTCATCTCATCAAGAAGTATTAAACTTGCTGGATCCCATGTTCAGTTTTGTGAAAGACAGTATTACCAGCAGAGAATGATATAAAAAATTACCACCTTGTCCCCACTTTCTGAGTAGACCTCTGAAAAGGGTGGGCTCCATCTTACTGACAAATCAGACCCTATGACTTGGGTGTTATGGAGTTACCAACACTCCAATAATTTCTGAATTCCTAAACTGCCCCAAGCTAACCATTTCAACAACTGTGTGTCCTGAGGGACAAAAGGGCATGATGTTTCTCTTATTTTGCTTTTACCTGTGTTGCTCCAGCTAATAAACACATTATTGAAAGTGGTTAGTGACACTGGCACTTTACCTCAGAAAACTGTAATTTAAAAACTCACTAGTGGGCTTTTTCTTCCATCCTCTAGGAATGGATTCTGTGGAGAGCAGAAAAAAAAAAATTCATTTTGTCACTCAAAGGTTTAGGGCCAAAGTGACAAAAAGGAGTGCCTATGGCACTCAAGTAAAGCCATTCATTTTTCTGGAAGTTTGGATTTGGTCCCACCCCTCCACCCCTTTGGGTGGGGAAAATTTCCATCCCTTCTTTACTGTACATACTTGTTACAGTACTTTGCCATCAAAATATGAACAGGGCAAGACCAAAGCATCTACATTATCACAAAAGGTATCTCTACAAAGAGATACCTACAAAGAGGGAAGAGGAGTGGGCAACATGAATCTTAATGACAGCACATAAATAACTCTTCTTGGAATCCTGAAGTACATGCCTTCAGCAGAGATGACAGAGGAAGTCTTTCATGTATCAAGAACATCAAGTTTCAAATGTTTTGTTTCAGCTACTGCAGAACACAAGAAAAAGTGGGAGCCAGAAATTCTCCCACCCAGATCTAAGCTGTCAGAATGGAAATGAGCAGAAATCAAAGAAAAAAGAATCCATGATAAGATCATATGACTCACAGCTTTAACAGACTGTCTTGACAAAAACACTGTTGGGCAGGGTAAAGGCTCCCTTGTCTTTCCTTTCTCCATTTACACATCCCAAGATTTGCTGTGAAAGGAAACGCCGATATTTTCCTCCAAATCTTTTGGGAGAAACAGCTTCATGTTTTTGCAGCTGCACTTGCCAGAACACTGTTCCCACCAGTCCCCTGGCTCTTTCCTCAAATGCCTCATAGTTCAGATTCTTTTAAGGATAATTGTCAAATCCTTACATTGGTCCCCAGAAGACAGAGGCACAACTCCCATCTTAAAAGGCTTCAGATGTTTCTCTCATCTTGCAGTTGGTATAGCTCCTGCTTTACAACACTGTCAAAAAGAACCCAGCAGTGGCCAAGACAAAAACATGAACATTTTTTCTGTTCTTGTTTTGTGCTTTGTTGTTGTTGCTTTGGTTTTTCCAATTCAGAATCCAGAAGCTGTCAAAGGTGTACATGATGTGGTCAAATCAGCAGTTTGGTATACATGCCCTGAATTTAGATGTTGCTCACCTTGATCTGTGCTGGAAGCTCTCAGAAGTTCCTTCACAAAGCTGAAAGCAACAGAGCAAGGATCAACACTTACAAAGAGAACACTTTCCTTTGTTCTCCTTGGCAACATTAAGCATGTTTATCCTGTCAGAGCTCACAAAACAGCCTTGCAGTACTCACCCCATAATGAGATTGTACCTCCTTAAAGAGAGAGGCAAGAAAAAACAGCCCTGTAGTCCAGTTACTGACTCTGCCTGTTGCTTGGCCCTGTGTGCATGAGCAGTCAACCAAATAAAAAGTTAAGAATATGAATATAGATGGGCTAAATTTAAGGGGGGGCAGAGTAGGAACAGTGCAAGGTGACAGCAAGGAAGAGACACGTCTACTTCAATTTTTTCCCCCTTGTAGCTACTCCAACTTAATAAATAAAGGAACGTTTTTTAAAAATACCTGCAAAACCTACAGGGTGCTACCCCCCCACATTAAGCTTACTCTGATCTGTAATGCTTGCCTAAGTTGTCCACAGGGACACTCCAACATCTAAAAAAGACTTGTTTACTGTGCTGAACTACACTCTACAAGCTTGTAAAAAGTAATTGGTATTTCACAGCAGTTCAGACCACACACAATACACAGTGCAAACAACAACATATTACAACAAACAATGCTCCTCCTTGCAGGTCTGTTCTGTTTGAAATGAAAAAAGGTTGGAAGCTCTTTGCCTCCAGATTGTGAAGTTCTTTAGAAACTCTCACCAGCTAAACATTTGCCTGAGAAGTAACAATTTTTCAATCAAAACATCCTTGGTTGCCCCTGTAGCACTGAACTGCAGGTAAACACAGCACATGCAACACTCTTGGCAACCTCAAATCAGGTGCCAGACAGGAATCCTGCCCTCACTGGCAGAGAAATTCTCTCTGACTCCAAGATCTGCTTCCCAGGTACTACAACCAAAATAGTGCACTCTGTATTTATAGCCCCACAAAGCACTCCAGAAGGTTTAGTCAGTGTGTGATGAGGGGCACACCCCTCCTTCAAGGGTTGAAAATAGGAAACTGTTAAGGACTCCTGAATCAGATTTGGTGAGTGATCTAGTACTACTCACCAGAGAATTTATTAGCTCAAGGTTTCCCAGCAATTATTCAGCCAGTGATATCCGAGTCCTCCTTAAGTCTTGCCTTGAGCATAGCTAATGATTACACAGTTAATCTGTATAACCCTTGACTCTAAAAAAGGGTTGACAACACTTGTTGACAAAAGCAGTTGACAGAACTGCTTTCCTAGCCCCTCCAACACACAGAAAGTCATGCAAAACAAATTCTTGGAAGGTGGTGGCAAGGTCAACAGAGCCCTTTGTATTACTCAGATCTGTGTGTATATATTCATCCAGACAGAAGAGCAGAAAACAGATTTGCTTTCTTCAGAAAGAAAGTGAAACTTGACCTTCACTTTAAATAAATGTCAGTAGGTTACATACCTGGTCATAAATTCCAAAATTCAGCTTCAAATGGTAATTGTTTCACATGGAATCATTTATCAAGCCAGGTTTTAGCAGAACCAAGGGGATTTAATTTTTTTTTTTTTTTAAATCAATTAAATTGCCACAAACCCAAAAGCCACCAGGTGAAACCCCTCAACTTGTGTTTTTAAGCTTTTTCATAAAACTCATGTGGAACATCTCAGCTAGTGACATCCCAGACTTGACTAATCTGGGCTTTCCACTATTCTTTGAAAGGATATACCAAGATGAGATTTCCAGTAAACCACAGCTGGTGCATTTGCAAATGAACTGCCAAAACACACATGAAGAGTATGATTCCATTTAATCCCCTGCATAATACCCATTTCTTTCTTTGTTATTGGAAATTGGAACACAAATCTCAGCTTTTTTGAATAAAAGGGTCCTAGAACTTCTGGTGATATAGCAAGTTCCACTGCTTAGCTGCAAATAACTGATTTCAACTACTTAAAATGATCTTAAATTCACCTGTTTCCCCACAATATTCACATTTTTTCTTCTCATGCTCTAGAAAATAATAAACCACAACTAAAGAAACCAGCATGTAAGTTACAGTAGTAATATTAGAAAAAAAAAAAAACCACCTTACTTATTTCTACACATCTGTATTTACCAAATCATAACGTTCACACAGTTTTAAACCAGGACAGTGGAATTGAAAAGTAGACAATCTAACTAAAGTTTGTCTCAATTATTTTCCTAGGCATTGCTTTCTGTGAAGAGTATCTTTACAAAAATGCCTGACACGAAGAGGTCTCTGCTTAATCTCAGCTATACAAGAAGAAATTAAGATAGAGTGATAGAACACTAGAAATGTAAATGAATGATACCCTAAATAAATCTCTGTGAAATTCACCTCAAATGGAAAGAGAAACAGAAAATATAAATGGAAAATCCTCCTCCATTTGGGGGATTACTTCTGATTTTATTCCTTAATGGCCAAACTGCTTAACCATACCAATTTGGTTTTTCACTGCTGACAAATGAAGCTGACATCACTTAAAAGAAAGGCATGAGAATCCTCTTTCAGGCATTTATTTTTATAAATTGCAACTCCGCACAAAGGTCTAGACAATCCAGATTTAATTTTCAAGCTTTTCCTAGCATACACATACCTAAATGCATTTTAGAAAAGCAGAATCTCATTTTTTAACCAAACATCTTTCTGCTACTTAATTTTGATCTATCCATTTGAATTTTAGATGCACTCTGAAAAAAATACAAAAAAAATAAAAATTCAGCAAAGCAGTCTCTCAGGTTTTCTGGACATTGCTTCACTCAGAACAGTGTCAAAAGGGCACAGACTTAAAAGAATCTTTTCCCACAAGGTGTGTCCCTTCTCTGTCATCTGAAAGACACACGAGAAACACCCACTGACCACAGAAGAGAATAGCTTAAGGGACAAAGGTGACAGCTGTACAAACATACTTTAAATGCCAGGTTTATCCAGGACAGTGAAACGCTTGCTTCTTAACCTTCTGAAGCTATCATATGTAAAGTGTCCTCTGCTTCCAAGAAAACTCAGAGAGCTCCAATATCTGACTTCACAGAAAAGCCAAACAACTTGTAAAATGAAGAAGTCAAAACTTGCCTGTGGCAAATTTTGCAAAACCTCTTAATACTGCTTAAAAGGCTGGTTTGGTTTTGTTTTCTGTTTCTCTACCTCTTGGCTCTTGCTTGCAAATACTTGGGCAGATCTCAGTTTTAGCATTCAAATTACAAAGTATCCATGGTGTGTTTGACACGGCTCCAGGGCAGCAAAGTCACGCAGGCTTCCCTGGGCTGCAGAACAGCAGCCACCAGCATCTGCCAGGACACAGCCTGTGCCTTCTCTCCCACAGTGATCCAGAGCAGAAAGAAAAGCAGAAAGATGTAACACAGAGGGGAAAAGGTTTGTCTTTGTTTGGTGTACAAGGAAAAATAAACTAACTCATTAAAAAAAAGAAAATTAATTTAGTGCAGAAGTAGGGACTCCCTTTGGTGCCTTATCAATAATAAGGAAATAGCCAATGAGTAAGAATCAGGCAAGGCCAAAAAAGATCTTTACTAAGTACTAAACAGGTACTTATTCATCAGTGATGTGTGCTAACATTTGGCCTACATCATGATTATTTTGGAAACCAATAGCTTAAGGGGGTCTGCAAGTCATGCATGGGATTTCTCAACTATCTGAACACAAACCAACCTCGTCCTTTATTTTACCTTAAAGACCTTCAGGCTGTCCATGAACTAGACTACAGGAATCAACAAAACTGGAGCAATCTGTCTTGGATTTGTTTTTCTTGAAGGCAATTCATGAGAATGAAATCAGTTTTACAGACTGAGGTTGATGGAAATGACAAGAACATACAGCACAGGGCTGTGACTCTGTGGTTCTACTCCAGGGCTCCCCTGGCATGGTTTTATATTCACTGCAGGAGGGATGGACAAGACAACCTCAAAAGGTCCTTTTCAACCCAACACATTCTATGATTCTAAACAGTGCAATTCCTTCCATATAAGACAAAGAAATCCACGTAGATTTGAACAGAAAACAACACACCCAGCGGAGAAGGTCAAGAATTCTTTGATGGCATACTAAGGATGTCCTCAATCTCCATGGCCAGACCAATCCAAAGAAATGTTGCAGGTATAAAACTGCTTTCAGGTGCAGCAGCAACTGCTGCCCAGACAGTATGAGCAGGAGTTGACATGTTTTGTTCCTCAACCTGGATAAGGTCTCAGAATACTCATTTATGTTCCATTTAACTTAGAGTGGCTATTTCTTAGGTGAGAGGAAGCTTTAAGACTTGCAAGGCTTAACATTTGGCAAATCTTCAGGATTTATCAGCTGAAGGTGTAAACAAAATGTAAATACTAACTTACCTGATACTAACAGGTTTTCCTGCAATCATCACATTGCTCCTAAGTCACAAGCATGAAAATCTCTTGTGAGAAGAATCAGTCCATCAATAGGAATATACACATGAAACCAGGAACATTCAAAAAAGAAAGAAAGAAAACCAAGAATTACTCCTGAGCCAGCATCACCAGCCAGACTGAATCACTGTCAGACAAACAAGAAAGTTAAGAAACTGTATTACTAACAGGTATTTTGATTGGGAATTTCCTGTTTCATATAACCTGAGATATTTCCAATATATATTTGTTGCAGAAATTGATTGAAGAAACTCATCAAAAATTAAATGTTCTTCAAAGCAAGGTATTGTATTACTAGTAGTAAATGACTATGTCCTCTGACTGTAGTCTCTTGAATGTTGACACACACAGGGATAGAAACACTATGATACTTGTTTGTTTGATACATCATGCTTTAATGAACATATATGGCTAGGACAACTTGCCCAGTATACACTTTATCACATTATTTGTTTGTTCTGATTAAAGCACCCTGAAATTTCTGCAAAATAAAAAACTAAGTTTTCTTTAGTTTTCTCATAAAGAAAAAATTTAAATGCAGATAATACAAGTTTAACTCTTCAGGGCTCATTGATTTGCACCTTAAAAGTTGTCCAGTGCACACAGAGTAAGATGCAAGTATCTGTTTCATTACTGATGTGGAGGAGGCCACATGGCCTATTTAGCAGACAAAATAGTATTGCACAAGCACTGAAACTGGAGGCAGAATGATCCACTCTGGTGAAACCACAGGAAAGGACAATCAGGACAGCAACACTGCACAGTTAGCTATGATATACTTTTGCCATATTACTTGCATTACTTGTACATTTCATAATACTCTTTACTGTATCAGAGAATTCAAATCCTGCTTGATATAATTGTGGCTGAATTTATCAGCCTTCCATTTAGGTAATCCTCATGCTTACCATCCAGAAGTTAGACCAGCTAAAGCACATCCTTAAAGCAGGGATTTTTTTCACTCTGCAACTCAGCAGGTCATCCACTTGGCTCAGCAGGTGCCCCCTCTATAGCCACCATGGTTTTTCAAGGTAGTTACTCTGCACCACTGAAATCAGAGGGTGGAACACTCACTAACAGCACTGAAACTCCCCTGTCCACTTCAGCTCCTGAGCTTCGTGAAAAGGACTTTTTCAGGAACAATTAGAGTTTCTCCCTAAAAACTTCAGTGTGAAATTTAAATGACTGCATGGGAAAGACATTTCTAGCTGCCACATCTAGAGGATAAAAGTATAAAGCTGATCAAAACATAATTCAAAAGTTCTGAAAATAAGGAAATCCCTGCTTCTGGTATTTCTTATAATGTTTTCATGTCTTGGTTTCTAACAATATGAACAGTGAAATTGTCAGTTGTGATGTGCCTGTTTCAAGCTGAAATTTGGAATCATTTGGCAATAACTGCAATAACTAATACCACAGGGAAGAATCACATAATAAAAATGTGTTCTTCCACACATCAGTAAAGGTTCACTAGGTTTGAATGTAACCTTATGAGGCATCCTGATTTTTTTTTCCTTTGCTATTTTCAAGTGCACTTCTTCTGCTTATTATAAAGCACAAATAGAACAAAGGGTTCACATGAGTGCTTAAGAGAGCAAGTATACTTCTGCAAAGAACATAATAGGATTAGGAAAACAGTAGCATTTCTTGTTAAACAGTCACCTTGTTTCCTATTTGTGGGATTTAGTGTTTACTTGAATTATGCAGGAAAGCATCTTACAGAACAGCAGCTGATCACAAGTGGAACACATGGAACACAAAAGGACATGTAGAACATGCCCCGAGAAGGACCAGTGAACTCCCTTCACCTCTTCTGCACACTAATGAAAAGTCATGTTTAAACAATTAGTGCTGACTCCCTGAAGCAAAATATTTCATCCCATTCTCCAAATCTCATTCAATAGCTGAGAAAAAAAAAACAAACCACAGTAACAAACAACTACAGAAAGCTTTGAAGGAACACAGGACAAGGAAAGGAAGCACAGCAGTACAGATGTAAAACTCGTATTTAAATGAGATTCAGCAACTTAATTCATCCAGATAATCATCTCGCATGGACAACTTATCTCAAGGCATCTAATTATTTTGATGTCCCTAAGCAGGACATAAATACAATTCCTTATATTACATCCCTGTTGTGAAAGACAAACGATTTATTTTTTTCTTTTTCCTTTTCTTGCAGCTACATTTGACACATTTCCCTTCAGGGAAAACAACAGAATTTTAAGCCTAAGTCATTCTGTGAGACAAAGATAAGCAGCTTCTGCTTCATGATGGAAACCATTCTGCTTTTGCAATTGATGATTTATACAGAGTTAGGAGCCAAGTGATGAAACCCGATACCCCGGACAACCAGATCTCAACAGAAAAGCTTCCACAGCTACAATGTGAACTCTGCACTGTATTTCCATTTGACTTTAAATTTCCTTGTGGATAAGAGTACTAAATTCATTGTAATACATGCCTGAGTACCACTGTCCTAGATAATTCTCTACAGAACATCTCAGCTTAGATATTTTACTTCCAATGCAAATAAACAACAAGAAAAGGTCACTAATACATGACCTTTTGTCTAAAGATGTTTGGTTTCACCAGGGACTGCATTCTTGCATGTCCCCTGGGCAGTATTTACAGGAATGAATTTGCATCTGAAGTTCCTTACCTGTACTTCACATATGTCTGAGCCAACAAAACACCCTAGCTTACTAAGATACCCTAGATTTCAACACTCTGAAACGAAGTTTTCAGCAGAACTGGACATTGATACAGTTCACTCTCTGCAATTCTAATTGCTCTTTATCACAGTTTTCATTGGTGAAGAGCATTTTTGTTCCTCACTGAGGAACAGTGACCCTGTAAGGTAAGCCTGATCACATCCTTCAAGCATTTCATCCCAGTGCTCTGCAGTGATGTCCAAAACTGGACCTAGATACTGACAGAGTTGTAAGATACCTTCCTTAAAGGTGTGCTTTTCAGACTCTCTCCTGTAGCTCTTCCAAAGCTTAGAAACCCTGGTATTTCAGGACCTCCACTTAACACTGGCTGAATTTCAACAGAACCTGTTTTGGGACAGTCAGTGGTTCAGGACAGAGCCTGAAATTACCAATGTTATAAATGACAAATTACATACTAGTAATAAGCAGATGACAAAGCCACAAGAAAGTGCAGACAGCTCAGCACCCACTGCATCCTTGCACTCTATACAACAGATTTCACTAATTAAACCCCCCAATAATCCTAATAATTAAATATATGTAATACTTTCAACTAAAATTTAATCAGAAAATGTAAAATTATATATATGCAAAGATCCTCCACATGCAGCAAATCATTCTGAAATGCATATTTGTCAGCAAAAGACAGCTCATGTCCTGCAAGCATGTGCACTTCAGAACAGCAACAGCTCAAAACTAAAGCAATTTCAGCCATCGCAGACCCAGGCGTGGTTTCTTTATCTTTGCAGCTCGTTCTACTTGCCCTGCAGCTGAACTTAATCTATTAATATGTAACAGTAAGGAAAGATTTCCTCTAGAGACAGCAATGCATTTAAAACAACAGTTAACTGGTAGTATCTTCATCTTAAAGACCAAGTGATCACATGACAGCTCTCCTGGTCTCTAGATGCTTTATCCTCTAAAACACACCCCATTCCACACTGTTCACAATTTCTCCTAACCTGGACACAATATTGGTGCAATCAGCATTTTCTCATCTGCAGGGTGAAATCAGAACCCCAAAGGCCATCATGCTTCTTCTTTCAAATATGTTACAAAGTACCAAAAATTTCTACAACAGGGTAAAATAACATGAGATGAAGGCATAAGAAACCAGCACAAGAGCATCAGTTAAACTGCTACTTTGGTCAAGTTAATAGAGTCCTAATAATCCTACCAAAGTCAGTCTCTTCAATCTTCCTAACCCTTCATGTCAGAATTGTTAAGAACACCAAAATCTACCTCTTTTGGTCTTAAATGGAGAGGAAAATATTTCATTTTTTTAAAAATCTGCTAGAAATATTCTTTGATATAGAGGTTTGGGGTGTATTAATCATCTACAACCAGTCCCAGGGAATAACAGCACAAGCCATTCCTCTCAACCGTGTGCCTGCACCCCTGCACAGGGTGAGCCTGATGCTACACCATCACCCCTACAGTCCCACCCTTATATGTGCACTAAAATATGCTTAGATAAAAACACCAAGTACCTTCAAATTGAACCACTTCCTCATTACTGTGGTATAGACAGAGAGTTAAGATAAGCCCAGCCCTCTCAATCTATTCCACATGACAACCAAGGAACTTCTTTCTCCTACCTCACGCTGGAAAATGACAATTAAAGTACCTCCCAGACCAGCTACACACATTCAGCATCGTAAAACAGAACTAAGTGGTGCTCAATTCAGAGCTGCATTGAACCTCAGGTGGGTAATTTGTGGGCTTCTCTGCATCACAGCAAAATTAAGCCGCTGGTAGATCAAGACCTGGAAGTTAGGAAGTGACACACAGTTTTACACAAAGTAACAACCATCATTGGTGCACATCCAAATGTATCTGGCAACAAGGCACATTTTCAACAGAAATCTTCCTGAGATGTCTCTGTGTTCTGGTGTAAGTTATTAAAAATAGTAATTTTAAGCCTCTTTGTGAAACAGATTTATCTGTGTTAGCTGCTCTTCAAAGTGACACTCTATTGTAGGTGTCAAAAGAAATCTAACTACCTGTATTAGCATCTATTTCACATGTTGCAGTATTGCTCCTCAGCAAAATGCACCTACAATTCCAGCCAAGACTTTTAGCCTGCATACTATTTCCAGGATCTGAACAACAGTTTTGTACTCATGTCAAAACAAGAAAAGCTAAATGATTTGGCATGATTTTTTGTCAATCATGGCACAATTTAAGAGACAAAATTATAATTGCCTGCTGTCAAGTGAAAAAAAAAGCTATAGCAAGTATCTTTAGGGGTTTTCTGTTGTGGGTTTTTTGTTGTTGCTGTTTTGGATTTCTTGGGGTTTTTTTCTATTCTTTTTATGTTGCTGCAATAACGTCAATGAAGTATTTTTCCAACTTTATTTTAATTAAGCTACAAAGTAGTAAGCACAATTCCTGGCAACAAATCACTACCTGGCAGGAGTCTGTTTACTGAGGTTTTTTCAGTTGCTGTAACTAAAGCACACATAAAGCATTTTGGGAAAAGCAGAATGTTACTGGTATTAAAAAGGGCATTAAATTAAAATTGTAATTATTCCTCACACCCAAAGAGGTGTCTCTCAATCAGCAGTTAGCAATCAGACTGTCCTGAATGAGACAACATTCCAGTTGACCTTCAAGGTCATCAGTAGTTTACTCTTCTCAAGTAATCAGAATCAGTTTTTCTCCTTCCCTTCCAATATTACCAAAAATACACATCTGTACCAGTTTTATGAGCTCCCTTAGAACTCCTTAAACAAATCTTGCATATGGAAACAATTAAAGATTTGTCAAAAGAATGTCAGTTGTCAAAGTTCCCTAAACACTTCAGGGTTTTCACATGTAATGAAATTAATTTGGCCACCCTAGCAGATATCGTTATCACTTTTCCTTTCAATTTTGTTATTGCTCAGCATAACAGAAAAGAGTCATTCTTCATGCTACTTTGTCATTGCAGACCATGCATTAATGTAAAAGGAAATCCTGTTCATGTACTTCAGAAACACAAGTTTGAGTGCATTTACTTATTTCTTGGCAAACTAAGTGCTTAAGTACTAAGTTCAATTGTACAATCTGGTGAATTAATCAATTGTCACACACACCCAAAAAATACTATCACATAAACCAGTTTCACATAGTTAGATGTAATAATCTCAAGAGATAAGTCCCTCAACACCAACAGACATTATTATTGCTTTAGAAATCTGCAATTACATTTTTCATGTTTTTCCCACTAGTTAGCTTGCATCAGGTAAAGATAGGTAAGAACTACACCAATTCTTCTCAATATGCACATTGAATACTGTATTCACATTCCAGTAATAAGAAGTTTTCTCAAAGAGGTCCAAAACCAGACATCACCCTCTCCCTGCCCTCCAACTTCCCAACAATGAACATTTTCAGAATTTCTGCCTACCTGTAATTTAAATATCAGAGTAATTTTGAAAATAGCACCTCTTACTAGAGTTACCAGGTACAGTAATTGTGACTTCATCTCAAGAAGGACATTTCCTGTTAGGTGCAGACCTCATGCTTTAATTTAAAACGTACACAGGCTCAGTGTTCTGGACAAATAAAACTGTCCAAATGACAGCTATTAGACACGAGGTGAACCACAGAAGTTCAACATACCTAGACCACAATTTAGACCAGAAGCACTAAGAGCTACTTGCAGACAGTGGCTTAATCATACACGTAGTCCTGTGTTTTACAATAACATGCCAAATTTTTTTTCTCACTTGGTATTTGCTGCATACTGTTCATCATTTGAACTATTGCACATTCAAGTAGGTGGGATACATAGTTCCAGGGGAATTCCATTATAATTTGTCATAAATGAATCTTACAGCCTACTATACCATCAAGTTCCTGTTCTTCCTACAGATGAGTTCACCCCAAGTATTTGTTCCTTAAAGCATTTAACTCTGAAGTAAAACATTTTCTAAAGCTTGATAAGCACCTAAAAGGATTTAACTTCAGAAGATTGTCATACTCTTGCATTTTTAGTTTGTGATGACTGTATTCATATGCTTCTATTTGCATTATGATACTTTGTAAGTTACTAATTGTGTTTGTACCTTCCCTGATTAAATAAAGGATTAAGAATTAAAATCACAACTATGATAAAATATTATAATTTAAGCATCATGGTATTAAGACAGTTGAAGAACAACTTGGATAAACAATATATTTACATTCAAATAATATGCCCTAAATCACACAAATCTCTTTTCTAATATCTTGACATTTCATCTTCATTTTTGGTAAGGAGGGAAAAAAGTGACAACTTGCATTTATTGATTAAAAATAAACTCACCCAGACCTTGCTAAAGAGCACACAGGACAGATTCCTTCAACTAGTTCAAAACAGCCTTCTGGTTTTGGCACAAGCACAGATCTTGACTGAGACTTACAGATTAACATAGCAATGAAAACAATCAAAGCTATTCTCAGCAGACTTTTCTCCTGAAAGGTGTCAGGTTGAAATTCAAGTAATGCAAAGTGAAAAGGAGCCACACAAGTTCCCTGCCACACCAGTAAATACTCATCACCTCTAGATGAAATTTCCCTGCACAGAACTTAAGAGTTAAATATTTTGACTCTGACAGAAACATCTGTTTAAGCCATCTGCAGATTTCCATCTTGTGACCATTTGTCCACCAGGAGCTGGACTAAAGCTAAAGGTACATTATATATTCTGAAATACCTGCAAAAGAGGGAGCAAAGAGGAACAGAGTAAAAAGAAAAGACAAGGAAGAAAGGGTAGAAGAACACTGAAGCATACAAATAACAAACAGAAAGATATTCCCAGGAGGATAGAGCCAGCAGGGAAAGACTTGGAGAAGAAAACTACAAAGTGCAGTATAGACAGACCCAAGCTGGAACATTCAGAGCCATGCACAAAGCTAGCTGACAGCATGCAGCTCTGGCTGGGAGCAGACCTCAGTGCTTGATCTCCATGTGATTATTCTTGCCTGGAAACAAACCAGGCCTGAGTTCAGATCAGGATGACATTAAAGCTTTCTGCTATGTTATTGCACTTCCATGATTTGCTGCAATATCACAAGCCTATCAAACAAAGCTTCAAAAGGTAAATTCCTGATATATATGAGTTAGGAGGAAGAAAGTATTTTCAAGTGCTGTTGCTATTCAGAAACATTCAAGTCTTGAATTTAAAAATAAAAGTTGATAAAATTATCTTGGCCACCTTATCTCATGGAAAAGATTTTATTCCTTGAATCCTATCTCCACATATCCAGAGTCAGAACTAAACTCATGAGAAAAGCAAGCTAGATCCTGAGAACATTTACTATTCAGAATAAATTTGGTGTTTACAGCTCAACCACTGCAATGTAGCAGTCAGTCCTCTGATCAGCTTGAGGATCCAGTGTGACCTAGGGACAAACAAATGCCCTTCAAAAAAGCAACTGAAGTGTGACTAAATGCATAGTTCTACTTCAGTATGCACTAGTATACACCATACTTAAAATTCACATTTATTTGCACATACCCCAAAAGACATGGACCAAACACAATTTAACTACATGAACCCCACATGTGATTGTAATTTAATGAAATGACTGCAGGTTAGGCTCTTTCACACACATCAGAATCATTGTAACAGCTCTAGCTGCCAAACGGGAGAAATATTGCTGCCTTCCACTTACCCTACATCTCCCTCAAGCAGACCCTTCATTGAGCTTCTGTTTATTTAATAAAGAGGCAGAAAATTGACCATGTTTATTTGGGTTTTTGCTGGGACAGTTTGCTGACATTTTAAGGAGTTAAATCAAAGCACAGAGTATTCCAGCAAGCCTCAAATCTGACACAAGCTACAAGGTGAGAACAAGTAGGCAGGAAGACAGGGATGAAAAGATGGGGGATGGTATTACTTTTGATTTCAGCAGGAGTGAACTTGTTCTGTCTGTTCACCCTGGTGTGATGAAAACTGCAGATTGTAGGCAGATTTTTAGCAGTTTTTCTTTTACTTCATGGAAGAGCCCAGCCATTTAAGTCGCACTCAAGATGCTTTAGTACCCACAACAGAAGCCAGCACCTACACAAGATAAGAATCATCTCACCTTCACCTTCAGAAGTTCCACGTAGGATGCAAGTGTTCAAACAGAAATAGTTGTGCTCAGACTTTCTGGCTGTTCTCAAATACGTTGCATTAAAATGATTTTATACGTGCTTGTTAACAATCCAAGTCAATCCTGTAGTTAGAGAAAGAAAAAGTTTTTTTCAGGGACATCAGGAGGCATTTTGATCATTTGCTTTACACTCCCACTCTATTTAATGTAAAGAAACATGGTCCTTCATAGGGCAACTCAGAACAGGAATCTGGGATGGCTGCTGTGAATTGCTAGGAAAGGAACCTTGCTTTCTGAAGCAGCCTAGGAATTACTATGGAAAAAAAAAAAAAAATGTCATTCCTGTTGCATTCATCTACATTCAAACAAGGACTTTAAGGCCTTCAGTCAATCTGGATTCATCCTACTGCTTTAAAACATTCACTACTGAGGGGGAAGATATAAAATCATTACCAGATAATAAGCAATGGATTCCAAGTCCTTAAATTGATCTGGAGTTGTTCTGAACATATACTTTTTTCTAAGTGTGAGCAGCAAAAGACATTCTTAGGTAGACAAGAGGAATGATTTCCTCTTTGCTACTCTGGGCCCACCTGAAAACAAAATTTGGATAAACACAAGGGAACTATTATCTCTTCTCACAATTTTATCCTCCAAATGATTTATATGACTGCCAGCCTCTATATAACCAGCTAATAAAAGCTTTCCTATACTTAGATAAGTGCACATTATAAGTGCACATATATAATACATTCTTTCTCACAGTCAAAGTAATGTTTAAAAAAATTACCTCCAAACACACTACTGAAATTTTTGCAGAGTAAAAGTACTTAGAAATACGGCAGATTTGTCCCCCTAAAGATTCTGTTGTCTTCAAGCAAATCAAAGCCATTGGGGAACTGTAACCAGTAAAGAAAAATAGCAGTCATTTGTCCTTAGCAATAAAGTTTACTGAATTGACAGCATGAGAAGGTGGCTAGTTAATATTTGAACGTGTGAATCATTCTTCCATTTACCTTTCTGTTGTAAAAAAACCACAGGCATCTTTTAATCATGAGAAGGACAAGTAATGAATCATATTTAATATCAGACTGGGAAAAGGTATCTGTGCTGGTGTAGGATACCAAGCCTACCAAAACATCCTACACATTCAGGTGTGTTGTAGATCATCCAGGCACAAATGATCTCACATATTCAGGTTATGTTGTAGAAAAGTATGCATATCATAAAATATTTAATTATGTGTAATATTACATAAATTATAAATTATTTACACCTAAATAATTAAAAAAATAAAAGGGCTCACAGACCAACTGACTTAAATTGCACATACTTATGTTTCCATTTAGCATCACCTTTAAGCACATAAGGTCTCATCAACACTAACCAGAAAAATGGGTGTGATCCCATAAATGTTTTCCAAATGCTGAAGAGCAACACCACACATTAGAATTCAGCAGACACAAGACACCATACTTGCACCAAAAAGCAGAAACTCTACAGCCTCTTGAATAGAAGAATTGTAATACCTGACAAATTAACTTTTTTTGACAAGAGGCAAACTGCAGAGTTAAACCAATGCCCAAGTAACAAAGAAGTCACACGCAGCAGGATTTATTCAGGAAATATCTGGATTGGTGGCTCTGGTGCCAGTACAACCTAACTTCAGACACACGTCTGCAAGATAGCCCTGCCACAGATGGGCTTTCCTCTTCAATCTATTTTTATACAGTGAAGTTCCCTGCAAGAGAATAGATTTTTAGCCCATTACTGAAAGCTAAAGTAAATATTCTCAGTATCTCTTATTTTAAATGGCAATGTCAAATCCCACCCTTCACTTCAGAAAACATGCACAAGCAAAATGAGTTTGGTTCACCCACTATTTGGAAAGCTCAATGTAGAGCTACTCTTTCCACCAAACACTCTCTCTCTAACCACCATGCAAGATGGAGAAGAGAAGCATCTCCCTCTGAAGTGGCATGACTCAACAGCTACACCATGACCCCAGACATTAACTACACCAAACTGTCCCTGTGTGGTTCAGCCAAACTGTGACATGCCCAGCACAGATGACTTCCATCTTCCAGTCTGTGGTTTCATTTTTGAAGTTTGCCATAATTTAAAAGATTCACAATGATTTATTCTGCATACTGTCTTGTTTCACAGGTAGAATGACTGGCTTTTGATAGCAGCACTTGCCATGGTAATAAAAATAAATAGCACTAAATTACTGTCAAAGCACAATGCTTTGAATCATATCTTCCTGAGTACAGAAAACTAGACTTAAGATGGGCAGCCTGAAAGAGAGTAACAGCATTATTCATTGTAGCTTTAACAAGGAAAATTACCCAAGCAGAAAAGCATTAATACTTGAGAATTAAATGTTAGAAGCACTAGCTGCCAAATGTAAGCTATTCATTTGCAGTGGTCAAACTATGCTTTAAAATTACACAACTGCCCAATGACATTCAGATTCAGGTACTCCCATATCCTCACACCAGGTCACAATAGGACAGATTTTTCTTACTGCAAATGAAGCCTTGTTCCAGACATATCAAGGGACTGAACAATGTTACTGTTTGCACAGTCTGATAGTACAGCTAACACACTTTAAGCAGACAAAATCCAACACCCTCACACTTATAATTTTATTTTTAATTGTTGGATAAAAAATTACACTGATAAAAAGAAAAAAAAAATAGTTAACTTCAGACCATCTGACAATAACCTGACCACCACCAGCCTTTAGTCCTGAGACAGTGCAGAGCAGCCACACTCACATGCTCTCCCCTAACAGCCACACCTTGCTGTCACTGCAGGTGACAGACCAGCAGGACTTCACCTCCTGTTCTAATGTTTCAAGATTCACAGAACAACTCTGATCTCTAGAAACATCCATAAATGTTTTGCTTTGGTTTTAACCCTCTGTGCATTATCCTACTATCTTACCATTTGATCAGATTATACCCACTGACAGAATTTCCTCAACATTGGAGCTCTTCACACCTGATACCCCTGAGGCATCACCTTCAAAGCAAAAGCCATGCTCAGCAGATTTTTATGCCTCGAGTGATTGCATGATAGCTGCTGAGAGTCTTCATTACTCTCAGGTGAGAAGCAGAAGCATAAGGTATTACCAGCTGAAATCATGTGGTGGCCTGAATTTACTGACTTGATGGTTTCCAGCTTGTTCTCATTGATTCATGAGACAAACTTCAGCTGTACATCAAGACAGACTTGGGGAAAAACCCTAACCATCACTCCCCCTTGCACAAAGCCAACCCACAGAAATGTGAATTGTCTCTCCACAGAGCCTCTGTTTTGTACGAGAACAGGACCTTGATCTCCTGAAGCTAAAAATGAAACAATTCCATTTGAATTTTGGTGTTCAAGAGAGAGCTTAAAAATAAACCGTCAGAAAATTATGCTTCTGTTCTTCAACAGCACAGTTTGATCTTCATTACTCACAGAACTGCAAAAACAACTACAAATATGGCTGTGGTGAATGAGAACATTGCACCAATACGTGCACTTCCTTCTTCTACCATCATATGAACTTTGCAAAGCAAAGCTCTCATAAGGGGAAGTAGAATGCTTCTATTGCTCAGAATCAACCCTGGCAGCTGGCATGTTGAAGCCCAGCACACACAGGGTGCATGCAGGAAGCACCACCACATTTTTCTTGCCTTTAAATTCTTCTGAAAAATATAGATGTAACCAAGCCTACATCTACACACTCAGATTTTCTCTCTTATGTAGTAATTAATCTCCTACCCTCAACAAAAGAAAGCAGGAGGGTGGCATTTGTAAGACCAAGATATTTTTTGTATTCCCTTTAATATGTAGCCTAGATTTTTAATCTTCTAGGAACTCCTAGATTACATTTACAAATCTCCTATATAAGCACATAAAATAGATTTTATTTAACAGAAAAAGTGACCAAGATTTTAACGTAATCACTTTCTCAAGGGTCAAGCTTCAAAAAACAACCACCACAAGAATTGGCAATACTCTAGGCAGGCACCTCAGCAAAAGTGTGAGGAAATTATTTTCTTGCCTGGTTTATAAGTGAATGATACATAAGCACTCCTTCAAGTGAGTAAAACTGCAGTGTGATTGGGACATAAAGCATGTCTCAGTTTTAATCTCAAATTCTTAAGACTTACACCTGATAACAAAAACCACTCTGCAGTAAGTTGCTTACACAAATACATAGAAATTCACATGCTTGCATCTGATACGAGAGTCTTCCCCAGAACCATAAACTAACTTAACACATCCTTCAGGAAAAAAGAAAAAATTACATAAACTCTACCTAAGCACAGAACATTGTGCAACTGCAGTTTCTAGCACACAAATATATATTAGTAGAGATGATAGCTCCTCCTACATGTAGTGGCAAACCACAGTGTCTCTCCTGCAGATAGACTTCCTGACCCAATTACAGCCCTATGCAGGCACCAAGGCTTGCTCCCATATAACATGCACAGAAGTAAACCCTTAAAAATTAGGATAGACCAACTCAGCTGCAAGTCCCAATAAATGGCATGCTGACTAATACAAGGAAGAAACCTTCCTTAGTCAATGTAAAATCTGCAAAGGTAAGTAGCAAAAAATGTTTTATATCATTATCAAAAGAATCTCTAGAATTCCAAGATTTCAGAAAATAAAGGCTAATTGCTGCATAAGGCAGACAGACCTTCATATGACCAAATTCAGTATCTCTGACATTGATAATCCATAAACAGCTCATGTCCTTCAAGGATAAAAGTATGAAAAATTGGAAGAAAAGCATTATAGAGAACACAAGACTTTGAATTCAACCTTAAGCAAAAGCTGAAGAAATGACAAAACAATGTCCAAAACACTTCAAAATCTGAGTCACACAACAGATCACAGAGCAGTGGATAGTAATGGGTGGAAACCCCCATGACCAGCAGACCCTTCTTTTCACAACCCCACTACTATCAGAAAAGAGGAAATGAGAGCAGGCATCTGGCTGTTAGGCTTGGAAAGGAGACCAGTGAAGCCCTGTTACAAAGTGGGGATGTGAGAAAGAACTTGGCAACAACTGCCAGGATTGTTTTCTGTGCTGAGTCTGCATAAATCAAGTATCTGTCATTAGAATGAAAATCAGGTTTGTTTACTCAAGCTAACAGGTACTACAGATAGAGTGGTTCAGCTGACAAAAGACGGTTACACACTGTTAGAAAATGGTTTTATTCCACTCTAGTTCTGAAATCTTCAAGTTCTTAACTTTCACTACAAATTTTTCACTTACATTTGCTGCAGAAAGTTCTGCCTCACTTAAAAAAAATAAAAATCTATGCACGTAAAAGGACTCAAATTCACATCCCCCCCTTTGCTGTCATCATGTCATATGGCAAAAATTAAGATAACCCAAGCAAAGCAGGCTTTCTGGAAGGGAGAATTCAAGAGAAAAATCCAGCTGCAGGAGGCCCTGGTATTTTGTTTCCTCCCATAGGTTTTCCTGGACAAGGAAGAGGAGTGCCTTATACCATGGATTTGGAAGGTATTGAGCAATCTATCCAGCTACATGAGAGATGAACTGTAAAAAGAAAAGTCTTGAGTAGGTTTAAAACAAAGTAACTCAACATTTCAGAAAAATCAGTCACAGCCAGTAGTGCCAACATCCCTGTGCCCCCATCCCTCTCTTCATCCCTGCTTTTCCAACATTACCCTGTAACCTCAATGAAATCAATCATACCTTACCATTTCCCTAGATGCTGACACAAAGCACTAAAGGCTGTTCAATAAGAACAGATTTTCATCCCCTTTGCAATTCCACTGCTTGTAAAATGTGTTTAAAAAGCCCTCTGAGCTTTTTTAGAATCTACTCTGATGGAAGACAATCTCCAACTGTAAGAGCATCACACCACATTTTTTGCACTTCTGAGTTTTAAAAGCAAAATTACAGAAAATAATCTGTCAGCAAGAAAGTCTCAGTACCAGGAAAAACCTCAAGTTTTGAAAACCACATTTCTGTATTAGTTGAAAAGCTCCTCCATGAATTTTCTCCGTGGATCAAATTTTTACATCTTCACTCAGTCCCAGTTCAACTTGAAACCATTGACTGACTGAACAGAAACGTAACACACAAATCTCTTTAGGTCTTGCAAAAGCTTCACAGTCCAAATGAGAAACGATTTTGTTTCTGAAAGACAGACTAAAGTGATACTCTAAATAATTGAAATGCAACAGCAGTTAACAAATGGCATGCTGCAACATTATATGGTAAGGTCACAGACTAAGATGGACTCTCTCTGACCACTTACACTCCATTAAATATCCAAAGAATATCAAATTAAATTTGTTTTGCCAAGATTCACTGGGAGTATCACCATGAGGGAAACTACTTGAGCACAGTAAGCTTCTACTTTTTCCTCCCTCATTCAAACTAGTTTTAGTTTTCCTTTTATAACAACATTCATAAAGTGCTCAAGCACATTAAGTTCCTGGGATTTCAGTGTAATAGTAATTTACATTACTATAAATGAGGGTCCTAATGCAATTTATCACAGCATCGATGTTAATATTCTGCTCCAGAGCAGGAAAATATTAAGTATGGAGGGGTTTTTTGGAAAATATTAAACATGCATAAAAACACACATCTGTATAAAAACATAGTTCAATTTGCAGCAGAAGTTAGAAGGAAATGACCAAAGACAACTCCACTCCAAGGCTTTCACTCAAAGCCTGATTATGATTATAAGCAATAGAGCCCTCAGCTGATGGTAATTTTATTTTAAAATAAATCAGCTCAAGTGACTCTCCATATTTAAACTATTGACAAGGCTGATTTACATACACGCTATTATATACACACTACTACAATACACACATTGTCTTTCAAATTTAAAGTCAAACAAAACAACAGAGGAACTTTAACTTTACCTTACAAACATCAAGTGGAATGATGGAAAGAATCTGGACACCAAACCGGTGGAATGCAGCTTTTATAGAGAACTCTGCAGCCATCTAACAGGTGGGCCACAGGCCCCAGCAATGCTTGGATGCCTTCAGCTGCACCCCACAGCCTGGCACCTGCCTGGAGAAACACCCACAGTGCCACAAAAAAACTTGGGGAGTTTCATCACTGTTTTCAACCATGGCAGCATAAGATCATTTAAGTAATTCCACCCGAGCTGTACCAGTTAAAAAATGATGACAGAGCTCTGCTTCAGCCTCCTGCAGCAGTATGGTGCAATTTTCTCTGGTTCTTAACACATTGCTGAGCTACAACCCATCTGTAAAACATTTCATTTTAACATTGACGATTGCAGTACCCAAGGCTGATAAGCCAAACCCCATTGCTTGGGGCAGAGTACAGACTGGGGAAAGCCCCATCTGGGATCCTGAATGCCCCATGAGGGCCTCTAACTCCGGGCACACCAGCAAAGGCCATCCCTGAGGTGAAGTGCCTACAGAGCTACAGCACACTCAGCTTTAGAGCCATTATTAAGACAACACCCGTGGCTTTTAAGCCAACAAGGAACATTTTCTGTTTCTCAGAAAGTGGGGAAAAGGAGTGAGGAAACCTGAGTGCTGCTCCCCGCCGGGGAAGGGCACACACCCTTAGCTGAGCTCCTCCTCCTCACAGTGATGCTCTTCACAACTCGGAGACCAGTGAGACAGGAAAAGAAAAAAAAGAACAAAACAAAAACCTAAGAAAACAAAACCCTAAGAAAAAAAATTAAAACATTTAAAAAATTAATTTCCTTGTCTGAAGCACAGCCCAGTCCTCGCAGCACCAACACTGCTCCGTCCGCGGCCTCCCCACCTTGGCTGCGCGACAGGGATCGGTGAGGGCTCCTCAGACAAACTCGCCGAGGTAACACTGCGCTGGCGCCCGGCCAGCCCGGGGCTCCCCCGGCTGCCGCTGAGGCATTTCCACACAGGCGGGAGAGGGAGGTGAAGGGGCCGCGCCGGGGGCTGAGGCAGCGCTAACCCCCGCCTCTCCTCACGGCACACGGGCGGTGGGGCCGCCCCCCTCGATACCGGCGGGGCGGGGGCGGCAGCAGCAGCAGCAGCAGCAGGAGCTGCAGGTGAGTGCACGGCGCGATCCGCAGCTGCGCCCCATGGGCGGAGCGTAGGGCGGGGCGGCCCGGAGCTCCCCGGCCCGGACCGGACCGGGCCGGG
>JAAWXA010000016.1:5391471-5504988 GCA_038090715.1 Florisuga fusca | reverse complement strand
TGGGGCCACGGGGTGGGGGGAGGCGGTGGTGCTGCCTCCGGCCCTGGGGTGCCGGCTGCTGCGGGGCTTCCTCCTCGGGCGCGCCTCCATGTTGGGCTCCGCGCCCCGGGACGGGGGGTTAGGGCGGGAGTCCCGGGGCCGGCCTGGACGCGAACTTTGTTCACCGAAACCTTCCTGTCACCAAGATCGGGGGTGTGCAGGATGGAGCCGGTTCGCTCCCGAAGCGCGACCTTGACTGGGGAAAGTCTGTCCGGCTCCGGGCGGAGGGACGGGAGGCAGCGCGGGAGCGGGAGCGGGCGGCCCTGAGGGGATTGTGCCTCAGTGATGAGGTGAGGAGACCCGTGAGGTGCTTGACAGAAACACCGAGTTTTCCTGTAGCAGAAATACCACATTTGACAATCCCAGGTTCTTTATTATTTTCGCACCCAGACGCCTTGATAATAGGTTTGTGTCTCCCTCAACGACAGTGGGTTTGAAGCAGATAAAGTGCATGGTCTTTTAAATGGTCAGGTTTCCAGCTGAATGGCGACAGACTAAGCCGTGAAGAAGCAGGAATGCCTGTTGCTTTTGTGTACATGCCAGGCGTGCATCTCTTAAAAAAAACAAAAAACCAAACCCCACAGTTTTTTGCTAAAGATTTCCCCCTTTGCATTATGGTATGAAATATTAAAATAATTGAATTATAGCATTCTGCGGGTACATCTGACATCTGTTTACTCATGGGCTCTGACTCTTGCACCACTTCCAGATTAACCAAGTAGCACAGAGCACTGTCACTCTGGACCTAGGAGCTTTACAGGAGATGTATGTGCAAGGATGACATTGTCCTGTATCCCATCTTTTGAGAGTTGGATGCTCCCAAGGGAGAAATCTGCAGAGAAGATAGGTATGGGATGATCAGTTCTCAATCTAGACCTTTTCTTAGTTTTAGGCACTCATTTAAAGTCTGGATTACAACATTGAACATCCTACAAATAGTCTGTAACAATCCTGGATGCATTTGTGTGTTTAGTTTCTTTTAAATCTTATTTGGGTCTGGGCCTCATACAGTCATTATTCTATTAGCAGTGTAGTAACCTTCACTTTCCATCTAGCAGATACTGTTGGGCAGCATTGCACTCTCCAAATAGGAAGTTATAACCAGTATAGCTCTCTGAACAAGGAGACTGTGAATCTTTTCTTAAGTGGTTAAGCAATAATTCATAAACATACTTTTTTTCAAAAAGTATAGAGGCAGCATTTCCTGAAAATGGCTGTATTTAAAACTAGATGTTTGTCTTTGGAGAGATAGATTTTAGTCACCCTAAGACACTGCTGTGCTGAGGGAAGAAGAAACATAAGGCTGCAAAACATGTATTTGCCTTTATTTATTTTTTTAAGTTTCTCACCCTCAGCTTGGGTTTAATAATAAGATAGAGGTCTGTGTTTTAGTTTAAGAAATTTTTAAATGCTGACATTTTACATTTCCGGGATCCACATAGTTTTACTCAGTTATCTTTCTGTAAAATTGAATACATCAAACTTCTGAGAAGTATGATTATCAGAATTAAGTACGTAACTTTTGAAACTTTGACAGTTTAAAAATTGAAACATATCATATTGTATTTCACTTGGCATTATTTGTATGGTTGTATGTAATGCAAAGAAGATTTTTAGATGTAGCATAAAAGAATCAAGGGTTAGCAATACTTCAAAATTTTCATCCTACATCTCATAATTCAGATTTAAGTATGAAGGAATTGCTGCCACTCAGTGGCTGATACAAACATATAGGAAACTCTATTCTGTTTCACAGCTATGATGTATGTGTGGTTAATGACTGTGTCATGAGGTAATTCTTTTTGGTAAATTCAGCTGAGATAATTCATCAGGAAGAAACTTGTATTGTTCTTACCTGAAAAGAGCTCATTCTCAAACTTTATTCCATTTTTTATATTGTGAATTATAACCCACCTTTTATTAGGCATAATAATTTTGACTTCTTGATCACACAGCATGGTTTAAATGATACTCTATGAAGAATTAATTATTTTTAAGCTAGAAACTATTTCTGGAAAACTTAGTTATGTAGCTACTTCTGTTAAAGACCAATCTTTAGAAGAATCTCTCAGATAGAACTTGGCTATGTGATGCTGTAGAGATCAAGGAAATAACAATAAAACCTGGAAAGATGAAACATCTTTTATTAAAATCATTGATTTCCTGTGAAAAGCCCAGAGGCTTGCTTTCAGGCCTCCTAGTCTATTTTGGTGGTTAAAAGCCACAGTTACTACAATTAAAGTTCATGTAGAATAGAGTATTTCAGGGCCTAATAGGTTAACTTAAGCATCCATCCCTGTTTCTGATTAAGGACATCACTGTCACCCTGTCTGCTCAGAGGCACAAATCCTCTGCCTTGTGGATGTGTAGCTCAGCTCTGGCTGCTGCTCCCAAAAAGAGGAGCCCTTTCATCACCTCTTGCTCCGTAGCTGCACTAGGACTGGAGTTGGGGCTGGAGCACATGTGGATGTAGCAAAGTTCATTTCAGCTGCTCTGCTGTGAAGGTGCAGTGGCACAAGCCTCTGTGTGGACTGCACAGTGTAAATATTTTACAGGTGTTGGCCAGCACTGAGGTATGTGCCTGTGTGGGGTTCGTGTACTCAGGTGTGTCTCTCCATGATGTAGTCCATAGGGGTTGTGTACCTGTGGTCCACCATTCCCTTCGTTGCATTGATGAGGTGTATAGAGAACCTGCTGTAATAAGAATGGAGGAAAAAAGGAAAGAAAGGCTGGGGGTTGAAATTCGTGTTGCAGATGAGTCAGAGACAAATGTGAAAGATGACAGGGAGGGATTTACCAGAGAAGTCTGGGGGCTGACTGACTATATTAGAAACTGAATTCCTGTATTAATCATCCACTGATGAGCAAAGTTACGTGATACGGATCATTAAATGCAGCATCCTAATTATCAGAGCCTGTCCAAAAGCTGCCTAAGAAGTACCAGAACAGTTTGTGTTCCAGTAGGTTTTGTTTAACTGTTTACCTTGCTCCATGACAAAACTTGAAATCTTTCTCTCATTCTTCCTTTACCTGCAGAATCTGAGTGCAGATTTGGTTCTGTAGAGCTCAGTGTGGAGCCAAAGGACAGCTAGCAGGAAAAAACAAAGCAGGAAAACTACCTGTGCCCATTCACAGCTATTTGGGAAGCCCATTAAATGTAATCATTCCCCATCTGCTTGCCTGTACTTTGGAAAGATGCAATTAACAAAGATGAGCCTGGGAGAGCTCTTTACAGCCTTGGTAAAATAATGCTGAAATGGCTTGTGGTATGTTCTCATTTAAAAGACACTTATTTTTGCCTTTAAGAAAGTTTTAAGGCTTTCTTAAAGAGGCATTATCTCCCTAAGCCTGAACTACTCTGTTAGCTTTTTGTGATACTCGAGTAGTTTTGCAAAAATCTGCTCTGTAGCAAGCTGTGTACTGGCTCCAGCTCTGTCAGACCACCTAGATTATACATACTGCCTTTGTGACTGGAAAGGTAGAGATCTGGGGCAGGACTACTGGGGACCTCACAAATCTGTCCTTGGCAAGAGAGGTGCAAGATTTATTTCTGGTCTGATCTGACCAGACTTTTGTTACTACAAGTAACACTGATACAAAAAATGGGTACTGTTGTGTATATCTGTGTTTTTCCTATTATTTTCTAATGGCTTTTTTTTTTTTTTTTTTTTAATTTATGCGAGTGGAACATGATGTCTACCTGTTAGTGACAGAAAGGATCTGACATGCATGTAATAAGTTTTGTTTTGAACCTATTAAATTAGTTCTTGCTCTTTCCTGATTGACAATAGATTTGACAGTTTCTGTCTAAAAGGTGGAGGTGATGAAGCATGGATGTCTATCAATAGCTGCAAATCAGAGAGGCAGGCCATAAAAACAATTCTTAAAAAATATTTCTTAAGCTTAGCAAATGCCTAAAACCACAGAATACTTTTTACAGTATCCTCTTACTGAAATAGCTGTGTTTCCTGGTAATTTCTTTGCTGTTGAATGTAATTGGTTCATCTTGAAAAGTTTATCTAAGGATATTTAAGCATAGTTGATATTCATATGGTAACAATCATGATCCATTAAGTCTGGGAGTGACCATCACAGATAACCTAATGAAGCTAATGCACATTAAGTTTTTAAGCCTTGTATTATGATACTTGCTGGACTGTTAAGGGAGGAGGGTGTGTGTTTGCCATGTCCTCCTGTTGGATTCACCAACCATCACAACCATCAAAGTCAAACTTAAAAAAAAAAAGCAACATCACTCCATGCCCCATAACAAGATTATTTTGAAATCCAAGGAGCCACCCACTTTTGATAACAAAACAGATGTGCAACATATGTTCCTATCCTGCCATTCTTCATCCTTTTTCTTAGAGCTGTGAGCAAACTATGGTCTTGTTTGGTTGAAATGTAACCAAGTGGTTTCACTTTTACCCATTGGTAGTGTGGGTGGAGTTTGGATAGCCTCTAGGGCACTGGTTAATACGTGGAGGTATCATTGCATAGGCACTCTGTGTGTCTGTGGCAAAGAGACCTACTAAAAAAAGCTATTCCCAAAGTGCTTAGTAAGGGTGCCCCTCATTTCTGAAGAGGTATGTATGGCTCTAATCCCTTCCACCTCACTGGGCTCAGAGGAGTGTTCTGAATTAGTTTCATGTTTCTCATCTCCTGGGTGTCTGCAGACCTCGAAAATGGATGTTTGTGCATGAGTGGCTTTGGTTCACATTATGTTTTGTCTTTTTTAGTCTTTTGCAGTTTTATAAACGATTTAATTATTTAAAGACTTGGTTAATCCTGGCTACCTGCTCTACAGGGTATCTTGAAACCTGTGCAGAAAATCTAAACTTTTTCCTTATCCCTGATCCATGGAGTTGTGCATGCTACTGATTTGGAACTGAAAGCCTGGTGTGTTGGTCTAGCCTGGCTCTTTGATGTGGGGCAAATTTGTAATGATGAGATAACAAAGACAGAACAGGACATTTTTTTTAGCACTTAGGTGTCAAGTTACTTGCCAAGTGTTTGAAAACATCTTTTTTTCTCATCAATACCTACTTCTTAGAGAAAAAAGACTAATTCAATTCTTTATCATATTCTCTGATTTCTTGAGTACATGCAGTTTAAGATTTGCCATGTTTTTCTTCTGCCTAAGGAAGTCAGGAAATCTTAGTCTAGTCAGTGCATCATCATACCAGTGATGTCTAATTTAATTCAGTGTATGATCATTATGTATTATTATTTAATATGAGGAGCAATGTAAAGGAAGAAGGTTTTTTTATTTTTGATAGCAGATTTATCTTGCTGATAGTAAAGCTATCTTTTTAACTTATATCCAGGTTATTTTAAGACCTAGATGCTTGAACATGTAAATAGATATCTGTAAAAGTGGTAAAAAATGTCTAGCAGCCAAACTGAAGGTTAAACTTGGCTTCTGTGGTCTGCCTTTTTCTGGGAAGTTCCCCCGTGAGTACAAAGGCAGTGTAGCTAAACATTGTTTGATGGCTGAACTCTGCTTTTCTAAGAGGAGACTGTATTTGATTCTTGTTTGAACAAAAGAGGAATATTGTATTTCTTTCTGAAAAGTAACAGTCTGTCCTTCTCAAAAAAGCCCTCTGTGAAAACTTGCTAGGAAGATTCACTCCAGCCAGTATCAAGTAGGGCCCATTATATGCTCTTAACTTGTATTCTCAAAGAAATTTAAGATGAATAGCCACAGTGTAGTAACTCTGAAAAACTTCAGTGTTTGAAGTGTGACACTGACTGCCCTGTATGTTTTATATCAAGATTTTTATATGTTTTGTAATGCTTTTGGATAACTGCATTTTGCTTGCCTGACTATGTGACCAAAATGAATATTTTGTACCTTATTGATATTGTTAGTGCTTGTTGAACTGGAAAAAAGATTTCACTTGCTAAAGAAGAGTTGTGTCAGAATATTTGACTGGTAAACTCTTATGAAAATAAGATGTGTTCTTGCTTTTTTTAAAAAAAATTATTTGATATATACTCCTGTAAGAGAGAGCCCAGATGGCTGTCTAGCATCAAGTAGGTGCTGCCAGGATCTTTCATTTTGATAAAAAATCCTGTTCCTTTTACAGATTAAAAAAAGAAAAAGGATGTGAAACTGTCAGTCATACAAGTGTGTCTGCATGTGAAGGAGTAGATTTTATTAGAGATGCTTTCGGTATTAATAGCTACTTAGTTTTGGCTTTTTTAAAAAAACTTTTTTTAATTACCTGATTCTTGCAGTCCCTGATCAATGCTGATTACATTTCTTCACATCCAGTGTGCTGGTCCACAAAGGCTGTGTTGGTGCTGAGCTGTGAATTGCTCAACATGAGCTTAGCTGTTTCCTGATGTGTCTGTGGCTGATGACTGTGGCCTTCACTGAACTCAAATATTCTTACTGATGACTTGGGGATGCTGATTGCCAAATATCCAGAGCAGATTTGTCTGTTAGGAAATCATGTGAGCTCTCTCATACTGCATTTGATTGTGTTCCTTGATAACTGTCAGAAGCTGACCCTGATGAACTCTGTTTGACAAGTTTATCTCAGCAGCTAAGTACCAGGTGCAAGAGCTTCTTAATGTGGACCAAAACTCTTCATCCAGTTTTGAATTTGCTCTGAATGCAGTGAGCCATTGGCATTTGAACATGTCTTCTCTCAGTCCCTCAGCTAAAAAGGAGACTCCAATATCCCAGTTACCTAGTTTCTTCAAACCTAGCACCAAGGTTAGGAAAGGACAGGTAAAACCTGTCAGTGGGGGTCACTTGTTTCAGTCCTAGAATAATTCTAGGAAGATTAACTAGATGGATAACTAGATAACTAGAGAGCAGGAAGATAACAGCTGGAAGCAGTTGCCAGGTATCTTGGCCCTCATTCTGCCCTGTGAAAGAAGCACCTCTCTTGGATTAACTCTAGTGAAGTTTTTCCACCAGAGGATTCCCCACCTTTACAACAGCAGAAGCTTAAATTTCGTAGAAGATATTCCTGGTGCGTTTTTTTTCTACAGGCCTATTTGAAAACACCTGTGATTTGGACCAAAGGATGTGTAGGTCTCTCTGTTAAACCCCACAGGGCTGGTACTAGGTTCTGAGATTCCTTTTTTCCCTTCTTCCAGTTTCCTTAGACCCTCCCAGTGAGGGAGTCTGCTATCACTTTATACCTCTCAGCTCATCCATAATTAGAGAGTATCTATTCTGTTTGCAAAACTTGCTTCATCTCATATACACTTGAGAATATGTTAAACATGGAATGTTCTCTGGAATCTATTTTTCCCCATTTATTTCCTCTGATTTTAATAGAGGTTGAGTATTTTCTCCAGGAGGTCAGGGTGTGTCTGTATCATTTAGGTTTACTTGCCCAATGCTCTCATCTGTAATTGCTGAATTCCCTGGCTGAGCCATCATAGCCTCAGTGCAGGTTCACCAGACTAGTGTGCCTGCAGGACAGTCTGTTCCAGTTAAGGGTGAGTTTTGTTGTGTTTATGCAACGTGCTCTCACACTGGTGTCATTGCATCTGACACGCATGTTGTTGCATGTAGATCCCTTGTAATGCTCTCCTAGGCAAGCACTTCTGGGGTAAGTATGTGTTTATTTCATCTGAAGTTAGAAAAAGTTTCATGCGAAGTGGGTGACAATGCTCTGTTGCAGCCTTTCCATATCTTTCTGTTACCTTAAAGGTTAAGAAATGGGATCTGCACCTCCAGCACCTGGAGCACAGACCCCTGCCTGCCCTTTGAATGGAAAATGGAGGTTGCCAGTGGGGCAAAGCCAGAATGCCAAAGCTGCCATGCAGGCAAGGAAGTTGATGGATAAAGCCAGAATGCCAAAGCTGCCATGCAGGCAATGCCAAAGCTGCCATGCAGGCAAGGAAGTTGATGGATAAAGCCAGAATGCCAAAGCTGCCATGCAGGCAAGGAAGTTGATGGATAAAGCCAGAATGCCAAAGCTGCCATGCAGGCAAGGAAGTTGATGGATTACTGCTGTAAGGCAAGAGCAAGGAGGAGAGAGAGCAGCAATGTGAGTTTCAAGGTAGAGAGCTGGAGCTCAGGAGGAGCAGCAGGGAGTGATGAGAACTGCCAGGCTTTGCAGGGCTGCTTGTCCATATTGCACCACGTTTGTCAGAGGAGCTCTGCCAGCCCCGTTACTCTCACTTCATTCTTGCCAGCTCCAGCTCCTCTCCAAAACTTTTGCAATACAACCCAAACGCCTGCTGGCCTGGGCAGGGAGAGGAAGTGGAGCTTTGAGTTGTTGCTGTATTCTGTTTTCTGTTTGAGTTACTTTGCAAGCTTGCTTATATCTAGAAGTGCCACTAAAATTTTCAAGGAAATCCCAGAGTTTTAATGTGATCTATACAAGTATCTGTCGAATTGGTTTTCCAGCCTAGTTAAGGTGCTGCAATTTGGAATTAATGTTGCTTTTCTTTTCCAGTGGGTGGCAGTTGAAGCAAAGCAAAAAAAAATGTTTATTTGCTTGGAAGTTCATATAGAAATGTATTTAAGGAACGGGAAGAGAAGCTGAAACAGGCCAGCCCTTTATTTTCTCTCCTTATGTTGATGTTCTTTTTCTTTTCTATTGCACCTCCTCTCTGGAGAAACAGGCAAATCCAAGGACCTCTTGTAACCAAAATCCGCTTTTAGTTTCAATCTCTTCTACTTTTTGTGTATTGTTCTTTTGCTTGTTCCCTCATTCTCCTACTAATTAGTGACTGTGAGCCCAGTTTTTCTGTCACTAGAGCTTTGCATTGTGTAAGCCTAATTTCAAAACTTTGAGGCAGGGAGCAGCTAACGTTTGCAGCAATGTGTTCAGTTTCTCAGATCTGTATTTTCATTTTGACTGTAACATGTAGCACCACTCCTTCTCCTTTCAAAAACCAAATCTTGACAAATAGTCTTCAACATTCCTATTCTTAGAATTAACTGATTCTTAAAAGTTTAGTACGCAGTATAACCCTATTAACTATTTCCTTGGAAGGGACAGATTTTGACTCCAGAGTACTTTCATGCACATTTATTGTATGGAGTTAGTCACAGCTGAGTCTCAAGCATATATTATTAAAATAGCATGTTAGATTCCAAGTATACACTAGTGCATTGAGTGATGACATAATTATAAGTAAAACACAAGTGAAGTATGTATTTATGGTAGTACAAATACATATTTTTAATGTACAAATTCCTGCATTTCTAAATGCAGTAGAGGTTAGGTTAAATCAAATTTTTTAAATTGTAAGAAGAATGTGTATCAGTGCTGACACCAGAAGTCAGGTTGAGAAAGAATTGTTTGTGGATCATGGAGCATTATTTGACTTACTTTGAGAACTGATTTTTTTTTTTTCTTTCTTTCCAAGCTGTTAAAACAGTGAGAGGGCTTTTCCAACACTTTGCAGTGCTTTATGTTATGGGAAAATACTTAACACTGCATATAAAGCTGGAGAAGTCTTTTATTTTCATGATTTCTCTTTTCCTAGGGATGAGCTAGCAGTTGATTGTCTATAATATGTTATTATACCTAACTTGCCAATTAATCTACATCTTTTCCATTAAGAAAATGAGGTCTTATATAGGTATTTAATGTAGCTAGCCCAAAATACATTTAATTTCTAAGCATATGTGGCACTCCTCTTTGAGGCTGTTCTTAGGTTGATGCAATTAAATAGGAAAGCCTCTGCAAATACAGTCATTTGAAACAATTGTAAACTGATTTGCCACTTGTGTGGATACAAGTTGTGCTGCTGCTGGTGTTAGAGCAAAGTTCAACTTGATTGACAGATGAAACTTATAAAATTATTTAGAAGTCTAAATGGTAAAAAGTCCAGGAAGAAACCTTTCTACCCTTTCTGGCCACATGAAATGAATTACGAGAAATTAATTACCAGAGCAGCAATGAGTTGAGCTTTGGCTGGTTGATAACAAAACTGATTTTACTTATCTGCAGTACTCTTTGGTTGTTATGACCTAAAATGGAGATATTTTTTTAATCTAAAAATGCTCTGAAAGCCATGGCATTGCATGTGTTCAGTTTTGACAAAGGGACACAGTCAAACAGAAAATTAGTCTTTTTTTTTTACTCTTTCTTTTTACTCTTTTTTTTGTGACAAGACTTCATAATAACATCTGTGATGATTATAATGCCAGTCAGTAGAAAAAGAAATTTCTTTTCAGTTCCTTAAATTTAACTGTCAATTACTGGGTTGTCAATTGCTGGAAAAATTACTGTACACTTCTATAGACAGTGAAGAAAAGGCTCAAATACTTTTAAAATGTTTTGATACACACACTTGTCTGGTATGTTTGAATTCTTGGGTTTCTTTTAGTGTCTTGAAGAACCAATCCCATTCACAAACCAATCTTATTTTAAGGGCTATGGAAGGACTCCAGCATTGTTTCTAGTCTTGATTTTAAAATCATGTGTGTGTACTATGGTTTTTGTCTTTTTTTTGTCTTTTTAAGTCAATTTGTTTTACTTACTACTCCATGCTGCTTTCCAGTGGGTAAGCTGATTCTAATAGTAAAAAAAAAATAATTGAGTGAGTCTCAACAGAGGGATGTTTTCTTTGTTTGCTTTAAACAAACCATAAGAGTTACACAGCTCTGTTTTGAATTAACAGCTCTCCCAGTTAGGCTGTACACTTAATGCTTCTCAGACATTGTGGTGGGGCAGTAGTATGAGCATTCAAAGGGAAGACAGCCATTTCTAGTGTTTTAGCTTCTTAAAAACATAGAAAAGGGTGCCAGACTCATGTAATGGAATACATTTGCTATAGGCAAAGTGTCCCAGACAAACAAAGCTGGAATAATTATTTCCTTGTGCTGCTGCATTTAGTTCTGCTTTAATTATTAAGAGCACCCTGCTACCTAGTAAGAGTTAAAGGCAACTTTACAACACGCTTGTTTGTGTCTCTGTGCTTTTGGTATTATTCCTGTGATCCTCTAGCTCTCACTTGGGGTTCTAATGGATGAAGTTGCAGGAAGTAAATGAAGAGGAGCACACTCACCATCTTCTGATCATGGTCTTATTTTCCAAAGTCCACTTAATACCCCTACTGAATTGCTTAACCATTAAATCTCCCTAATTAATTTAAGAAGTTTGCAAAGCCACAAAAAAAGATAACCTTTGCAGTCCAGCAGTTTCTGTAAATTGTAAGTCTTTTTTGTAGCCTCTCTATAGCTGCCACAACCTGGCTCTGCTTAGCACTGTGCTCAGTGCATAAAGCAGTGGAGGGAAACAACACCCATTTCTAGCCTTGCACAACCTAGGCCCTTCTCTGTTGGAAACTGGATAAATTTCTGTGTAAGTGACAGTGTACAACATTGCATCAAGGTTGGAACAAAGATGAGGGAAATGTTTCTGCCAGCATCTCAGGGAAAAGCAAATAGTCTTGAGACTTTGAGTTTTCTTGTGCATTCTTTGGGACTTTATGATGTATTATAAAGTTTCTGAGAGATTTCTTTTCCTTGAAGTTAGGTTTTACGTTAAGATCTCACACCTCTTGTGCAAATTCAGGTGTGCTATTCAGGTGGGGAGAAAATGAGTTGAGAAACAGAGACAGTTTTGTCACCTTGGAAAAGAAGCTGGAAAAGTTTTTTTGGTTCATTTTGTCTTGCCACAGATCCCAGTTAGTCTCTCTCTCAGAGCTGTGTTCTGATGCTGACTGCTTCCCTCTGGAAGCAATCAGAGAAACCCAGAGTAGCAGCATCTTATTGTCCTCATGTTTTACCTGAGGTTGTGGTTGGTTGAGCTTGCAAATCTCCACACTCAACTAAGCCAAATTTCTCTTTTTGAATCTTCTGAAAGATCTGATGAACTGCAAGAAAGGCACATTCCAGTTATCAGTCAGCAGAACCCTTTCCTGTTGCAGAAGGAACATGGTAACAGGGAAGGCAGAAGCTCCAGGGAGCCCCTGGGTTGTGTTCTGTGCAGCTTCAAGTTGGAGTCACAGATTGCAGATGAAAGAATGGGAGATGTAAGCCTGTCCTCTCAGCCCCTGACTCTTTATATGCAATGCAATGACATCAGCTGTTGCATTTTTTCTGAAGCTTTTCTCAATATTCTCATGCTACATAGAGTTAGCACTCTTGTAATTTGTGGTCAAGGTGGAGGTGGTTGGCTAAGGAACGTTTGCACCCTGTGTCCATTAGATGCATTTCCCCACAAACTCAAACAATCCAATTGTTTTATTGTTTGCAAATATAAAGTGCTATATAACATCAGATGTGTATGGTATTCACAAATAACCTGGTGTGAAACTGTGGGGTTTTTAAAAGCTGAGTGATAAAAATATCTACAAGTAAGTAATAATATCCCTAGAAAGCAACACATTAAGAGGGAGTAGGCTGGTTGCTTCTCTTCCTTTAATGTGGATCCTGGAATCCAGAGGCTGGTTGGCTCTGACTGTGCATTTGATAAATGTCTTCCTAAGGTGGTTCCAACATCATTTGTGTGTTGAAGTTGTATAAATTCTGAATTGGCCATCTGGGCATGCTCTTGAGTTTTCAGGTGCTGCTAAATACTAGTGACTTGAGTTACGTGAGCTCACCAGGCTTTGAAAAATGTTTGAGTAAAAACAGACTGAAAGCAGTTAAATCAATTTTTCTGTTGCTGTAGATGTGCTCATGAAGATCTCAACACGGTCAGAATTAAGCTGGCACAGTAGCACCATCAGTGTCAGAGGAATAAGTAAGCTCTCACATTCATACTTTGTGCTGCAAGCTTGTGTTTTGAGAAGAAATTTTCCCTGACTTTAGCAGGACAACCCATTTGATTTAAATGTTCAAGAAGGCAATATTTTTTTCTTTCTGCTGCAGTCATTTAAACTGATATAGCTGTACCTGTTAAGAGGATGTGTGTGTTGTGTTCCCTCCATCCCCCTCCAAAAGAAGAAAACAAAAAAACAAAAGGAAAAAAACTCCCTTTTTTATGATACTGCTTAAAGTAAGAGAAAAGTTAATTTAACAACTCAAATTCTGTACTTTAAAACAGATTTTTACATGATGCATTCTGGTCATATCAGTCGTAGTAGAGCATATTTCATGGAATTGTTTCAAACTCATCTTTCACTTTTTCCCTTTGTGTTGTTGTGCTCTATTTTAATATTCTATGCCTTCTGTGCTTTGCTGCAAAGACAGCTGAAGTTCACTACTTTTGTCTTTAAAAGACACTTTATACAAAGAAGGTCTGCAGCAAAACCTTTTAAATCAGGAAACCCTCAAAAACTTGCTTTTCTGTTGTCCAGCTCACACTCTTCCTTGACCTTTGGTTTCTGTGATACAGGTTTCTGTGATATGTATGATACAACAGTAGCAAACATGCAAAAACTGATTTTAAGAAACTCCACTGGGTCCACTTTGATTCTCTCTCTTAGTTTATTTCTTTCAGAGAGAGATGGCAATTAGGTTGTGCTCCTGGGCAAGTTTACATTTCTACAGAGACTCTATTTGCAAAGCAAATAACCAATTCCAATGGTAATACTAGCAGGATACAATATGCTGCAATTTAATAAATTCCTGAGATCAGTCATTAAGTCATCTTTCTGTACTCTTATTTTTTACATGGCAACTGCTGTTTTTACAGGTGTCCCAGTTTAGGAGAAAAAGCAAATTGATGATCTCTGAAAATACAACTTTAGTATCTAGTTTTTCAGAAGTGGATGGTAAAACTCCAGAGAAAAAATACGATGTAGTAGAGTGTATTGTGGCCAAAATTAAGTCTCCTGGTCACCCTATGGAATGGAAGTGTTTGGCTTTTTCCCTACTCTTTTTTTTTTGCCTCTGAACAAAAGTGTGCTCTTGTCAAGCCCTTTGCAGTTGGGATCTGTTACAAAAAGTGGTTTGCTTGGCTTAATCTCTTCAAAGGAGCAATTAAAAGATACTTCTTAAAAATCACTAAAGTTTTGCATCAACCTTCCCAATGGGTGTTTGTTCAGTGGCTAGAAATACAGGAGTTACTACCATGAGCTGACATTCAGAAGTTGCTTATAGCTTGAGGTTTTTCCCTTTCAAAATGCTTTGTAAAGTCACCAGAGCTGTGAATAGTCAGTGTAAAGCTCAGAGCAGCTGTACTCTGATCAAACAGTTCTGCAAGTATGTACAGTTCTTTACTCTGAGTGTGCCACAGCTTGTGCTTGTTTTATTTAGTGAAATACTTCAGAAGAAGTGATAAGACATTAATTTGAAGTGTAAGGGTATAAAAAGAAAGTCATGTATTCCTGTAAAACCCCACCTTTGGAAATGTATCAGGGTATAGAAGTTTTGGTTCTTTCACAGTAGCTGTTTTGTTCTTCTTAGTTAGATTTTCCTGTGTTTGAAAGGGTCTTTGTTACACTCTTTGGCTCTTCTTGCCGTTGATATACAGGGCTGGGGTTTTCCTGTTTGGGGCAAAATTGGCCAGACTCACCATGGTATTTCTAATAAAGCTCAGAGAGCAGAGTATCGTCTTGGAAAATTTAACAGATTGGGTTTTATTCAGCTGGTGTATTTTGGACCTTTACCATATTCTCATTTATCTCTCACTTACAGAAACACTCTAAAATGGCAACCGTTTAATCTTTTTTAGATTATAAAGCCCTTGTTATGGCTCCAGAGTTTGATGGCTGAAACTTTACTGCATGCTTTGATCTACATTTGTTTTGTTTTAGTGGGTTTTTTTCCCCAGAACCTGTGGAAACATTCGAAGTCCTGATTACTCTCAGGGGGTAATATAACTTTTTATGGAATCAGATTGGAAAAGGTCACTGTTAAAATAATGCAAACATACACATGCTTTACTTTATTTTGCAAAGTTGTATTTATTGCTAAATCCTAACTCTTCTCTATGAAGGCACAGCTTTAATATTCTGCTTTCTGCCTCCAAACTGGTTCTTTGTGAACAAGGAAAAGTTTCTTAGTGAAGTTTTGTATGAAACATCAGGGCTTCTCTCTTGCCTGCCCTCCAACTTGTTTTCTGTTATTCATATTCTAGTTACTGTCCAAGCTCAGGACTAACTAGAGTTCAGGTTTGAGTTCGGGACAGTTACTGTCTGAGTATTTGGCTGCAGTAAAGTTAAAGCAGTTGCAAGGAGCTTGTGCCTCCTTGTCAAGAGCCACAGGTATTATTTCCAACAGTTGTTCTTGAGTTTGGTGTGACTCTTCATTCCAGAGAATGAGGATCATGGAGTTCAGTTTGATTGCTGCTCCATTTACAACGGGGAAAGCTTGTCTTCTGCCCAGTTTATCTGGAAAAACAGGAAATGTTTTCAAGCTCTGAAGCTCATTTAGATGGATTCTTCTCAGTTTCACTCAGTTGTCAGCTATTATTTCCTGGCAGGTGCCAGGGCTGCATCTGTTCCCTGATGGACTGTGTCTCTGTGACTGAGATTTACCATAACCTGGATCTTAAAAATTGTGGGGTAGCTAAAAGAAAACTCATATGTGGGAAGGTACTACTAAAGAAAAACCAGAAAAACAGCTAAACATCCTGCAAAATATTTCTTTTGTTCTTTGTTATTTGAGTTAAATAGAGTTAATAGAGTTTAATTCAGTTGAGTTAAAATTTTGTGTTTAGGCTGTACTAGAAACAGGAAATATAGATTATTGCTCTGTGCTTCCTGAGAAAAACAAACCTGCCAACTTCTTGGGTTTCCACATTACTCATCCACTATCTTGTGTATTCAAGGAAAAATCCCCGATACTCTTTTGATGATGTGACTGTTTCTGTCTTGCATAAACATAGTCAGATGTGGTCTATATCCAGGAGTTCTGGAAGACAGTGAAATCCTTGCCAAGTATGAAAGACAGGTATGACAGGTGAGTACTCTTGGCAGACAAGTTTGTTTATTATGCAGCTATTTGAAGTGGCAAGCTTTCAACTTTCCACTTGTAAAGGGAGAACTGCCAACAAGATCACTGGGAACAAAGAGTACAGTGGGATAGAAATCATGTCCTTCTGTCCTTTGGTAGAACAGGTTGCTTTGGGTCAGGATGTGCTGGAGGGATCCACTGGGCAGAAGTCATGCCAGTTCTAGACACTGTGTGTATATCACATCTCCCATTGCCAGCCAGAAAAATTACTTTATGAAATGTTGGAGAGTGCCCAAATGAAGGCTAATATGCAAACTACAGCTGAGGCAGTCTGTAGTTATGTGAGAGCTTCCTTAAATATGTAAGGCTGGAGAAAGATGGGGGTTGTTGTTGTCCTTTAATTCTTTGGGAATTGTACCTTACTTTTTATTTATTTATTTGTTTGCTTAAACTGCTCTGAAGATAGTGTCTGTAATCCTGTCCTTTGTATTCTGTTTTTCCAGAGAATTTTCTGTGTCAGTGGGAGGCAGAATTGCCATCATTTTAAAAGAGGAAAATTGTGATGGGGAAAGTAGCAGATTCTCATATATTTATGATGCTAATCTCATATTTTGTTTTTAACTACACCTGTGTCTCCAAAGTATATTCCAGGTGATTTTCCGTGTCCTAATAAAGAGCTGTAATTTTTTGGATGAAACTTAAAAACTCCTCTGTCCCTTTGAGGCAGAAAACCTGCCAAGTCTGTGGGATTTCCATGCTTCAATGTGGTGATTGAAAGTAGACATAGATGTAAATAGCTGAAAACACATCTAGTAATCAGATGATAAACAGCTTTAATGGCAATTTCTTGCCCTCATGCCTTCAATGCATGTCAGAGGCTGCTATTGCTATTGTGAGTGAATCATTTGGGTAAGTGAAGTCATAACATACTTTTTAATTGTATGGCTAAGTACACAGAACATGGGAACTACCAATTAACTAATCCTGCATTGTAATATCTTTTTACTGTTTTGTCATTCAAAATTGTATTTTCAAAGGAAGAGGAACAATCTGGAACAATCTGAAAGAAATATGTGCTTATTGTGTATTCATGTATTCAGATGGAACTTTTATGTTTTTTAAGCCACACTGAAATGTTTGTGTGATATTCAAATAATGTGTGTGGAATAGACACAAACAAGTCAGCTTCCAGTTACTTGGTGTCTTCTTAGAAGGCACCATCCTTCAGCTTCTTGGCAAAAGAGTCACTGCTGTTTGGAAATGAGCCAGTGTACCATGTAATGAAATTCAGTAGCTCAAATACTGATCAGCACCCAGTGGAAGATCAAAAAATACTGTAAATCTCTTATCTGCTGTACAAATGTAATGAGAATGACTGTAGCTCTCTCTATGATAGTCCTGACGTCTTGCACAAAATCCTCAATGTTGCTGAATTTTATTCTAACCATTTTCCCCCCCAGAAATATGTTTTCAGTGGCATTGTGAGACACCAAATTGCCCATCTCTGAAAAATCTAAACTTGCCCTTCCCTTAGCAAATGGCACACTCCTCAGTGGGAGTACTGTAAACCTTTGAATTTAAGCTTTTCTTTTAAAAATCTGGTTCTATAGAAACAGGACTATGCATATAGAATGTGTTCAGCATAAAACCAGGGTTACTATGTTACTTAAATTATCTTCAAAGCTCCATAAGTGTTAAGTCTTTGTAGAAGTCCTTGGGGCACAGCAAAAGTAATCTGCTGGCGTTAGATATTTATTTATTTTTTAATTATTATTTCATTTTATCTTTTAAAAGATTAGTTTATTTTCCCCTACTTATAACAGCTTCTAGCAGTTTTGGAGTTTCAACCTAGGGAAAGAACCCAGACATCAAGGCTGGAGAGTCCCACGAGTTGCCTTTTACAGTCAGGAAGATGAGTGATGAAGGATGAAAATAAACTTTCTCCACTCATTCCTTTGAACAAAGATGAAAAGTAAAACAAAACAAAGCACTTCTGTTTCTGCAGCTGCTGGGATGGGGTTTATGTGGCCTGCAAGACATTGTCCTTGGTGAAGTTGGTAGCTGCCTGGAGGAGCAGTCTGCTAGGAATATTAATACCAACATGGTTTGGTGCCTACTGTGCATGTGTCAGAATACAGGAAAGTTCTGGTACCTGGCTGGTACCAGAAGGATCATACTGGTATTCCAACAGCCCAACTTGTGGGGCCTGCTCCTGTTTCTGCAGCCCAGGACCAATCCTTTCCTTCATCTCCCTTACAGAATGGCCCATCACTCCAGTCCCTAAGCTTATAGGTGATAAAATTTGGTTTTGCTGAACCTGCTGAGAAGCTGGGATTCCAGTCAGGGCTGTTACATCCATGTGTGCATTCCTGGCTTGTGTTTGGCATCTGCCTCCTGCCAAGAAGACTTGTACTTATTTAGGAGCTTGGCTGAAGCAGCCAGTGATGGTCCCTGGCATGCATCCTGACAGCCATACTGCCACCTCAAAGGAGCATGAGAAATTAATTTGGTGATATCTTATGGTCCAAACACTTACACCTGAGCTATTTATTCCTTTCAGTTGTGAAGCACTTAATACCCAAGTTTTAGCACAACTATTTTTTTTTCCAGACTACTTTTATTCCTAGTTTCAAGACCTAGGAATTTCAGGTAAAAAAATTTTATTATCACTCCATTTGTGGTGGTGTGGCTCCTTGTTCTTTACCATGTCTCTACCATGGGTTTTTTTGTAGTAAACTCTGTGTTCCCATGTTACTCCCATAGCTTGCTTGAGCAGGAATATTTATTTCCATAAACTATGACAAAAGGAGTGGTGAAACCACTCCAGAAGTGATAGGAGCTAATCTTATCCTGCAATGAGAGGGAAAGAATTCTTCTAAATATACTTAATGGGGGCATGTCACTTGAAATAGATAAGCAGATTAAAATCCCTGAAAATCCAGAGCTCTGTGTCTACAACCTGTTAGTTTGCTGGAGATGGAAAAAGCTTGTGTGTGCTGCCTGTATCCTCAAGTCCAGACCATCAGGGTCTGCCCTCTGGATAATTAAGACAAAGGTGAAAGCTAGCAACAAAAATAATTTTGCAGTGCCTCTCCATCTTCCACTCCCACCTGCTGCTTTTCCACACCACCCTTCCTGCAGGATGCAGTTGTTAGAGTTTTCTAAATTGTCTTAACTCTTTTGGCTTTCAAACAAGTTAATTGTTACTCATTTACATCTCTCTTCTTTGTCTATAGATCTGCTTTTGGTGTGTGTTGTTAGTGTTCACACACCATGTGGTCCAAAGCATTTATTTTAACTACTAGATGCCAATGAAGAACCAATCTTCAGTTCTTAAGGAGCTCTGGTTATCTCTCTATTAGGTGATCTGAAGTGATATTTTGCATTGCTTATACTGTTGACCTTAAATGTCATGTTTCTGCATCTCCTTCCTACTAGATGCTTAAGCATTATTTATGGAGTGTTTGTAAACTTACAGGCAGTGTCCCAGAATGTTTGGTGTGTTCCCATAGTGCTGAGATGTATTTTGGCAGCTGGTTAATGCCACAAAGCCTCCCAAGAGGTTACTGCTCTCTGGCTGCAATTCCTCCACCAGTCAGATGATTTGTAATAGTTGTTCTGCAGTTCTGGCTGTGATTGACAATCTGGATTTTAAAATATTGTCTCTTCTACGTAACTGTCATTTGTGGGGCTGGTTGAGCTGAAGTAATTTTGCTTTCATCTCTAAATACAAGTCATAAATTCAGCTCTTTGTTCCAAGATGAGCTGAGAGATGGTGTTAACAAATCCTATTTTTAATACTACAGTTTGTCACCAGTCTTCATAATTAAATCACCTTGGCAAGTACATCTAATTTGTTTTATTAAAGCAAACTAAGGNACATGCAGGTTTTTTATAGCTGACTTTAATCAATAATCCTAACAAAACAAGGGAAAGGGTTCAATAAAACCACTGAGAAAATACTGCATGACATACACTATTTCTATGAGAAATGCTGGAAACATTTTCCTCATTTAGACAAGTAGATATGAATGTTCTGTTTTACCATCTGTCCAGGGAGCTATTTTATCTATTTATGTATTTTTTGTAATCAATATGATATCAGATTTTTAATATGGTATTATACCAAATACACATACTGGGTCTCCTTCAATTTCTTGAAGGATGTTGATACTGAACAATGTCCTGTGAAGCCTGGAGCAATGCTAAGAAGCAGGATATGTGCTTATTGTGTATTCATGTATTCAGATGGAACTTTATGTTTTTTAAGCCACACTGAAATATTTGTGTGATATTCAAATAATGTGTGTGGAATAGACACAAACAAGTCAGCTTCCAGTTACTTGGTGTCTTCTTAGAAGGCACCATCCTTCAGCTTCTTGGCAAAAGAGTCACTACTGTTTGGAAATGAGCCAGTGTACCATGTAATGAAATTCTGTAGCTCAAATACTGATCAGCACCCAGTGGAAGATCAAAAAATACTGTAAATCTCTTATCTGCTGTACAAATGTAATGAGAATGACTGTAGCTCTCTTTATGATAGTCCTGACGTCTTGCACAAAATCCTCAATGTTGCTGAATTTTATTCTAACCATTTCCCCCCCCAGAAATATGTTTTCAGTGGCATTGTGAGACACCAAATTGCCCATCTCTGAAAAATCTAAACTTGCCCTTCCCTTAGCAAATGGCACACTCCTCAGTGGGAGTACTGTAAACCTTTGAATTTAAGCTTTTCTTTTAAAAATCTGGTTCTATAGAAACAGGNCATCTGCCTCCTGCCAAGAAGACTTGTACTTATTTAGGAGCTTGGCTGAAGCAGCCAGTGATGGTCCCTGGCATGCATCCTGACAGCCATACTGCCACCTCAAAGGAGCATGAGAAATTAATTTGGTGATATCTTATGGTCAAACACTTACACCTGAGCTATTTATTCCTCTCAGTTGTGGAGCACTTAATTCCCAAGTTGTAGCACAACTATTTTTTTTTTTCCAGACTACTTTTATTCCTAGTTTCAAGACCTAGGAATTTCAGGTAAAAAATTTTATTATCACTCCATTTGTGGTGGTGTGGGTCCTTGTTCTTTACCATGTTTTTACCATGGTTTTCTTTTTTAGTAAACTCTGTGTTCCCATGTTACTCCCATAGCTTGCTTGAGCAGGAATATTTATTTCCATAAACTATGACAAAAGGAGTGGTGAAACCACTCCAGAAGTGATAGGAGCTAATCTTATCCTGCAATGAGAGGGAAAGAATTCTTCTAAATATACTTAATGGGGGCATGTCACTTGAAATAGATAAGCAGATTAAAATCCATGAAAATCCAGAGCTCTGTGTCTACAACCTGTTAGTTTGCTGGAGATGGAAAAAGCTTGTGTGTGCTGCCTGTATCCTGAAGTCCAGACCATCAGGGTCTGCCCTCTGGATGATTAAGACAAAGGTGAAAGCTAGCAACAAAAATAATTTTGCAGTGCCTCTCCATCTTCCACTCCCACTTGCTGCTTTTCCACACCACCCTTCCTGCAGGATGCAGTTGTTAGAGTTTTCTAAATTGTCTTAACTCTTTTGGCTTTCAAACAAGTTAATTCTTACTCATTTACATCTCTCTTCTTTGTCTATGGATCTGCTTTTGGTGTGTGTTGTTAGTGTTCACACACCATGTGGTCCAAAACATTTATTTTAACTACTAGATGCCAGTGAAGAACCAATCTTCAGTTCTTAAGGAGCTCTGGTTATATCTCTGTTAGGTGATCTGAAGTGATATTTTGCATTGCTTATACTGTTGACCTTAAATGTCATGTTTCTGCATCTCCTTCCTACTAGATGCTTAAGCATTATTTATGGAGTGTTTGTAAACTTACAGGCAGAGCATCCCAGAATGTTTGGTGTGTTCCCATAGTGCTGAGATGTATTTTGGCAGCTGGTTAATGCCACAAAGCCTCCCAAGAGGTTACTGCTCTCTGGCTGCAATTCCTCCACCAGTCAGATGATTTGTAATAGTTGTTCTGCAGTTCTGGCTGTGATTGACAATCTGGATTTTAAAATATTGTCTCTTCTACGTAACTGTCATTTGTGGGGCTGGTTGAGCTGAAGTAATTTTGCTTTCATCTCTAAATACAAGTCATAAATTCAGCTCTTTGTTCCAAGATGAGCTGAGAGATGGTGTTAACAAATCCTATTTTTAATACTACAGTTTGTCACCAGTCTTCATAATTAAATCACCTTGGCAAGTACATCTAATTTGTTTTATTAAAGCAAACTAAGGAAGAGAATGTTAGAGGTTTCTCAAGGTCATGGTGTATTCAAGGTCAAACTCAAAGAAAAACAGCACAGTTTAACTTGAGAGCTTGTCTACTTCTATGGGTACTAAGCCCTTTCTAGTAGCAGAAGGTGCTGATTGCTGCTGTGTAATCTAACATATCCCCATGCTTGCTTATTTTTGGATGTGAAAATGAGGTTTTAGTCATTGTTTGTAGTGAGTCCAACAACTGTTGAAACCTGAAAGAATGCTACTCTTACATGTTTCCTATTTGAGAGATGCCTGGTGAAGCTAAGGTGAGCCTGGTATGGAGAACTTCAGCTGTAGTTTTCCTCCAGGTAAAGGTTTTGGTGTTGTGAAATTTATACTTTGCTAATAGCAGTTAATATACCAGAAAGAGAAAATAATAACATAAATTTAATCTTTGTATTTTAAATTCTCACTTGCTCCTTCCTTGGGTATTTCTCAATTCCATAATTCCTTCTATTTATCTGCTTTTACTCAGTTTTATTTATTATGAAGGTACTGGGAGGGGAAGCTTGGGATTTTGCCAGGAAGCAGTTTGGTAGGATAAATAAGTTTTACTTAACCCTGTTTAATATGTAAACTGAGAACTTGTTAATTAAGGTGCTATTAACATCTACATCAAGCCTGGCCTGTAATCTTACATCCAAAACTGACAAGGCAGCTCCATTCATCTGCCCTTCAGCTCTTCAAGAGGTTGTGCTTCAAGAAATTGAAGGAGACCCAGTATGTGTATTTGGTATAATACCATATTAAAAATAGTATAATATTATTTTTGTGCTATTTTTTACTGGCTGATAGAGAATTTTAAGTACTTGTTGCAGTAGGGAGATGCTGAGCTCTGAATAGCTTAAATAGCTCTTGACTGGTAGGAAGATTTTTTTACTTTTACTACAATCAGAAAATAGCTTGTTTTTCAGGCCATTTGAAACAAACTTGTTTCAGGACACTTGAAAGGAACAGCTTCTGAAAAAAACATGTCTATTATTCTCGCTTGCAATTTTATAAAAATATACCTCAAAGGTAAGGACACAGTCTACAAACTGCTTGAGGTGCCCTTTGGAAAGCAAGTTTGCTGATGTTGTTTCCGCTTAGAAAGAGAACTTTTGAACTTTCAGTAAGTATTAGTAATGGCAGATTACCTGTCCCTGAAATTCTGAGGTATACACTTACTCAGCACTCTTGGTCCTTGGTTTATGAGTAAGCAAGGAAGCTGGGAATTTCCCCAAGAATGACTCATATCAAGGAAGAATCCTAATATTCTTCTTTCTGATCCTGGAAGCACATTAATTAACCTGAGTGTGTAGTGAATCTTGCCAAAATTACAGAAAGACTGTTCATTCCCCTTCCTGTAGGAGACAGGGTGAAAAATTCTGAATATCAAAACCAGTAGAGCATGTAACTGGCCATCCTGAAACCATGTTTAAATTGTAACATGGACTCTTTCTGTTGATTGTTTTTGAAAGAAATGGTAAAACTCTTGAGTTTTAGAGTATAGTCCTTAGATATGATGACATTCTGCTACTGCTAGAGAAGCCTTTCTCTATTCATTTGGTCATCTTTGTTTTCTAGTAGATAAATGGTGACAGTAAATTAGAATGGAGGAAAATGGATCACAAACCTGAACAGTTTTCTTTTTCTCCCATACGGAGATCATTAATGTCATGCTGTGTTCCACTGAGCTCTGAATCTGCACAAGTATCTGGAATAACCAGAATCACTTCTGTGTAGCTGTTGTAACTTCACTAGATGATGCTAGAAGAAATTTAATTGTCACTTTTAAACTTGCCACTGCAAATTGCTTTTTCTACCTTTTTCTATGGGAGAGCAGAAATTAATGTTTCCATTGTATAGCATACTGAAGGTTTATTTTGAATGAAGCAAGAGCCAAAAAATACTTACAAGTGAGGAAAACAAACTGAACAGTGTTTTCTCTTTTGTAGGCAGAGTTTATTGTACTTGTTTGTCCTAAATTTGAACATAGTTGGAAGTTATAAACAGTGATTGTGGAAACAATTCTGCCCTAGTACTGGTTGGGTCGTCTCAATTGCTTTTGTATTCTGCAACAGTACAGATTAATGCTTAAAATGCTTCTGCTTCCATGTTTTTATTGTTCAAAGATTCAAAGTAAAACACTAGAACTGCTCAGATGTACTTCCAAGGTAGGTGAAGAATCTATTTCTGGAGCAGTGTGTACACTATGAACTGTTGCTCCATAACTGTACTAAGTACTTGGGGCTTTGGTTACTTGTATCTGACCCTTGCAGAGGCAACAACCTTGGGAAGTTTTAATAAAGTCTGTAATAATTAGGGATTTAAACTTTTGTAACTCCTAATAGCCCAATTTATACAAGTCTGTTGATGTTTATCTGTGTTGCACGGAACCTTTTAGCTAATGTTAAGCATTTTGAGAAAGGTCAATATGCAAATCCAGTCTGCTGTGTGGGTAATACAGTTCATGAACGTGGGTCATGATAAGAATATGGTTAGCACAGTTTTTTAAAAAGAACTATTTTCAGTTTGTCTTAGTCTGCTTATGCTGCTCAGGTGTCTTATATCAATCTATCTTCCACTGTAAATGAATGCTATTGCTAGAAAAATGTTGTAAGATTATTTGCAATGACAAGAAAGAATCTCTAGTCACCATTTTTTCCTGTTTCTTCTTGAGAAGCATTTGTTGTATTTTCTAGGTACTCTTTTATCCTATAAAGAATGGTAGGGCAGATGCAGGCTTTTTTGTTCTAGAGGTTTCTGCAGTTTTTGTGGGTAACATCTGAAGTCAGCAACATGGAGTTTGTTCTCCATTTTTCTTTTTCACTGTTCCTTTGGAAAAGGAAATGAAGGCACTTTGAAGAGTCTGTCTCATTTGCCTGAGATGTATGTTTTCACTACATGCAGGTTTTTTATAGCTGACTTTAATCAATAATCCTAACAAAACAAGGGAAAGGGTTCAATAAAACCACTGAGAAAATACTGCATGACATACACTATTTCTATGAGAAATGCTGGAAACATTTTCCTCATTTAGACAAGTAGATATGAATGTTCTGTTTTACCATCTGTCCAGGGAGCTATTTTATCTATTTATGTATTTTTTGTAATCAATATGATATCAGATTTTTAATATATATTTAATGAATATAAGTTGAATATCATGATTGCTTTATGCAAGTATTTTTCTCGTAACTTTTTAAAATGGAAAAAAACCCTAGACCTGCAGTGGAAAAAAATGTTAGTGTGAGGAGATCATTATGAAAATTATTATTCTTCCTCAGGATATCTGATTTTTATGCAGATGGTATATATTTGCATATCTTAGCAATAACCAGTGTTTCTCAGTAAACATCTTAGATGAGCAAAGGACACTGACAGCTGCAAGAAAATCATATGGCATTCTTTTCTCCCTTCACATTTCCTCAGATGAATTTTAAGTGCTATTTTTTATAATGCTGACTATTTCTATCAGTTTCAGGGCTTTATTTCTAGAGCTAGATTTAGTTTTAGAACAGCTAAGAAAACACTAATGCTCTAGTTAGAAAACTGCAACTTGGACAAGGAGACATAAAAATTACTTTGGTAATACTGTTTTTTAATTAAGGCTTTTTCACAATACAAGCAAGTCCATTTTTCAGTATAGCTGTGTTTCAGGTCTGAGTACATTTTATTTTAATAGTCCCACAGAGACACAATAAAGTTGTCTGTTAAAGGCTGGAAATGGAACTGTCTGCAGCTCCTTCCACAGAGTTGAAATTCATTGAGCCAAAGTTGATTTAACTTTTGTTTACTCTCAAATTATTCATGATGTGGTGTAACTTTTCATAAGAAGTGGGTTATGGGCATCTACTTATTTCATTTTAGTTGTGTGAATTGCCTCTCAGTCCTGGTCACAGAACATGTCTGTGGGTTCATCAGTAATTGCTAACATGGAAAAAGCAGCATTAGAAGAGGATTTATGTACTCAAAGTGCTGCAGAGGAAGTAAATATTGAGAGCTGTGGGGAAAATCCAGCATTCTGTGGCCAGCAGAGTTCTTAAGGCAGAAAGGAGTCTGCTGGGCTGACTTGTAGTGGGGATGTGGCTTCTTGTAATCAACAGGAGAGTTCCTTGCCAGCACCCACTGCTCCCTCACTGGAGCCACAAGGATGGGTGGGAAGGAGGGTATGGACACTGCTGGGTGGAAGTGGAAGGTATTTCAGAGATAGAAAACTCTGGGGTGATTAAATAAGCTGTGATTTAGAAAGCTGTGTAGTGACCAGTGTCAAAGTGCTGCTTGGCATTCAAGGAGGGAAAGAAGGCAGCATGGACAGACCTAATCCACAGAGGAAAGATTTGGAGGCAGAATCAGGCAGACCATTAAGGGCAGATCTACTGAAATAAATGACACCATGTGGAAAGAGACTTTCCCACTCATCTGCCTGGGGACATGCAGTCTTTCCATGCTGACAGTTAAGAAAGGGATCTTCTCTAATTGCAAGTGGGAATGTTTGCATTTGGAGCTAGTAGGAGCATTCTGGTTTCTGTGGGCTTCACTTCCTTACAGACTGCCCCTTACCTGCCTGTCTCTGTTGAAAATATGATCACCCTGTCTGTCAGGGCTGGCAAGAGCAATGTATACACCATGAATGCTGGTTGCCTGGGGAGCACTGTGGTTTCCAGCTGTTTGGTCTTCCTTGGGAGTTTTTCTGTGCCAGTAGCAGCCATAGAGTCTCCTTTTTAACTTAATGATCTAACAGAAATTACATGCCCTGGTGGTGTGCTTCCCAATCATGACATGACTATTCAGTGATATCAAAAGATTGCTATAAGAATTATCATAAAGAAGCACTTTCATGGCAAAAGAACATGTATGGCAAAAAGTCAGACTTGATTGGAAGTTGCAGGAAAGTAACCCAGATTTCAACTCATTTATCCATTCAGTGAGGGAGGAAATGATAGGCCATAATGAGCCAGGAAAGCTTCTCTGTAGTAAAATCATGGAATACACCATTGCTTCTGCAGGCTGAGTGGGACAGGAGAGCACAACCAGAATCCAAGAGTGTGTGTTCAGTTACTTTTTTGGGTTATCTATAAGTAGTCTTGCAAGACAGTAGCATTCTCTTAAAGTATTTTTTTAGACATGTAATGCAGTTTGTGTCTTATCATGCTGTTCATTAGTGCAACGACCCAGATGCTGACTTGCAGTGCTGTTAAGTGACATTTTTGGGTAAATGTCTTCTCTCTGTGTGTGGTGTCTTGCATACACAAACCAAACCTCTCATTTTTAAATGATTCTTAGTTTTTAGTAGGATGAATGCTGGAGTAGAAGCTGGAAAAACCCATGGCAGATAATAAACATGAGATACTTTGATCTGCACTCATCCCCCAGAAATTTGGTTCCTTTGAGTAATAGGAATGGCTTCCTGCAAGATGGCCAGAGAGTGTTTTCTACAGATCTCAGTCCCCAGTGTTACTCAGTTGTGTTTATTTCATCTCTTCTCTGCAAAAGTGAGTGATGCTTTCAGAGGCAGTGATGCACATATCCATAGATGACTTCACTGTTTATTATCAGTTATTAAAACATAGAAAAAGTCTTGATTAAGTTGAGTTTTATTTGATTATATTTCTCTTGTGGGTTTTTTGCCTTCACATTCTAGGTAAAAATAAAATCCAGGATAAAAGGATGATTTCTGCCTACCTTGAGCAGCCTTTATGTACCAGGAAATAGCAAGGAGCAGGAGCATCGTGCACAGCAAAGCAGCTTTGGCCCATCTTGCTGTCTAATGTCTGACTGAAGTGACTAAGTATGTTTGTGACCCTCAGGGAAAAAACAGCTTCTCAGAGAAACAAACAAAACAAACCCAGTAATGCCAGATGCTGTCAGGAGTGGGGAGTGTGTCCCTTTCTCAGTCCACAGTTAATAAGGTTTGTGAACCAAAAACTTTGCTTATGTCCTTTTACTTTAAAAGCTTTGATCAAAATCATGCATCCATGAACTGAATTCTGTTTCCTATGATGAGGTTATCTGAGCAGTGGTTTTCCAGCATGTATGAATGATAATACAGTTCTCTCAGCTAATGAATATTCTAGCTTTCCAGATACTTGGAGGATTAGGTCATAGTGCTGGCAGTAGTGTAAGTTTCTGGCTTGGAGGCTTGTACTTTGTGAGAGGCACTTCGAGTGTATAATCTGCTGATGGTTTCAAGAGTGCAAAGTAAATTTGTTCTCTAATCGGAATGTTTTAGAAGACATTTTTCTGTTTCTGTTGAATTCTGAGTTTCTCTATTTCCGTTTTTTGCTACTTCATTGTTCACATGGAGACATCAATCCATTAACTGTAATCAGCTGTCTTTATGGTGGTTGGCTGTTTCAGCGCTAAGGGGGAAAAAACCCAACAAAACACTCCTCAAATAATTGAAAAATCTCCACAGTTTTGAAGAGAAAGGAAACGTCTATTGGGTTGTAAAAGTTTAGCTGTAATGTTCTGATGTTGTTTTCTGTTTGGTTTGAAAACATGTAGTTGGCATTTTGTGTTATTCTCTCTGGGAAATTATTCTCAGAAAATCAGAAGCTTTGTGTGCATAATATGTCAGAAAGTAAGTCTCAAAGGTTATACTGCATCCAAGACAGATCCAGCAAGAGTGAGGGTGGTGCCTAAGAATGAGCTTGACTCTGTGTGACTCTGCTTTTAAAGGATACTGAGGGAGTACACCTGCATGTGTATCCCTGCCCACTTGATTACAGTGATGCCTAGATAGAAACAGTACAAAATAGTGGATTTTCTCTGGCGATTTTCCTTTGGTGTGGTACTTCTGAAAGCTGTATAAGTAGCTTTTCTCAGTGTGCTGGTTGTTACAAGAATGGCTATGAACCTGATTGCAGTGTGCTTCCTTTGGAGTACTGGTATTCACATGAGAAACTTGATGTACACTTTTTGCAGTCTGGTCATGCTAACTAAATACTGGCAGATTCCTTGGACATTCTTATGGAAGTGGGAGCTGAGAGCTAGTCAAGGGCTCAGACTTGAATCCAGGGCTCTGCTTAGTGACACAGAGCCAGAACTGATGCAAACCTTGGCTCCAGAGTGTGTTTCTGTAGAGACTAAGAGGTGTAGCATCATCCCTTTCACCCAATAGTTTGGAAGTTAATAGCATGGAGGGAACTGTGTTATTTAATTGCAGGAAAAACACCCTGCTCAATTTGCTCCTTATGTTAGGAAAAAAACCCAAGAAGTTTCCTTATTAGTCTTCAGTTACACAGGCACAGAAAAAAAACATAGTTTGTCTTCTATCTAATATTTTGGACATGGTCCCATTTTATGATGTGATTTGATATTAATGAACTGTTCCCTCACCTAGACCTTCACCTAGCCAGCTTCATTGTATTAATTCTTCCATGCTGGTGCAGTTGCTACTTCCCAAATGATAACAGCCTGTGCTATCAGAAACCATAAACAAAGTCTTTGGGCTTCAGGCAGTTTTTCTCCTCATGCATTTTTTTTAATGCGTGGTGTTTAGGTTTGAAGTTAACAAAGAGGATTCAGTTGTGCTTTTGTTGCAGACTTGATTTTGGTAGTGGTGGGAAACGGCATTCCAATAGTACTTTTATCTCTGTTTAGTCCTCTGCATTCAAAGAGGAAGGAGAAACTGGGAGTGTTTCAGTGGCTATTTCTTATGCACTTGTAAAGAAAAAGCAGCTGACAGTACTTCCCCCCTCTGCCCCTGAGCAGTGGGTGTGGAATATCAAAAAAGACAGCTTTGTTGATCCAAATGTTCTTGTTCTTTTTCCAAAAAAGGACAGTCAGCGTAAAATCCTTTTTTAATCTTGAAGCATATGCTACATAACACCCTGTCCTGCTGTCTGTTTCAGAGCCCAGAATTTCCTCAGTTTACTGATCTTGGTAGTGTAAAACTTGGATCAGCACACTTGAAACCACTTTAAGAACAGTCAACTGTTGTTACTGAGATAATTGTGTATTAGCATATGCTGAAATAAATTGGGCTGCATGTCTTCCAAAAACCCCATAAAATTAGATCTGCTTTAGTTCTTCTTTGCTTGTTATCTGCTTTCCCCTCAAGGGAACTTCTCAGGAGTTTGTGCTGCCAAGATTGAAAGAGTTGGCTTGTTTAGAAAAAGGTTTCTGATGCTCATATTTTGAAAAGGGAAAGAATCAGTAATTTCTTTGGCCTTGAAAGTGTTGAGGAAATATCAACAATTTATATGGCAGCCATAAATTCAAGCACTTTGGGGATGGCTGAGCATTGAAAAAAGGCATGGAAACTAAGGATTATCTGTGCTTCTGGCTGAGTGGGATGAAAGCAGGGAACATCTCTTGCTACATGGCTTATCTACATGGATTTTCTCTAGAATATTGCAACACAAACAGTGGTGGGTTTTATTATGTCATTGTTTCTGTTTCTAGCCTTGTCACAACCCAACAAAAGCAGAAGTATCTAAAAGAAAATACTGGACTAGGGGGGGAAGGAAATGGTAACTACATTTTTCCAAGCTAGGTTTGTAGGACACTGTGAAGCACTTTAAACACAACCAAAGCCAACCCTAAAGCTTTTAACATTTACACTGGAGCTTCGTGTGTAGAATTATCATTTTGAAGTTATGAATCAGAAATAAAATCATTTGGCAATAAATTTAACAGAAAGTAAATTGAATTGTGGTGGTAAATTTCTTGTCATCTTTTCTCACTTCTCATAGTCCTGTCGTGTAACTATTTAAAAACATTTTATGAAGATACACTGTTTTAGAAATATTAGTGAAGAAATGCTGCAGTGTATCTTTTTGACAGGGTTGAAAACAGCAAATAGAGTGAGCCTCTTTCCAACTGACTTCATTTTTAGACTGACTTCTTCCTACAGAGCAGCAAAGGGAGGCCAGAGATAGCAACAGATCCTGCTAAAATTCTCTGTACAGTAAGTGTAGGTGTGCATTATAGACAGTGGTCAGCATCATCACTTTGGTTCACTTTGATTTTGGTTTGGAAAGAATATCTGGGAAGGGAGTTCTTTAAGAACTGTTACCAACCTGTCTGCTTCATGTGGGTTTTTCTGTACAGTAAGAATAAATCAGTGTACCTGGGAACAAAAGAACCTTAATGTCCACAATAGTGGTCTGTCCAGGTGAAGGCTGCTAATCACACTCCTAGCATCTCTACTTGTAGGCTTTCTTGTATTATCATCATGAAAGTAGCACCATAATCACCTTTGTAGGTGCACAGAGAGGAAAGAGATCCTTGTTTGTGATTTTGAAAGTGATGTGGGGGCATCACGTGAAGTTGCTCAGTAGTGTGTTGCTCTATTTCTTGAACACCTTTTCCATTTCAGGGGAGTTTTCTTATTTGCATTTCCTTTGGATATATTGCCCCCTATCACTGGTGGAACAGTCCCTGCTCTGGTTGTGCCTGTTAGCTTTTTTGTCTCTTCAGTGCTCTGGTGGCCGGTGTCAGGGTTTCCTGCAGATGATCCACTGCTTTGATGTTACTTCTCAGTTTGTGTAAAAGCCAAAATGGCATTTTTGTGTCTGGCTGGTGTTAGAGGTAGCTTGCCCTGGCTGTTTATAGCAGAATTACAGCAACAAAGGAACCCTGACAGTAACATCTTCAGTGGCATCTTGAGTCCCTGGTAGCTGCTGTGTGCAATTTTCCCCTTTGTCCTTTGTGTGGGGGAAGATTTTTAATCTAATGTGAATTTATTTTTTTTTTCCCTATCAAATCTTGTGAAAATTCTCCTTGGAATACTTAAGATTTTAATTTCTTTTGAAGATTTCTTTAAACCATGTGTTACAAACACATCCACATGAAAACTGAATATTTGTTCCTTCATCAGTGTCCTTGACGTTGATAGTGTGAAGATGTTTTAATTTTTCACCCCTCTTGCTCCATGCATATTATAGTTGATAGTAACATGGCTGATTTTCTTTCCTTCCTCAATAGTGAAAGCTCTCAATTTTAAAGCTTTGTGGAAACCACTGTGGATTTTGCAGCATCCCAGGTCACACAGAACGTGCTTTCATCTTGCAACAGGGCAGGTCAGGGATCCTTGACTGAAGTGCTGGACAGCATCTGATGGTGTGCTGTGCATCAGTGTGGCCATCACCCTGTATTTCAGAGAGAATAATGTTAGTAAGGGATTTTTTTCTGCTAGCTTTGGAACTGTTTGAGATACTGAAGCTGTAGTTTAGCCTTGCAGTATTTTTGCAGTTTGCATCTTGTTTTTTCCACCATTAGTACTGGATAAAACCACACCCTTTAAGGAGAAGAGTTTGTCTTTAGTACTTCATAGCATCAATACAGATTGTATGAGTGTAAAATTTCCTTCAATTCATAGCTGGTATTCTATAGCATTTCCAGTTCTTCACAGATACAGCTCTTAAAACTTAAGTCAACATTTGTTCTGTCACTTCTCAAATAATTACAGAGACTACAGAAGGACTCTTGTCTAAAATGCAGTAAGCAAAACACAATATACTGCTTTCCATGTTTTTCCTTTTCAGATGTGACAAAACTTTGGATGAGTGTTTTCAGCAGGGATTTTGAGAAACTGTTGAATTAAACTGAATCTCACTCACTGAGTTTCACTGCCAAAAACAGTTTTAAGGGTTTCAATCTCTGTGATGCTTTCTAGAGTTAGTTCACTGCCACCACAATGCAGTGCTTGAATAGAAGTCATGTGATATCCTATTTGTTATTTTTGGTGGTGGTACTTGGAATATACATTGTTGGCCACATTAAGCATCAAAAATAAAATATGCACTCATCTACTGAAATATCTAGGTTTCAGACATTTCTGTGACAAATTACTCTCATTGTTCATGTTGCTCAAATATAGTGCAACTACTTGATTGTGCTTAAGGACATGTTATGCTTCCTGTACATCTGGGGGTGGGTTTTGCTGCAGTGTCCAGAAACTGTATGTTAATTCAGTATTTTCTCAGATAATCTTTAAAACTGATGTTCACAGGTGTTCCTTTACTCATTTGATTGCCTATTGAGATGCCTAGAATTCTGTCTGGGAATTTTTGCGGCTCTGTAGCAATTAAAAAGGAAAATAATGTGTACTTAGAAAGCAACAAAGTACTGTGAGTTTTCAATGATTTATTTTCCTACTAGTTCTGCCTCCTTGCATTTGTGATATACTGTGGTAGGGACATGTGGGGCAGACAAAAATTGTCCTCCTATTTTTTTCCCAACCCACCCTTCATTCCACATGTCAAGAAAAAAAAATTAAAACCCCCTATCTGTTTGTTAGTTTGTGAACTAATTATTTGATAAGAATGATTGTGTGTTAATGAACAGCATGGTCTCTGTGTTTAAGAAATGAGCAAGGTCTAAGTTGAAGGCATAATTGCTACGTACTTTGAACAGGATGCAGTTAAAAGGATATCTAAAATTCAGTCTTTAATTGTACATGTTACAGGGTTATTGGGGGCTTTGTTGGTATGTGTCAGTTTGCTGCTCATGATGTCAAAGCCACATTGAAGACTTCCAAACTTTAGAGGATGAGTTCTGTCAGCTACGATGGCTCCTGAGAAGTCTGTGTTGCTTTCTTATAACTCTCAGACCAGGTATTTTATTCTGTGATTTTTATTTACTTATTTCCACTTAGGTTGTGTTTCCCTGTGAGAGATGGCCCCTTTCTTAAGGATATCTTTCAACGCGTTTGAGCTTGGACCTGGGCAGAATCAAGGGGATCAACTTCAGCCTTTCTGTGCTATCAAGATGAAGGAAGCATTGACTACAGGTGAGGTTACAAATGGTGCTGCTTTTCTGAATAAGATTTTGAGAAATACAGTGATCATTCTTAGTCTGTGAATGATAATAAGTCCTACTGATCCTGTTGTACCAAACACTTCAACCTGAGCTTTTCTTCCAGCCTGCAAGAAATTATGACTTGTTTTTATCCCCATCTTAAAACAAGGCTTCTTTATTCTTACACTGCAGCCAGAGTGCTAGCACTTGGCAGGGTGAAGCCTAAGATCTTGCTTGTATGTATTCTTAGTTACTTAGTTTCTTACTTTACCACCAAGTCACAGCTATTGACAAAATATGTGTTGAGGCAGCTGAAATGTCACTTTTGCATAGGTTAAGGTGAGTTGTGAATTTTACATGGGGAAGGTTTGCAATATTAAGTAAAGCATTGTTCTGTGCACTTCTGCAAATGATAGGCTGCATTTGGAGAAGCTCTGCAGAGGAGGGAATGGTGTGACATGAAGAAGGATCTGAACTGCAGAAAATTTGAGAGAACCATCCTCAAGCTTAGAGCAGTAAATCATCTTTATTAACGTGAAGGATTGGTATTGATGAGAAGTGTTGTTTGTTGTTGCCAAATGTATGAGGCATTTTGGCAGAATTATTTGCTTGGAATGACTTGCATCCAAGGTTTTCTTAGCACCTCTGTTCAGCCAGCCCTCAGCCTTCAAAGAATGCTTCTTACAGAAATTGGTCCAAAGGTTTATAATGTTTTAATAATGTGGCATTTAGCTAAAATACATCATTTGTAGCCAAACAGGATGAGAGGGAATTGAGATGGGTTAGAATGTAGCCATCTAATCCTGCATTACAGCTCTAGGACATCAAAGAATGCAGGAGAGGGTGAATTTTCCTCTTCCTTACAATATGCCTGAGCTTTCCTCTTATCTCAGGGGTAGAAGCTTCATCTAGACTTCAAACACAAGGCACAGTGCCTCTTTCAGAAAATCAAGGAAATGTGTTAAGGTCCAAGGAAGCAGGTTCCCAGTCTGTTTGGAGAACCTCTGAAAAAATGGTGTTTAAAGTGCTGAAGCTGCCCAGATGTATGGAGAGGTGGTAATGGTCTAAATTAATCCACTTTTTTTTTTTTTTTTTTTTTTCCACCTGTCTCCTTTTGTAAAGTAGAAATATCCCAGTGTTTCTCCTCGTTGCTTCCATGTGTCTTTGAAGTACTGAAACTGGGGGAGGAGAGTAGAGTGAACCTTGGAGCATTGACTGGCTGGGGTAATCTGGAAAAGAAACTGATGCTCCCCTTATCAGTTTGACAAGATCTGGAATAACTTTTGTTGAATTTGCATGCTGAAACATGATCAAGGCAAAGCTTACTATATAGGAAGAAGAAAATCACTTGCCCAACGTTTAGGCATTAAGCAATTTGCAAACATGTAAAATGTTTTGAAGCCAATAATGTAAGCAGAGAACAAAGGAGGGGTAAGAACACTGTTGTTGTTAAAAGCTGTTCATTGCTGACATATAAATCTTTGTTTACAATGTGATCCATGGCAAATCTTGAATAGTATGAATTTTAATTAGAAAAGAGCATGGTCAAGATGGAAGTTGTTGCCAGTAATTCAGGTGACTTCTTTCAGGTTTGCATAGGGGGAAAATGGAACTGGTCAAAGCAGATGTTAATTGGCTCATGGGAATAAGCAGAGTCCTGTGAATGGGCTGAAATAGCTCTCTTCCCCTCTACAGAGAGTGTTACCAAATATTATGTAATAGTTGGTGTTACTAAAATGCTGCTTCTGCAAACCCTAAATTATTGTCAAAGGTGCCATTTCTCATATTCCCAAGGATGCCTCCTGAAGGGTGCCTTTTTTTGATGAAAGGGGTCTGGCTTTAGCAACCTAAAAAATAGGCCAGTGTAAAAGCCTTGCTGTGCAGACAGCCTGCTTTTAATTCCTAATAATCTCTTACATTGTGTTTTGTTTGAGCTTTCTCTATATATTGTCACAGTAATATTTCCAAATTCTTCCCTACTTAAGAACACCAGCTACAAGGCTCTGGAAGTAGGCTTGCATTGCTAAGAATTGGAGGTTTTCTTTCTGCAGAGTTCTCCAAAAGCAAGATAAAAACTTTTGACTTAAAGGAGGAATGCTTCAAGTTTGAGTTGGAGTGGAGGAGTTCCTCAGGTGTCTCTCTGGGCAATGTCCTTTGGCAAGCAGGCTTAGGTCTGCTAGTCAAAAGTTGTTGTAATTTGTAATGCTGTTGTTGGCAGGCATGCCCTAATAAAGAAGTACAAGGACACTATTCCCTACTCTTGTTTGGATAGCTCAGCACAATGGAGTGGAGTCCATCCAGCAAGTTCTTAATGAATGAACACAAACTTTGCCTTGAGTTTCCAGGAAGATTTTTAAATAATAAGTATCTAATTCTTCCTAGGTTGAAAGGAATGCAAAATCCAGTGCTCAGTTGATGGGACAGACCACATTTGAGCTTCTTGGGGAAGGGTCCAGCTATTCTGCTTTGCCTTGATATCATAAAACCAGATTATTTATTTAGGGGGAAAATGAACCATTCTGAGCTGGAGAGGCACCTAGAAAGCACTCTTTTTGCAGCAAATGATCTTGATAAATAGCAGAAATTGTGCAAAATGTACAAAATTGTATTCAGTTCCCTGAGCAGAAAATGGGCAATAATTGGCTCAGCAGCAAATGCCAGAGAAAACTGGGGATGTGGCATCATATGCCTATAGTCACAGTGAGGAGCTGGATATGGTGCTGAGGAGACAGTATTATTTTGGATGAGTTGATGGGACTATGAAGAAACCCAGATCTGAAAAAATGCTAAAGCTTCATGTAGACTGTGCAATCACCAGCTGGTTTCTGTGCCCTGAGGTAAGGACAGGAAGAAATCAGCTAAACTGGTAGCAAGAGAGACTGGAGCTTTGTAGCAGAAAAAAAAATCCATCTAGTAAGACTAGTAAAGCACTGTAAAACTCCTAAGGAAGGAGTCTTGTGGAGATGCTGTTATGCCAGGCTGGGTAAATGTTGAAAAAAAGATTAAGGTGTTTTTGAGATCCTTTCAGCCTTTTTCTTATTCTTTAACTACACAAGCTCTAGAGGGAACAGGTAAGTCTCTTCAGTGTCCTTTAAAAAGCAGCAGTCATGGCAGCGAGAGTGACTGATGTATAGCAGTGAAATGTGGGGGTAACTTGGAAGCAGATTAATGAAATGTGGAGCTTTAAATCTCTCAGCCACCAGTTGCAAAGTAAACTAGGTCAGTGTAATATCTATCTTAATTTATCTTACAGCAGCAGGTATTCACTGTGATCAGATGACGTGTCACAGAGATTGATACCAGAAAGCAGCCATGCAAATGCTTCCTGTCAAGCTGTGACTGAATCTGTTTCTGAATTCCAGAACGGGATTTGTTCTTTCTGGTCTCTCTGGCTTTATTCTAACGCTTTTACTGCCTTACCATGGGCATGCCCTGTTTGCCAGGGTGAGCTTTGCCTTCCAAGTCACAAATGTTTGAAAAACCAGATATTTAAACTTTATCCCAACATCGTACAAGGAAGTAAGCTTGCTTTTGTTTTCAGAACAAGAATTGTCTTTTGTTGAGTTATGTACCAGATCTTCGATTATTTGATTTTACAGTTTCTGTCCTCTTTTTGTGGCTTTCAGAGAGAGGAAAAACTCTAATTCAGAAGAAACCTACCATGTATCCAGAATGGAAATCAACTTTTGATGCCCACATTTATGAAGGACGGGTGATTCAGATTGTTCTCATGAAGGCAGCAGAAGAGCCATTATCTGAAGTGACTGTGGGTGTGTCAGTCCTGGCAGAGCGCTGCAAGAAAGGCAACGGCAAAGCAGAGTTCTGGGTAAAGAAGAAGATTAATTCCTTAAACTTGGTGACCTGGTTATGTTTCTTTCAAGCTGGATGGGGGGTGCCTTATGCCTTTTAAACTGTCAGTGTTCAGTCCCTTCAGCATGTGCAGCAGGGCTGTAAAGGCAATTATTTTAGCAGTGTTTGTGAAACTGATAATGCACAATCAAAGTTCAAGGAACTGACAATAAAATCCATGGCATTAGTGTTTGAAATAATGGTGTATCTCACATCGAATGCCTATTTTATGAACTCTGGAAGTTTCTATAGCAAATAGCAGACATTTAAACTGGATCTGATCTTTGTAATTCATCCAGAGAAAAAGAAAGGTGAACTTTATGCTAAGGCATCTCCATTTCAAATTTCTAATTTTATTTATTTATTTTTACAATAAAATTTAGTTGGTTTGCTGCTGCTGTAATAGGGATTCCTTTAATCCTCATTTTTGTTATCCTGGTACCTTTTCTGCCCCTGTGTCCCAAACAATTGCTTGTATGTGAAGCCAAGGGGTATGGCATCTTGCTGAGTGTCTTTTGCTCCTATATCACACTGAGTATAATTCTGAGAAATGAATCTCAGAAATGTAACAGGGGAGGTGAAGTTATGGTTTAATGTAATTCTAAATTTAGAAATATCCATATACTCCAAATGTGCCAGTAGTTATTATTAGTTGTCAGATTGCATAAACTCTAAAAATTATTAGTATTTTTATGTGAATTAATTTCAATTAGCACTGGAAACCTCAAATAAACAGAAAATTATAAATTAAAATATTTTTTATTTTGTAGGACTAGAGAGAAGGGAAGGGGTTTACAGATTTTTCTAGGTCAGCAGGATCTCACTGGTTTGTATTCACCTCTTCTATTCTGAAATAATACACTTTTTTCTCCACACCTTAACTTGAATTCTGAGATGAGCCATTATTTAGAGTAGCAGTTAAACCAAATAGTGATCAGATCACTTACCATAGCCTATAAGGTTTCATGTTTCATAGCTTCATCCCTTTTATGAAGGCAGCAATTCAAGAATTAGTGGCTAATTTCTGAGCACAGGAACTTGCCTCAGCTACCCCTTTAAAAGACATTTGTTCCTCTGTAGAATTTGCCACAGAAACCATGTATAATGGTTTGAGGGGGAAAGTAAAATAATCTCTGATGATGGTAGTGTTTTCTGATTAATGGCAACAGTATTTGATATCTCTAAGGTTTGTACTCTCATTAAGCTTGGATAAGATTGTATAGACTTTTTCTTATAACACTGGATTCCTGTGCAAATTGAGTATACTAATAGAAAAATCAGAGATCCACAAAAATTTTGCAGAAACGGGAAAGGGACTTGAAAAAACAATATGAACTTTGACCGTGCTCAGTTTTTGGATAGACATCAAAGCAGTGCAGCACACTAATAAAAGCCCCACTTTCAGCTGCAGCAGTGAGATATGGATGAGGTTGGCAATCCAATAGTTACTGAATATTATACTTTGATTCTCTAGAAAGAGCTGTTTGAATTCCTGAGAGTTTCAGTCAGCCACACACTTCACTATTTTTGTCTTTTTTTCCATAGCTTGACCTGCAACCTCAGGGGAAGGTGCTGATGGCTGTGCAGTATTTTTTGGAAGATACAGGTAATGTCAAGTATTTATTTGTAGTTAGTTATATAAAAATTAAACACTTTTTCATTATCCTTTTATATAGAATACAGGATGATCTCACAGTTGGTATACTAAATAGGATTTTCCAGTTTTATTAAATTTTTTTAGGGATTTTTTTTGTTATGTAGAGTCATGGCTGCATTTGTTCATTTCCACATTCCTTTGTGCCCTGTATTACTGCTGCTGCTTTTAAGTCTTTAATATGCCTGTCCTCATGTTTTGATCTTATAGCAAAGATATTATCAGTTCATTTTTAGGTGCAAAGAAATAACCCTCTTGTCCTAGGTTGTCTGGGAAGCTTTTTTTGTGGACTGGGGAACCAGGTCTGAGTTTTTGCTGGAGTACAGATGTCAGGCTCACTGACCATGGAAACTGCTTATAGCAATGAGTGAATGGTTAAGAGTTAAAATGCAAACTAGTCAATGTTCTGTCATGCCAGTTTAAAAAGTGAACAATCTATGTGTCAGAAATTTACACACAACATTTGGAGAAGAAACTAGGAGGTTAGAGAAGATAATTATAAGATGGGAAGCTTTAAATACAGTAATAAATACAAGTCTTTTGGCAGGGATTCATGTATCTGTGGAATTAGTTCCTAAAGGAAATGATATAAACCTCATTAGTTGCTTAGACAGTAGTTAAAACTTTCCCATGAAACAGTTATTTCTTGGGAATTGAACTAGTCTACCATATTAGCCTAACACTCTTACGTGGTTTAATACTATGTGTTTATAAATAGTAAGTGGCAAGAGTAGGCAATAGGTTTTAAAGCATTGGTAGGGATTTTTTTTCATCAGAGATATATACAGGGAACATAGTTCTGCCCTCATAGAACAAGTTGTGAAGGTACCATACAATTTTTAACCTTATGGGCAGTCTGCATAGCAGTTACTAGAAAAGCTGCTAACGACAGAATATGATATGCAGGAGGTGACATTTCAGAGTTGACATTTTTGCAATAGCAAAAAACTAGCCTATGTGCTCCTTATTTTGGTTTCCTTTATAAAAAATGAACTTTCTGAAGCAGAATTTCAAAAAATCATGGGGCTCTGAGGAGCCTGTATGTAAGGGTGTTTTTCTGAAGATCAAAACCTCTCTGTATATACACCACTTGTGCTCTCCTTTGCATTCAAACTGTTGAGCCATTATGTTAGAAAAGTCTTGTCCTGTTCCTTGCCATGGCTTTCCTGTGCAAGGCAGTTTCATGGGGCAGTATCTATTTAATGAGATGTGAAGAATTCCATTTGTCCAGGGAACTTTGAAGTTTCTCAACAAAAATGGTACAAAACCAACTTCTGTTGTGTATCTGAGGAGGCTGAAGTGTATCATTTCCTCTCCACACAGACATGAGGAATAGCAGAGATGGCATAAGTGAATACCTCCTGTAATGTGCTATTAGATTTTAGCAGCAAGGTAATAGAGTTGTGTGCTCTTAGTATGAAAATAATTGTAGTTAGTTGCTGATCAAAATAATTTAAAAATAGATACAGTGTTCTTGCAATTCTTATCATTACCTTTATTAAGGATTGCAGACAGTAATGGATGAAACCTAAATATCAAACAGATCATGAGGTCATGCAATCATACTTTAATTGGCAAGCTATAATTCTCTGGTTGATGCTCCTGTTAGACCTTCTAATTGCAACAACTTCCTATTTACCTTCTGCTCTGTAGAAAATCACTCACCAATACCTTTTTGGTAACTAAACCACAGAGGCACTGGACCCTCCCATTCAAAACACACATCTACATTTTGTGAAGGAAAATCACTCAATCTGATATTTGCACTGTTCATATCACCCATCAATACATTTTAACATACCAGTCCTCAAAATCATAGACCTCCCTCATGTGACTGTGTGTTGCTAACAGGCAAACATTGATTTTTTGGCTCATCATTGCTCTGCTGTAAATGTTTCCCCTAGTTAAATTAGCAGTTACCAGTGCTGGAGCAGGGAGGTATATCAGTGCCTTACAAAGATGTTTGTATTAACTTCCATTCTTCACATTGCTAAACCCCTGAGTTAATAGTTGAGAGGCAGCTGAGAGACAGTTCACATTCCTTCCTATGCACATCCTCTTTTGTTTTCTGGGACATTTTCTTCCCATACAGAACTGTATGGCAGCTGTGTTTCTACAATACTAGAAAAGGCTTGCTCAGAAACTGGTGTTTCAGTTGTTCCATGGTTTATTTGAAGGTATTGCTACCATTAGTATCTCTGAGTTACAGATGCTGCCTTTTATTTGGAAATCTCCAAGCATTTCACAGAAGTGACTGATTCTTTCTTTGGCTTGTTCTCCAAACCAAAGCTGTTTGTTTTTACCTTTTCCTTCCAAGTAGCAAATATCCCACCACCTTTAGAGAAAACTGCTTTGAAGGTAGGCATCTGTATTGAGAAGTAAGATTTTTTTATTAGAGAAAAATTTTCATGGAATAAACTGGTATTAAAATTTGCTCCATGGCAGGCTATACTGTCACGTTTCATTTGTATGTTAGTTTTGTAGATTTGGGCCTGGCCAGTTAATTTAGCACAATATATGAAAAGTCTTCTCTGTCTTGAAAGGTTTTTTTTTCTTTCTAGACCCTGTAAAATGGGGATTGCAGAGCCCTGGCTTAGAGCTGTCCAAGAGCTTTTTTGTAATATGTCCTATGATTTGAAAATAAGCTGGTGCTGGAAATTAGAAGTTTTTCTTTTGATGTGTGAAACATGAGAAAGCAGGGTGATGACCCCCATTTCCACTTCAGAATATTGTTTTCTTTCTGCCCCTCCTCTCGTGGTGGTATTGAAACTAGGTTAGAATTCTGTAAAGCAGCTTTGGTTCTCATAGGAGGGAGTTGTAATATGTTTAATGCTCTGCTTGAGCTTTGTTTATTCAAATGTACTCAGTGACCTTATCGAGTAAGAAAACGGAGGATCACAGAAGTGAATTGCTGCACTGCTGAGTGTCTTGGGCCAGTGTTAGCAGCTTTGGAGGCTTTGGTGGAATTATAATTGTGTCTTGGTTTTGAATTCTAAATTGTGTTTTGCTGGCTGCGGCTTCCTGGAGAAAGGGTTAGTGAATTCTTTCTTTAAAATGCTATTAGATGTATCAGAAGGAGTGTGATTTGCATGTGGACTATTGCTATCTCAGGCATCTGACTTCTGGGAGAAGAATATCAACCAGAGAACTGCATATATTTTGCATATGTTTTTAGATGGGTGTTGGGGAAACATGAGATTTAAGAATTTTTTCAACTATCTGTCAAAAATAATAGGGAAAATAATGGATTTACCCCCACATTCTGTGTATTGTTATAGGTGTAAATTAAGATTTGAAGGAGGTTCCTCTGTGGATGAGGTGTTTTGGGAAAGAATTGTCATGCTGTTAGTAAATAATAATGATGAGGGCTGAAAAATCAGAACTGGGCCTTAATTGTAAACTGGCAAGTTGGTATGATTTCATCATCTAACTGAGAAAATTCTGTTTCTAGAAAGATGTCATAGCTATCCAGTGGCACCTAACGTCTGCCTTAATGTGCACCTAGAAGTATGATTGCATGAATTTGATAAAAACATTTTCTGGCTTAATCAAACATTTTTGGATGTAGTAATTGCATAAACACAAAGTTGGCAGTGTATTAGGTTGGCAAGGTGGTTAATATGTTGAAAAATTGGCATGGTTGATATGTTCACAAGAATTTTAGCTTAGATGGTGTATTTTTAAAGGTTGGATTTACAAAGTGCCTATGTAATTAAAAAAAAAAAAAAAAAACAAGAGAAAACCCATTTTCCAGTTCATTCCCTGTTTTACCCTGACAAATGAGGTAGCAGGTATCTGTGCAGAAGTGCTCACCAAAACACTGAAATGTTTAAAAAAAGGCTCTGCAGAGCTGAGTGCAATGTGTTGGTTGGCACAGCAGCTCTGCAGGTGGCAGGAGCACTAAAAAGTCTGTGGTGTGGACATGGGATTTTTTTTTCTCCTGGATTGAAAGGCAGAGCTTGTTGAAACACCACAATTTTAATGTTTTAGCACGTTTAGAAAATACCATTGACTTTATAAATGCCTATGAAAGACTGGTTCAGTGGAGACATGCAGAGCAGTCCACCTCAGCACTCCCTGAAGTGCCAGGCAGGCAGTGGGAAGTGATGGATCCCCCAGCACTGGACAGTTTGAAGACTCAGTCTGATAAGGTGTTGGGCTGGCTTATCTGAACTATGTTCCTACCACAGTTGGACCAGATGATCCTTTAGGTCCCTTTCAACCTAGGATTCTGTGATTCTTTGAAGCAGTTGTGGGTGCTGCCTTGGTGGCCCAAGCAGGACTTCATTCATTTATTTAAAGGAGCTGGTAAGAAGTCCCTGTCCCATGGGTGTCCCAATGCACAGACAAGAACATAACATACCTGCAGTTTTTCTTACAGTCAGAATGCATGTGCTATTACATGTAGCACCTTTTTCATAAAGGTGCAACTAAGAATTTGCAACACCAGTTTTGCCCACTCTTGCTAAAGCTTGCAGTGTAACTGCCTAGGGCCAAGATAGGTGACCTGAGATTCTGTGTCAGTTTTGAGAGCAAATGGTATTGGCTTCTGCAATAGCAAATTATGGGAATTGCTACTTTGTCAGCAGTGTAAAATCCACAAGCACTGAGAATAGAGGAGATGGTTAATAAAAAATAAAAAAAAAAAAGGAGAGAAATACATAGCAATATTAATAGTCTATCTGTAAATGAAATGTGATGATCACAAAATTATTTAGCATAGCAAGTTCATCCCACAAAAATGTAGGCTTCTGGAGAACCTGTATTTATGTAAATGTCTGTGGATGGGTTTAATTTGCTTTTGTTCCATACAGATGATCTGTAAAGCAATCCTCTCTAGGATCAAGAGCAGTTTTCCTTGGAGACTTTTCATACCGGGAAAGTCTCCTTTAAACAGAGATGTTTAGTAGGTTTTGTAATTTATTATGAAGTTGCAGGCAAATTCCAACTTGAGCAGCCAGTCAGCTCAGAAAATGTTTTGCTGGTCTCTGTTAGAAGTGAAGTCCTGGTTCTTGCTTTCTGACAGTAGCACTGGTGATCCTTCTTCTGTTTACAAACAGAACCACAAAATCAGCAAGTGAAAATGAAAAATGACCTCTGAGGATGGTAAATATTTTTTTTTCTATTGCTTCATTTCAAAATTATAGTAGGGTTATTCTGGAGGTTTTTTTCTTTTTTCCTTGAACTTTTGAGGTTCAATTGAGGCAATTTGACATCTCACCTTGAGGTTTATTACAATCCAGCAGAGTCCTGGCTGTGTTGTTTGAGCAAATGTTTTCCAGACTACTGGTTGCATGTTGTGTTAGTGGCTGTAAGAACTATGAAATATTCAGGAAGACTGGACTGCCACTGAATGGTGTATCCCGTGGTATGCTTACAGCACTTCTGGAGAAGAGCCCTCTCAATTCACAGATGGGCTTAATGGTTCCTTAATGGGCACAGGGCAAGGAGGAGTTCTGGCTGCTTTTGTCAGATTGGTTGCAAGTTTTGAGAGAGGACCTTGAAATACATAAACAGTGATAAATATTAACCAGGGCTCTCAGTAGAGGAAATAAGTTATGTTTAATGGTGTGTGCAGTGGCCAAAATGATCAATTTCTGGTCCAGGCTTCAGAGGTCACCTGGATTCTAACCACTGAATCAGCTTTTTTGTACATGACAGTTTCTGACTGTGTGCCAGCCCAGAACAAATGTTTCATCTGTGGAAATCCTGGCTTCTTTGAGGCAGAAAGCCTTTCTGCTCCTTTCTCATCTCTGCCCTGCATCCTTGCATTTCTTAGGGAATTTACCTCCTTGGAGCTGCTAATTCTCTCTGTGTCTTTGAAATAAAGCTTCTATCTCCCAGTTGAGTCTATGGTTGGCTGAACCTCATAAAACTTCTGGAGCAATACACATTAAAGGTAATTTACACATTAAAAATAACTTGTTAAACACATGGGTAGTAAATTGAAATGAAACATGCTATCATTTCACAGCAATCTCAGCTTCAGGTGCATTTGACTTACAACTGCAGGTCCAAACCTCTCAGCTTCTTCTGAAGCATACAAAAGTTTTCAGCTGTATTTTAGTATGTTGGTTGGTTTTGGCAAAGGTATTTAATAAGGCAGCTGGCTCTGAAGACTGTGTCCTCACATGCAGATTTTTAAGTTGTGCTGTTTTCAAGCATACTTCACGGAGAACTGTAATGTTTTTCTTTTTTTACTTGTACAAATCAAAGTTATTAGTTTATTAATTGCCCCCTCAAAACAGATGCCAGACTCATGTATTTCTATCAGTGTCATTGGTAGTGCTCCAGGACACTGGAGGACAGGGAGGAAACAGCAGAGTTCCCCATATCCTGATCAGATTTTGTCAGAGAGTTTTGCACACAGTATCAGCAATACTAAATGGCCACAAGTATTTCAGCATGAGAGGAAGCCACTGTCCTGTTCACCTGGTGAATCCTGTTAGTTCCCCACTAAACACTTGGTTTGCTTGTGTGACTGTGGGAGGAAGGCTTTTGTCCCTTAATCTGCTCCATCACTGGTTATCTCCTCAGAATACATGCTTCTCTGCTTTGTTGCTGTTACTGATTAAATCACCCATATGAAGACATCCTGTTCATGCAGTAAGCACTGTGAAGTATTCCTGACTTCCTTGCATTCACATTTCAGTCTGTGGTTTCCCTGAAGCACTGAGGAGCAGTGGGTGAGGTCTGTCTATTTGCTCAGCAGGATTAAACAAAGAGATAGCACTGTTTGCAGACTTCAACAAGCTGAAGCTCAGCAGCTGATGGGAGTTTTTGTTGGGTGAACTCTGTAGCCTGTTTGAACAGCAGAAAATAATCCTGTTCCGGAGAGGAAGAGGTGGCTCAGTGGTGTGTGTAGTGCCAGGGTGTTGTAGTGCATGTTCTGGGGGGAGGCAGGATGGTTTTTCTCTGAATCAGGCATCCATTTTCTCAGAAAATAGCATTAATATCTAGAAGCAAAACCCAGGGATCTTTTTTAATCTTTCTCTTCACTCATATCCTTAATCTTTCCTTAATCTCCAGGTCGATGTTTTCCTATCTTTTCTAAGGCAGTACATGCTGCTGCAGTCTGGTTGCTGTTGGCTGTGACTGAGAAATGAGTTCAGGACACAAATGGCATCAAATGAGAGACTATTCTATGGTCAGCTGTCTGTTGGGGTTGCACTGGGGGCAGCCAGCAAATAAAGAGACATAAACCAAGCACAGCTGGCAACAAGAAAAACAGAGCTCCGGGGTAACCTCACAATAAGTTCAGGCTTTGTGGTTAGTGTGAGCTGGAAAAGGAAAAAAACCTCTTCTATCAGTATAAAAAGCAAATCTCCCACTGATACTGACAAAAGGCAGCAATCCAATGGAGCAAATAAAACCCAATTGTATTGATAATGGGAACAAATCCTTTTCTGCCTTTTTCCTTACTCCATTGTTGTGGGAACTCTCACCGTGCAAATGACAATCTCCTGTTACCCTAAACCATGTCCACATTTCTTACAGACTGGCACCCACTGGCCAGAGTTGATCAGCTTTCTGTTGCTGGTTCTGGTCTTTATCTTTTCCTGCTGGATGGGATTGTCCCTCAACAGCTCCTCTTTACTGACAAGAAAGGTGTCCTAGAGTTGGATCACCAGTTACCCAGCCTCTCTTGATACACCTTCATGGGATTACCTCAGTTGCAAACTCCTCCTGTTCTTTTCAAAATGTGTAAGTCAGACTATATAGTCTGCATTGTGCCTGAAAGATTGAGACACAAAGTACTTGTTTTTCCAGGCTTCCTTGGAAATGAGTGGAAGTGACTATAACCTGTAATGGAGAACCTGTGTGAGCTAGCTGGACCCAGTCTGAGAATTTTTTGTTGCTTTATTTCTTGGCTTATACCATATGGAATTGCTACGTATATGGAATTAAATGCTACAATATATACACAGTCCATACTATGGTTGCTATAGTACCTATGTGCTATGTGCACAGTATGTGCTCCATACTGTAACCCTGTGGGGGCTGGGAGCAGAGAGTAGAACTGGGACACATTGAGAGGCAGCATCAGGAGTTGTTATGAGGTAGCATAATGAAATCTCTAATTGAAAGTCTCCTCTGTTCTCACTGCTCAGTGATCCTGGAGGCTGGAAGAAACCTGTCTTACAGGAGCTTGGTCCAGTGGTGATTCAGGAGGTCCTGCAGCACTTCATCTGCATTTCTGTTGTAGTCCTGGTTCAGTAGGGCATGTGGAGCAGCAGCATGAAAAGGCTTCTGCTGAAGAAGACCCTCCTGCTTCTAATACAACATTTAATTCTCTTGTGCATGAATCACATAATGTACAGGAGCTTCTATTTTTTTTTCCAGAAAACAGCACAGTTGCCATTTCTCTAGCAAAACTGTAATCCATTCCTGCTTCTTCCTCTCAGCTCATTTGCTGAAGGCTTCTTCTGAATGAGCAGGAGAAGGAATAATTTACAAACAAGGACATAGAGACAGCTTGGGAATCAGTATGTACACATCTTCTACCCTTGGTGGGCTGGCAGTCTGCAGGTGTAAAATAAATAGAAGCACTAGTATGAAACAGAAAATTAGAAAACAGAAGTTCAGAAAACTGAATGTTTTTGAGAAGCAAATATTAACTTTTGTGATGTCTTAAGAGTATTAAAAGTGTGTCTTCTTGTCTCCCCCTTAGATTGCAAACAGTCAATGCGGGAAGATGAGGGGAAAGTAACCATGAACAGGAGAGGAGCTATCAAGCAAGCCAAAATCCACTACATCAAAAATCATGAATTTATTGCTACCTTCTTTGGGCAACCAACATTTTGCTCCGTCTGCAAAGACTTTGTATGGTAAGAAGGAAACCCTGAACTTCCCCCATCTGCAAAGGCAAAATTCACTTCAGGTATATTAAGACAAAGCATGATATATAAAATCATGTGTTGGGAAATGAAAGTAATGTACTTACTAAGAGTATTGTTATATCTAAGAACTATGGTTGTCTCTTTCACATTAGAAAAATAGAACTTGAACAGTTTTGCCACTGAAATCATTATCAAAAATTCATCAGCATCAAGTGAATCTGGCCCATAATCAACAGCAGATGTTTCATGGGAGAGTGGGATGGGTGGAGCTGAGGATATGATGTGCAAAGTTTGAGATGTGAAGTGCCTGATAGCAGAGTAAAGACCCATTGAGAGCACAAAGCTGGATCTCTTTCATAGTAAAGCCATTGTCCTAGCAAGTCAGACCAGGAGGATTCCCCATGTGATAGAAACCTTGGCTTTTCTGGGTTTCTCTCCTAATTTGCTGGTCTACCAAAAGACACTCTTTTATCTTCTAAACTTTACCTTCCTAAGAAAGGATTCTGAACAGCAGAAAATAGGCCAGTTTTTAATTGGAAAAAATATTTCTATAGGCAAAGGATTGATTGGTTGACATGGTAAAAATACAAACAAATAAACTACCTTTTATCCTGGCAAATACATTCTTTAATTATTTCCCTCCTTACCATTTGTTTTCCAGGGGACTCAACAAGCAAGGATACAAATGTAGGCGTAAGTTAATTTTACTTTCTTCTTCTACCACTTTCCACAGTAACCTGTAGATTTACTAGTTATTGTTGAAAAATCTTTTGAATAATATATGCATGGCATGGTGCATCACAACTATAGGTAGTAGCAGGTATTAAACATCAGTCTTGCATGACAGTCTAATGGTGTCTAATTGTGATCCCTATCTGATTTTTTATTATCAAGGTTTTGACTTAATTAATCTTCCCATAAGTGCATAATGCAGTTGAAAAGTTGCACTGATTTCTGAGAGCAGTTTTTATGAAACATTTTTTTAAATTAGTTACAGTTATTTATGGATTTTACAGCGGAATTGAAAAGTACTTTTGACTTAGCATAGCTCTCTGTGCATTGCCTGAAACAATAGGGCAGATATCCCCTTTAGTAAACTCAAAAGCATAATATCATCCTCCTGTTATCCAATGCTGGTGGCATTTCCTAGTGGTAACAGATTTTGTTTGGAAACAGAGATCATGTAAAAAGAAAATGGGGGGAAGCTGCTTTAAAAAGTTCATCTTGATAGAAAAGAAAGGTTTTGGTGTACATAGAGTGATGGAAAGGTGTGTGGGTTTTCACCTTATGCTATGAAATGCAAACACCTCATCCCATGTATTTATTGTCTGAAGAAATCCTTTTTTCTTTTTTTTCTTCTGCATGTCTTGAAGAATGCAATGCTGCTATTCATAAGAAATCAGCAGGGACACAATGGTAAGAACTGGGAAGGTGTATTTAGAGTGTAATTGTGTAATTAAACACTGCTGAACTAACAAAACCTTCTATAGGAACAGCCACACCCATGTGGGAGGTGCTTGGGTATAGAACACAAGTTATTACCCTTGAATATTATATGTAATGTGTAGTGGATGAAACTTTAAAGCAAGAAATGTATTTAAAAGCCCTGCAAGGGGGTGGGTACTGCTTGAATGGCAGATTCTGTAGATGAGGGCTGTTAAGACCAGGATATTCAGGATCAAATCGTTGTAGCTTTGTAATATCATATCCAAGCTGTTTCCTGTAAGAAGTTGGTCCTATTTTGGGTAGAGCACCTTACCCCTCTCCCCATCCTCAGTTTCAGAAGGAAAGGTTCAACATTGACATGCCTCATCGCTTCAAAGTTTACAACTACATGAGCCCCACCTTCTGTGACCACTGTGGCAGCCTGCTCTGGGGGCTGGTGAAACAAGGACTCAAATGTGAAGGTATGGAGGATGGGGAGGGCAGCTGGGACCTCTCCATGCTCTTCCAGCCTAGTCTCTCCCCCTCAAATTCCCTACCAGAGCAGTTCTTGGCATGCACTGTGTGTATGAAAATGTGTGTTACATAGAAAGGGATTAATCTCGTCCATGCATGGTTGGAAAAGATTTTGTGCTAGAGAGAGACAGGCACTTGGCTCATGTAACAGCTCAGCCAAGGTGGGCTTCTGCTGCATCCAGAAAACCTGCTGCAGGGGTGTGAGCTTGAGTATAATCAAAATTGCTGCTCTGGGAACAGCTGAAATTAGGTGAGTCTGACTCAAGGGAACACCTAGAAGTGTAGCCAGGGTGTTTACTGTAAATATGGGTTTTCTAATTCTCCCACAAAAAAGGCAACACGATCTTTATTGTAACAGATTCTGAGAGGAAAGTAATGATGGTTGGAGCCTTTACCTTTTGAATAATTTTTGTAGCCTTCATTGAGTTAAAGATGAAAATTGCAATTTTATTAACAGCGATAGATCCATGCTCTATCCTGTCATATGATAAAGTTTCTGACCCACACAGAGAAAGAGTCTTTTTTTCTTGTCATGCCAGACAGTGTTTTCCTGTTGCTCATCTAACTGTCCTTACATTTCTTTCAGAATGTGGGATGAATGTGCATCATAAATGCCAGAAGAAGGTGGCAAACTTATGTGGAATAAACCAGAAGCTGCTAGCTGAAGCTCTAAATCAAGTTAGCCAGGTATGTTTTGTTGCTTTTTATTAGTTAATTGGTTGTTTCTGGAGCATTTTGGGCTTTTTACTTTATCTTTTCTGTATCACTCTCATGGGGAACTGAGTTTGGAATGGAGGAAACACAAACAGCTTTCTCTTTTTAATTTGACCTGCAAAGAGACTAATACAGAAGTCAATAGCCTGAGGCTGATATTTCAGAAAAATAATCCCACTTAACAAAGAATTTTTAAAAAGGTAGTTTTCTGAAATCCAGCTTTGTTCTGTGGTGCCAAGGTTATTTCCTCCCCTTCAGTTGAATTATTTAAATAGTGGTATCATAACTCTGAAGTCTGTTTTAACTTGCCTCAACTTCAGAATTCCACTTGAATGTTAAAACTAAATAAATAAGAAATAAACCAGATAGACTACATTTTTATTAATCTGATACATACACAGAGAAAATTCCTCTGGAATAACACTGGCCCCATAGTTTACATTGCTCGTTTCCTGCTGCAGCATGGCTCTCTCTTGTTGTAGACTGCTGACTTGAAAATGAAGATTCAGACACAAGCTCTGAAATAAAACAGGAAAATATATCACAAAAGCCAATGGTATTTCCTCTTGAGCTGAGTGATCAGTGTTCTAAGCTTTCACAGGATATTTACTTAGAAAATAGTGAGAGCTGTTGCTCCAGCTCTTTCACAGCACTGGAAAGCTCAATATTTTCATTACTGAAATTTGATCTAGGGGTTTTCCCATACAAAAAATCTGTTTCCATGTGCTAAAGATGGATGTCACACATAAATAATGACTGCAGTGTGTCCAGTATGACAGCAAATCCTGTCTCATGCTTCAAATGAACATAACAGGGGATATTTTCACACAGTTTAAATGCTTTTCACTTTCAAACATTAAAGCTTTAACAATTTTGCAAAAAAGCAATATATTGTAGAGTGTTCAGGGATTTCAGTGGTATATTTTCTTGCAGTGAAAGATGTGAAACAATTGGCTGGTCTGAAGATGTAAAGAAGGTGACTTAATAGCCTGTGAACAAGACTTCTCGAGAAAATATATGTACTAGAAATCAATAATTAAAAAGAAAAGTTTACACTGCCATCACATTAAATGTGGACAGCTATAGTTCTAAGTATTTTTAAAGTAATAGTACAAATATAATTTTAAATGTTCCCCTCCTCCTCAGAAATCTACACGAAGGTCTGACTCTGGATCTGTAGAAAGTGTGGGTGTTTATCAAGATTTTGATAAGAAACACAGAGCTCCAGGAGGAGACACAACAGGTGAGGAAAGCTGTAATATTTTAACTTAGCCATTTACCTACCAGACTACACAAACTTAACAACTGAAGTAGCTATTCATTCTTGCCTTAGGTTAGGCTATTTGTCTTGCTGTATTTATTTGTAATAGACACTGATAAAGAACATACATGCATGCATTTCTTTTTACTGTCTCCTGGCTGCTTATATAACCTTTGACAAACACCTGCACTTTTTAGGCTATGAGCAAACTCACCTTTCTGCAAAAAATGCTTTCCTCTGTGCTGCAGCACAGTTGCCCTGGTGGATCTGATGACACTAAGCAGACACACACGTGTACAATGTGCTTCCCTCCTGTAACTGAAATTTCATGCACATCACTGATAATCTTTATTTGTTCACAAACCATTAGAAACTTAGGAGAAGTGCTATCTCTTTTAGCATGTAGTTGTAGGATCTATTTTAGGAGATGGAACAGTTGTAATAGTTTTAGTAGTACCTGAAATCCTGTCTCTACAGGTTCTGAGTAAGGTGTGTTGGTTTCTGTTTGTTTATTTTCACTATTGCTAAAGAGTTCTGCCACTGTATAAGCTTTATTTGCATATGTGTCAAGCTATGATAAGATATGCAAAAATAAATGCAACAGTAAAAGTAACATTTTACCAGATGGAAATCACCAGGCTCAGTAAGAGAGAACCTGTGGTTTGGAGGATTTTATATATTCATACATGCATTGAACAATTTTATTCAGCAAAAATGCCCAATAAGAATATTATTTTGATATTACTTAACAAACCTGCTCTAGTTTGCCAGAGGAAAGTTTAAAAAAGGGTGTGTTGGTTTAATATGAAGTAGGGGTGCAGCCCCTGTGATTACTCCCTGGGTTATGGCAGATGCTGGGCAGCTCATGGGGGCTACATGGGATCATCTCATGATGATCACCAGTGCCTTGTTAGTGACCCAGCAGCTCTGTGCAGCAGAGGTCAAAAAAAGGTAGTTATTAATTTTAGGATATAATCAGGATTAACCTGTTTCATCATGCTTCTTAGCAGTGGGCATAAATCAGCTCTTTTTTGGCCTCTCTGCTTGGGCTGAGGACTACCTACCTTCTGCTAACAGAAGAGAAATAATTTGTTTACAAGAAATCCTTGTACCTTTTTCTCCAAATTATGCTCTGTATCACAGTCACAGAGGAAAGTTAGGGCCTTTGATTTTTATAATGCCTAAATATTGCTGAAACCCAGCATCAGAAACAGTCACAGGATCAATTAAAACCCAATGCTATCAAGGATTTTAAACTTGTGATTTAAACTTTGTTATAAACTCCAGTAGTTGACCCTTACGTTAAGATTTGCTGGTATTCCAGCAGCAGATGCATTGCACTACCATGTCAGTACTGAGTTCCTAGCAGGGGATCACAGTCATGCAGGATTATTTCTGCTTATTTTGAACTTTAAATTCCCTGTTTCACTCAGCAGATAGCAGCGAGTACGATAAACTCTGGGAGGGAAACACAGCCAAGACAGCGTCACGAATTGCAAGCAGGAGAAAATTCAACATAGACAGCTTTGTCCTCCATAAAGTACTAGGGAAAGGAAGTTTTGGAAAGGTATGTAACAAACTCATAGAGCTGGTGACTGATTGCCTTGCTTGATCTCTGCAATGTGAGGGGCTATTTTCATGAACCAGAAAATGGTTAGACTGGGGTACATAAACTTTTAACAGGATTGAATACAGCCACCTTTGTCAAGGACAACAGAAATTCATCACCTAAATCTTGTCTAAACTCACGAGATTCATACTGCACAACAGTTTTTCAGTTACTCGGTATCAAAGCAGAGGAATTGCCCTTCCTGCACCACAGTGCAAAAAGGATATTTTGTGTTTGTACACTGCCTGATGCCCCAGTGCAATGGCCTGGGGAGATGTGAGAGCAGCAGGACCTCCACAGGCTCTGCCTGGCCTGTGAAACTACAGCTCTAAAGAAGGAATGGGATTTACAGATCTTCTGTCTGTACACTCACAAGTCATTGACAGAGAAGCAGCCCTGGAAGCCTGTGTTATCTTATCCTTGAGCCCCATCTCCTCATCTCTAATCCCAGCAACTTCCCTCTCCCCAGACCTCACTCATCTTTCCCATTTAAATGTCTTTCTAATTGTCACTGCACCTGCTATAAACACCTTGGACTTTCCTTTACTAATATCATCAGTAGCAGTCTGCCCTGCACGTGCTGTAATCTCCCATTTTCTTGTAGGTTCTGCTTGCTGAGCTGAAGGGGAAGAATGAATTCTTTGCTATCAAAGCTCTGAAAAAAGACGTGGTGTTAATTGATGATGATGTGGAATGTACCATGGTGGAAAAGCGGGTCCTAGCACTTGCATGGGAAAATCCATTCCTCACACATCTTTACTGCACGTTTCAGACAAAGGTAAGCAAAAAGCCCAATGGCAACAGCAACACTACAGATTTAGCCTTTCAATGGATGGCTGCTACCAGCAGTCAAGTGAAAGCAACATTTACTTATGTAGCAAGAATTAACTTTCCTTTTCTTGTGCTCTGTGCAGTAGCTCACAGGCCTTGTGGAAAGTAGGTCTGACCCCACACGTATTGAGGAGAACAAACTGAGCACAGAAACATCCATGCCATTTGGAATAAGAGGCAGTTTAATTTAAACCCTTGATCTGAGCTTTACCTTCAGTGAGGGGAAAAAAAGATGACTGTCACAGGTTAAGTCTTTTTAGATGTATATTTTTATTAAATGTAGAACTCCACACAATACAAGATCAACTATTTAGCTTTACAAGACCTGGTACCTCAAGTCTGTAGGAGCATGAAATAGAGGAATACTTCAGGAGGGAAGGAAAGTGGCTGTTTGGTCATCAGTGGCAAAATCTCTGCTTCATACGTGGCTGATAACATCAGTGATTTTTCTGTTCTCTGGTTATTTGTAAACAGGATCATCTGTTCTTTGTTATGGAGTTCCTGAATGGGGGGGATCTGATGTTCCACATACAAGACAAGGGGCGCTTTGATCTCTACAGAGCAACGTAAGTCCACATCCCTTCAGTTTCTCTCTCCAGGAATTATTTTAGTTTCTGTGGTTCTAATTCTGCACCACTTATGTGCCTCAAATTTCAGTGGCTGATGATTGAAAAGGTATTTCTAAGCACTGGTTTAGTACAATTAATAAGTTCATTTAACAATGCATGGAGAGAGATTTTTCCTAATTTATGTAGCAATGTGATGTTTTACTTTATGGGATACTTGTACCTAGAGATGCTAAGTCAACCTTAACACAAGCCAGTAATGCAAAGCAAAAGGTACAGCTCCAGGGTATCTGCAGTGGAATTTGGATGGAAAAGTTGGAAAATAGCATGGGTAAGAAGCCCAACATTTATATTCCTAGTATTGCTCAGTTAGTACAGGCTAACCTGCACATTCCACAAAATACTAATGAAATGGGTAAGCACTTTGTTTAGCAGGTACAATCGGGTCAGTTACCTATGGCTCAAAGATTCTTAAGGCTGAATTCTCAGCAAAGGCAGAACTATTGTGTTGTTGTTACTTTGCCAATCATAATTTTTAGTTTCAGGTCGGTTTCTACCTCTCTCACCCCAAAGCATGAGTGTTTCATTGTATCATTCAATGAATGCATGAAAAACCTTAAAAGTAACAGTGTAGGGTAGTGGACCTACCCATACACACCAGTGCTGCTGCATAACCAGACTGGAAAATGCCTTATACCTCTGCACTGTGCTGAGCAACACCAACGGGGTGGGATCAGGGCAAGGGGTCTGGCACAAGCAGTGTCTGGGCAGCTGCCAGCTTTATAGGTCAGGGCAAGCTCCCTGCCCACTCTCCCCAGCAAAAATCTGGACGAAGCCCCTCCAGCTTACCTGCATTCCAGCAAACATCTCTGCACCTGGCAGCCTCTCTTGGCATCCTCTGTACTGATTGCTGAAGCTTTGGATCAAGCATTCATTCTGCTATACAGAAATGGAAATATTTTTGTATTTGTTCAATTAAAAAACCAAACCAAATAAACCAACCTCACAACCAATTTTAATACACTCTGAGGGCAGGGGAAAGTGTTCTTTTAGCATTTTCCTTTATATCCTCTGGATTATCACCTTATTTTTCGAGGAGAATGCCCTTAATGTGATGCTGCTTTTCAGTCTGTCTGCTGCAGCTGGGAAGGTGCAGAGGGACAGAGGTGAGCTCTGTGTTTAACTCATCCATCAGTGCCTGGTCCCTCCTAAAGCAATCCTGCAAGCTGCCTGCTTCTTTCCAAAGGTACCTGCATGTCACTGATAATGTACAAAGACTATTAAAGAGTAGCCAGGGGACAGTGTTCCTTCATGGAAGTGGAATGAAGCATTAAGGCAAATTGCTGTCATGTCCCCTCTACTGTTTGGCATTAGATACTGCAGATGTGTGGGGAAGGGATTAACTTGCTGCTCCCAGCACCCAGCCACAGAAACACAGGTGTATCAGTATTTAGACATGTACAATACTTCTCATACCATGAACATGTGTGCAGCTGCCCCTGTGGCCAGCTCCACTGACTGTTTTAACTGAGCAAGACAGATTAGAAGATGGTTTTGTATTTTCAGGTTTTATGGAGCTGAAATTTTATGTGGGCTACAGTTTCTTCACAGCAAAGGCATTATTTATAGGTGAGTACCAGCTCCAGTGTGGGACCTGTGAATTGTCTTGGCACTTCATGCATCTTTGAATTACTGAGTGATGTACCAAGGGCTGTCAGAGATCTGATGTTGTTCTGAGGGCATTAACATGCCCCAGATAAATCTATCTCTGTGTTTTTTCCTTGGCAACCATAATGATGGAATGTTATTTATGTTACACAAAGGTGGTTTTGTTTCAGTTATTTTTAAACACTGCCTTCAAATCATAAGTCCATTTAGTTTGGAGGCAAGGGAGCAGGGCCCTGAGGTTATCAGTTCCTACCAGCCTTGTGAGACCCACTGAGGTGGAAGTTGTGTGCTGTTGCCTTCTGTTGAAACCAGTGTTGGTGTTTCTGCCTCACCAGGAGGGAACATCAGAGGACAGATCCTGATCAGCTGCTTCTTACTGTAAAAATCCATGCTACAAGAGATCAGAAGTTCAGGTTTTTTAAATGAGTTTTCATTTCCTTTTTCCAGCTCTAAAGCACTGTTTTGTTATCAACTGGCTCAGGTAGCTCTTACCTCTGTAGCAAACAGGTACAAAGGGGGTTACACAAGGAGACTCTGGTAAAGCTGCCCCAAAACATCTGGTATTGTCCAACTCCCTTTATAGAAACAGGAGGCAGCTGTTGGAGCATCCACCATTTAAAGCAGTTTTCTGAAATTAGAGACTAGTATTTCACAAGTGTTTGTAAAGAGGATGAACATCAGAGGAATCCCGGGGGCAGAAGGATGATGCTGCCTCTCAGAGAAGACAGACATAACCCAGGAAGGTACCTGATGCACCCAGCCGTTTCCCACTGCCTGCTATACAGGAAAGGATTAAACTCCAGGATATGTCATCAGCATGAAATCCTTCCATCCCAGATTTTCTAGAGCATGCTGTTTAGGCTTGCTGTTAGATTAAATTAGAATGTTGCTGGAGGGAGATTCCAGAGCATGAAGCATTTTGAGAGAACCAGAACTATTTTCCAGCAAGACACCAGCAAAACCAGGGATATTTTTTTTCCTCTGTCTTATCCAGGATGTTTACCAATATAATCACAGCCCTTCACTTGCAGCAGGCTTAGACAGGCAGGGAGGGCACATCCATACAAGAGACTTTAAAACTAGTAGGTAGGTAAGTGCAGTGCCCCCAGTCAGTTACCATGAGTCTTCTCCATCTCCAGTACCTTTGATTTACTCAGGTGAACAGCAGCTGATGCCCAAAGATCAAAGATTTATGGTGCACAGCATTGGATCAGGGACTCTTGGTTCAAGCTGCAGCTCACCATAAGTAGCTGATACTGCAAACCCAAGTGACCAAGGAGAGAAGACTGCTTTGTTCCCATGTGTAATTATCTGCTCTATTCAAGTCTTTCTTGGTAAGCAGAAGGGCTGTTGTGTGTCTCTTCAGCCTGCCCTCCTTGGTATGTGCTTTTGCAGCCAGAGGGACAAAAAAAGTGCAACACAGCCAAAGGGAGGGAATGTAGCTTTTGGAAACTGCTGTTAAGAAGTTCTGACTTGATTTAATAGTGTTATGCTGAAAAAAGACATGAATAGGACACTTCATAAATGGTGGCCACAACACAGGAAACCCCTCGTGCTGTAACTAGGGACAAGTTGCAGGTAATATGAACAGTTGGGCAGGCTTTGAACATTCATGTTCCTGCCAAGTGCCCTAAGAATCCAACAATCCTTTTGAACAAGGGAGTTGGTGTAGCCCTGCTGTGTCAGCTGGTGGAGTGGTACCTCACACCTTGTTCCAGAAGCAACAAAAGCACAGGGTGTACTTTTGGTTGTGAGAGCAAATGTTGAAGATTAAGGTTACACATTATATATACACCTCAGCCTCTTATTTACTGTGACAGGAGAATTCTTCCCTTCTCCCTGCTGCCTTCAAAGTACAAAAGTGCTATTTTTGTATGTATTGTGTTGATGGAGAACTATTTTCTTGAAAAGCCTCTTTGTATAATGTGGGGCAGGTGTTTATCAGTCAAGAACCTGCATGCCCCTGAATTAAAAAAAAAAACAAAACAAACCACTCAATTGTCCTTAAAATAACTTTTTTTTGTAACACTTTTTGCAGAGATCTAAAACTGGACAATGTGATGCTTGATAAAGAAGGCCACATCAAAATAGCTGATTTTGGAATGTGCAAAGAGAATGTTGTTGGTGACAACAAGGCAAGCACTTTCTGTGGGACCCCAGACTACATTGCTCCCGAGGTCAGTATGGAACTGGCACATACTGCTGGCATGGCCTGAATACACCTCTGTCAGAAGGGCCACTGTGATTAATCATCCCCTTGTAGATCATAATTCAGAAAATTAATTCTGAATTAAATTTGAGTTCTCTGTAGAGTTACCTGAGATTTGTAAGTATCCTCTAGCTGCAAGTTTAAAAAAACCCCATGTTTCTGAAATGTTCAGATGTTTGGGTTTTGAACAGCTCATTTTCCCTGGTGCCTTTACAGCCAGCACACACAGGGGCCTCTCACAAAATGAATGTGTGTGTGCTGCAGATGGTGAACAGGCTGGTGCCCATGCAAACAGCCAAAATTCAAGCCAAAAGCAGCTTCTAAGGGGAATCTCACCAAGTTAAATTCCCTGTGTTCCTAGTTGGTTTTTAATCTGATTTGCAAAGTAGTCTAAATAATGTAGCTAGCTGTTAAAGCTATGAATTATGTCAGTCTGTTTGGGAGTAATCTACTTTTCATTGCTACTCGCTTCTCCCTTCATCTTCTAAAGAAACTAGAGAAGATGTTTTCCAAGTATATGGTTATTTAAAATTAATAGAGAAAATTTCTGAATCAGAGCAAAGACCTGTCCATTGCCACGGCACCACCAACACCAGCCAGGGATTAAACTACAGAAGTGCCAGTGCTAGTCAACAATTTGTCTTGCAGCTGGATTGTTTGCCCACTCCCCTAAATATATTTATTTTTATCTGATATATATTGCTGCCTTTTACTAATTAGTTGTACTTTTTCTATGGAACAAGATCCTGCTAGGTTTGAGGTACACATTCTCTGTGGACTGGTGGTCATTTGGGGTCCTACTGTACGAGATGCTCATTGGACAATCCCCTTTCCATGGGGATGATGAAGATGAACTCTTTGAGTCAATCCGAGTGGACACCCCTCACTACCCACGCTGGATTACCAAGGAATCAAAAGATATCTTAGAAAAGGTAGGACTGGTGATGGAACAGGTGGGTCAAGGTACTGCTATTGTCCAGCAAGGGACAAATTTTGGCTTTATAAGGAGCTGTTTATCAGAAGGCAAATTATTTTTTACAGATTATTTTATCAGGCCAGCTTAATTACAGTCTGTTAATTGTTAGCAACTTTTGTTCTTCCCATGGCACCTACCTTTCAGCAGACACAAGGCTTTACCAAAGTTATCTTCTCTTGCAGCTATTTGAAAGGGATCCAACAAGGCGACTGGGGGTTACTGGGAATATCAGAGACCATCCTTTCTTCAAAACCATCAACTGGACGGCGCTGGAGAAGAGAGAGGTGGACCCTCCCTTCAGGCCAAAAGTGGTATGTGGGATGTTCTTTGTTCTGTAGCAGGACTGCAAAGGTCAGCAGAGGGGTGAGAGGTGATGTCTCAGATTTGCTCAGCCCGACTGCAAGGTTCTCCTCACATTTTTATAAATGAAATAGTTACCTACCTCAAAGCCCATTGCTCTTGGATGGTTCAGTTATCAAAAAGTGATAATTCCACTAAATTCCTCGGACTGCCCTGAAAACTTCTTATTAAGGCAGAGAGTCTGTCTGTACTCTCTCAAGGAGTTCCTTTATACTAATACAATCCTCAGGAAAACTGACTAGTATTTCTGATACTCATTCTGATACTCATGAATCTTTGAAAAAACAGAATTGAAAAAACCAGAATGTTTTATACACCTTGATGCTAGAAATGTTGATATTCTTGTGATTTTTCTCCTTTGTAATGTCACAAGGGAGAAAGGCCAATAACTTCAGGCTACTCACTCTGTAGCTGCCTGCAGGCATTTTGTGTAAGCATTAACTATGTGCTGCTTCAAACTCACTCAAAATGCAAAGACACTCTCTGTGCCACTGAACTTAAAACTATTCTAATGCACACACCTAACTTTACATGAAAAGATACCTGAAGAACAGACCATGCATTGCACCAGGGGATGCTGCTACTGCTGCTTCATCTCACCTGGTTAAAAATTTAAACCAGTTTTTCCTCCACCCTGTTCCTAGTACAGATAAAATGATCTGGAGGTAACACAGCCTCTTTAAAATGTACTTACATACTCGATGGAGGGGAGCTGTCCTGTTTAAGAAGGGAAGGTTTCTTGTTGCATGTTCCCATCAAAACTAAGGGTCCTACCAACAGCAACCTTTGGAAGTGTAAAGTGTAAAGCACAGCCTTCAGTAACATGGGTTTTTAATGAAACTTAGAAAAATACTTTGTCCAGACACAAAGCAGCTGCAATAGGGCATCACTTTTTCTCTCTGAAAAAGTACAAACCGTAAAATGCCTTCAGGACTTTAAAAAATTTTGGTTAATGGCAAGAAATGTTGAGCTTACATGTAACCTAATTAAACCCTAACCTTTCATATTTAAGAAATTTGTTCTGGAAGAAGTGACAAAGTTTGTCTCACACTGCCTTCTCCCTGTTTAATGCAGAAGTCAGCAAGTGACTACAACAACTTTGACAGAGAATTTCTGAGCGAGAAGCCAAAATTATCCTACAGTGACAAAAACCTGATCGAGTCCATGGATCAGTCTGCATTTGATGGATTTTCTTTTATCAACACTAAATTTGAACAGCTCTTAGACAAATGAATCTCTGAACACAGTCGGACTTGAAAGCAGGGTTAAACTTCTAAACCCCAGACTCCCAAGTGTTGTGCATTCCAATGGTGTTGTTGGTACTTCAGATAATACACAGCAGTGTGATTAATTATGCCCAAATGCTGATTTATCAGCAGTGTTCTTTTATGCATGGCTGGGTTTAAGGTATGTGAATCACGTGCATTATTTTCTCTATTTGGGAAAATGTAAATTCTGTTTGGTACTTGAATGTAGCTATGTTTTATATATAAATCTGCTGTATATTTTGCTCGAGAGAAGACATTGTTAGATGTCTTTTTAAAATGTGTTTGAGCCCTTGGTTCTTTTATTTGTCTTCAATTAAAGTCACATAAAACTTTCACTCACAGCTTTATGTTACGGGGTTTTTTTTTTTCTAGAATATACAATTAAACTCCATTTTTCTCTTTAACTACTGGATAATACAAATAAGCATTTGTAAGCCCTGATCACTTAAAAAAATAAGACAAGTATTTAATGAGAATAAGGCAAAAAGAAGAATTGGGCAAAAGCAGAGATTGACAGTGTAGCAGGAGCTGCTGTGGGAAACTCACTGCTTCTTTCTAAAGTGTGTTGCTCAGGAGGAGCAGCTGGTGCCAAGCAGGGGCACCACTGCTCATGCTACACATTTTATGTTACGGGTTTTTTTTTTTTCTAGAATATACAATTAAACTCCATTTTTCTCTTTAACTACTGGATAATACAAATAAACATTTGTAAGCCCTGATCACTTAAAAAAATAAGACAAGTATTGCAAAGCTCTGTCCTATCATTCTTGCAATCAGCACATAAGCTACATAATTAAGCAAGGTCCTGAAAAGCTTTCTTTACCTTGTAACAGTATTGGAAATTATTTTTATTTTTTTCAACTGTTGAGCAGGCTGAAAAAAAACCCCAAACAAACTGTACCAGGTTTTTAGTATCAGTTTGTCCAACACTGTAGAGCTCTTAGGGGGACTCTCTCCCCTTTCCCTGTGGGCTCAAAAAAACACAGTTCCATCACTGTTTATCTGGTAAAAAAACAAGCTCTAGCTTCTTGCTGCCCAAGTTATAGTGGCATTACTGGAACTATGTCATTTAAGTGTACAGTAAATTTAAGGTGGAATGGTCAGGTCACAGTTGGCATTTCCAGACAGACAGATGGGGTTTGCACAGTCACATCACACTCACATCACAGGGGGATCAAAGAGGATGCTGCAAGTTGCTGCCAGGGACAGCAGCAAACTTGGGCTTCCCCTTCCAGTAACCTGCTCAGTCACCTCAGCATTGCCACTCTCCACTAGACAGTTACTCTGCTTCCCAGGGGAGTGGTGGAGGCTTTGCTGTCTTAAGTTCTAAACGTGGCTGCCAGCAACGTTGGGTATTTGGTCAGCAAGAAGCTGTGATGAATTACAAGCAGCAGAGCTGTCACTGTGGGAAGCTTTGCTCACTGGACTTACCTGCTCCCCTCTGGAGTAAAGGCTGCCAGACCTGCTCAGAGGGGAACCCTGGTCCTCACACAGCAACTCTTTCAGATCATGGACTTACCTGGACCTTCTAACAGCCCCATGGCACTCACAACACCTTCCCTCTGTGGAGCAGTGATTACTCCTCAACAGCAGTCCCATTCAGCTGTCTGGTAACTGCACCACCTGAGTGGGGAACTGCCCTGCCACAGATGTCAGCTCCTTCCAGCAACCAGAAATGACATTTTCACAGGTCACACAGCTCCAGGACCCTCCTTCACTGACCTGATGTGCCCAAGGGCCACCTGGCAGACAGCAAGTGGATGGATTCACTCAAGCATCACCATCTGGGACATCCTCCTGCTACAGGGAGATGGAGGTATTGAAGAATTTTATCCAGAAAGCAGCCTGAAAGCTCCAAAACAAGTAGTGTTATCTCCCATTCAACCACTAATACACTGTAGAGCTGAAAATTAAGACACCTTCTACCCAGCAGAGAAGATCCAAGTGGTTACCACCCTAGAGTGATGAAGAAGACACTAAGGTTTGAGTGGATAATGCTACTCCACAAAGTAGTAATTTACTTTGCTCTGCTTCTGCAGAAAGACAAGTACCCCAGCAAATGAACTCCCACCTGCCTAACCCATAGGTGCAAACTGGTACTAAAAGGCAGCCCTATTGCTGCTGGGTTTCAGCTCTCTAAAAATCCACAGGATTTGTGAGACAGTGTAAGAACAGTGTAGCTTTGAAGGTGGATCAGAACTCTAAACACCAATGAATAAGTAAAATTAAAGTTGTTTACCTTCTTCCTCCATTGTGTACAAATCTTGACTCCTGTTTGTTTAATGAATTCTTCCAACTTCTTCCTCAGGTACTAAGTTTGTTATGTAAATTATAATTATTTCTCAGAGTACAGCAACCGACAGAGTAAAGTAACTTAATTCTTATGCCTATGCATGAGCTTCCTTAACCAAGCTGTAATTCCTACACCTCCCAGTGCTGTGGAAAGCTGCTGACCTGCAGGAACACACACCTGGCACTTCAGCTACTGCAAATGGGCACACAAAGAAGCAGACATCAGCACACGGATAGCATTTGATCTTTATTTCTTGGATCAAAGGTCAAATGATTACATTTGTCTGAAAGATGAAGCCGAAGGCCAACGATGTAAGAAAAAGATAGTTCAATCCCATCTGCAAGACTGCATCTGAGCTAGCAAGTGCATGAACAGTCAGAAGGCAGTAAAATAAACATGGGTACAAATACACAAAGCTGGGACAAGGGGTTTCACCTTCCCTGTCAGTGATGGTTTGGTCAGGAGGTGGGGACGTACGCAGGTTTTAGACAGTGACAGTACCATGCAATTCCTGACAGAGCCTTCCTGGAAAGGTGGTTACACCTCAGGGAGAACTGATCACTCACTTCAAACCTACATTCACTGTCTACACTTACTCTCACCAGCTAGAAAGGGTTGGATGCAGTCAGAGATTTAGTACCTTCCTAAAGTAGAACAGACAACTTTATAATTATTTTTTTTTCTCTTCAAGTATCAGCTTATTTACACCTGTATACAATTCTTTTTTCAGTGAACACACAACTTATTAAAACACTCACAGTAAATTCTAAAGCAGGCTACAAAAATACCTACTGTACATAAAACATTTAGCCTCAGGGAATTTTACAGCACCTCTGAAACTTTAGAAGGGTAAAACAAAGACAGAGAGGACAACACCTCGAGCTATGCTTGCCAGTGAAGAGAAGCAACCCTTGGGCTCAGCTCTCCCAAGGGGAAACCTTCCCTTCCACCCTATCTCCTCAGCCAGGTCTGAGCTCATGAAGCCTGCTGGTAAAATCTGCTTTTCTAATACAGCATCCCAGGATTTGCCCTCAGTAACTATGGATAAACTTTGACTTTCTCAGTTTAAAACCTGTTTAGCAGCTCCTGGTCATGGCTGGACAGTGAGCAGATGGAGCTCTGTGATACTGCACACACATCAAATCAAGAGGGGAAATTACTTCTACATTTTTGCCCCAAAGTAACTACACATCAATAAATTAACTTCTCTGAGCAGCTCTGTGTGGTCTCTCCCCTGTGGACACAGCTGAATTGATAAAGACCTGAAATGGGCACTCCTGATTTCGGGTGGCACACACAAAGCTTTAGACAGCAGCACTTGAAGCAAGTGTTCCTCATTGTTCCCTACACATCCCTCTTCTGGAACAGAACCCAGTGAGATGGTATGGCTTACTTCCAGAGCTGAATATATTGCTGAAATTAGTTTATTAGGACAAACCACAACAGCAGCACATTGTTTTATCAACTCTGCACGAACAAAAGACAATTTAGCCCTTGCTTGCAAAGCTACCTTACTAGAGCACAGTATGTCACACAGGAGCTGAGAAAAAGAAAGAAAAACAAACCAAAAACCAAAACAACCCCAACAACAGACACAGTAAAAGGTCAATTAATTGAAAAGAAGTCCTTAGAAAAACCAACACAGTCCAACCACCAAAGAACAGTTCTCATCTCAAAACTAAGAGCCAGCAGCAGGGCTGGCAGCTCACTTCAGATGTCTGGTAACACACACACAAAATACACATTGATTTAGAAGAGTTAAAAAGTTGTGGCCTCAACAGACAGACAAAATTCCATTTTTAGCACTGGAGCTTCACAACATACAAAAGAACAGCAAAGAGTTGGGATGGTGGAAGGTGCTTAAAAACAACACAGAAAAACTCTAAGGCAGGTAATGCCATTTTAAAAATAATTTCAGAATTTACCTGGTGTTTTCCTTGCATGAGCTGTTATGGTTAAACTCCACCTAACCTTTTTGTACTCTTTCCTCACGTATTAAATGTCGCTATAAAAGAGAAACATATGTTTTTGTGTTGAAATTAGTTTCAAAACATAACACAGCACTAATAAGACAAGCAGCTTTCTCTAGCCCTTGACAGTCAGAAACCTTTTCCCCTTCTTTCCAGTCTCAAGAAAGCTGCTCATCCCCTCCTGTAACTGCAGCAGAAAGGTTGTGTGTGTCTCTCTCAACTCATTATCAGGCTGCAGCAATACTCACACTCATTTCCCCCACTGCCCTCCAAAATCCAGCTGGCCCATGGAAAATGTTAAAATACTGTTAAAACAGCAGAATCTCTCAGGCAGCAGATCACAGAATGGCTTAGGCTGGAAATCTAGCTTTAATGCTTTTATTTTCCCAAGGGAAAGTCTCTCCATTTCAGAAAAAAAAAAAAAATTAAGGTGTGGTTAGCAAACCCAAGCTCACTTTTAAAAGAGAAGCTCTCAGAGCTGACAGGCTTTCCCAGGTAAAGCAGCTTTGCAACACGAAGCCTCCAATGCTCAAAACGTAGAATTTCATCTATGTTAAATATGTCATCAAAAACATCTCCATGTAATTCTAGGCAATCAGTCACAGTAAAAATAAGAGGAAGTCTTAGAAAAACACTTAAAAAAAGGAAGTAAAATCTCGTTAAAATCTGACAGTAAAACTGATACGGGCAATCAACCATCTTGCAGTATCCACAGATGAACAATAAAAACCACTGAAACTGCACAAATTTACACATACACACATAAAAAAAATCTAAAACCAACTCTACTCTGCCTCCCATAAATGTTTTTACTGATACCTTTCCACACTGGAGTTACCCACAACTACAGTGCTCTCCAGAGAAGTTGAATCACATTCGAAATGTCTGGGGGTGAAGGGGAGGGGTGTGGGGTCCCACTCGTTGGGTGCTCAGTGCTGCCTTCTCTCTTCTCCTGGCCCTGAGCTGCTGCTTCACACTCCTGTGCTGGAGGAAGGGCTGCTGCCCCCAGGACCAGAGCTATAGGTGGTTGGGCACTGTCCTCAAAGCTTCTTCTCTCGACCGATCCACACCTACATTCTGCAAATTTAAAGAAAAAAAAAGGATTTTAAAGCAAGGGGGCCTCGTGGTCAGCTCTAGCTTTGCTTAAGACATGGCTCTTCCAAGAGGTAAAAGATGAACATAAAAGATAATGGTTATCTCCTCGGGATGTTTTGTAACACACAAGGAAAGGTCCCAGCCCATAAGCAGAGGTCAGGAGCCATGCTTAGGCCTTGTCCCAGCTGCTGGGTGCTTTGCAGAGCCTAACCACAGGCTTCCTGCTGCTCTGAGGTGTGTGTAACACCAGGTCTGGCAGGACAGTCACCTCTGTACACTTTATGCAGATCACAACCTTATGGGTTTTTTAAGACTTTCCTTATCCACACATTTCTCGCCCACTCTCTCTCCGAGTCTTTACACATACAGTGTGAGAATCACTGCAACAGAATCATGCAGCAAAGGTCATAAACCACACAAGAACTGGTAAAATCTGGAGAGGGAAGTCAATCTCTCCCCTTGCTTCGAGCACACTCCAGGACATGACTAACCCCAGCAGCTATGAAGCCAATTCTGATCCTGACAGGGCTCTGAGTAACTCCCGAAGGAGCTGGCAACAAAGTTTACAAGCACTTCAGGATACATCGGCATGTTGGCAGACGTCACACTGACATCAGAAAATCTTTCAGTGATTTTATAGCTACATTTATTAGATTTTATTTGGAAAAAAAGTCTCCTCAGTCCAGCCCAAGGAAAAGGAGAGCCCCACTAGCACAGAGCAAGGGGGACTCCCAGCACACACACAACTCTTTCAGTTAAAATGCAACTTAAAAAGCAACTTGCTTCCCCTCCCCAACCCCAGTTTCTAGAATTTTCAGTCATTTTTTATGAAAAAAAGGAGATAAACAAGCAGCATCAGACTCTATCTGTGGGTTAAAATGTGCTGGCACCACTCCTGCCCTTACCCATTCTCCTACATTTGTGTCAGTCCTTCCCTTTTTCTCCCTCAGCCTTCAAAGCCCTTGGGGAATGAGTGTTTCCCACCATATACCAAGCACACAGAGGTTCCTTAGAACACACATCTGGGCTGTCATCAAAGCCCTGGACATCCCTGCACCCACCAGCACATTGCCCAACTTGTTCTCTGACTTGTCTCTTGGAAGGAAATAAAAGCAACAACCCTGTTTCAGAGAGAAGATTCTACAGGTAGCACATCTTAGTCAGCAAGGGACACACAAAGTGTCAGCATCTGTCCAAGAACAGGAGGAGTCTCTGCAGGACTACACAGGAAAAAAACAAACAAAACCAGAAAACATGCTGGTATTTGTCACATTTGTTTGCATTTTTCTTAGCAACTGATGGAACACACACAGAAATCCCTTGGGACTTCAGAAGTGTCTCCACAGGCACTCCAAGAACATTAGCTGAAATCTTTCAAGCTGAGCATCTGCTTTTGATCCAAAGAAAATTAAATGGAGCATGAAATGGAGCATCAATATGCAGGAGGTACTAGAAACTGGTCCAGAAGCAGCAAGAACCAGAGAGCTGTAACATGAAGCTGAAAGGTGCTCAGGACAAAGCAGAAGATACAGCTGTGGGAGGCCAGGAGAGGTGTCAGATGAAAGCATCATCTGCATAACCAGCCAGACCTGAGACTGAGTATCAACAGGCAGGCAAGAAAGCTGAAAGCAAAAAGTGCTTGAATGTGAGTAAATGAGAAAGAGGCTGTAGAAGTGAAGCACACTGAAGAAAGAAAAATCCAATTTGGATAAACCCTGATAAATACACTCTAGGGCTTATTAGACAAAAAGAATACCTGACTGCACACCAGATGATGTTTAGAAAGGGACTAATACCCTCATTAATGGGTTCCTAGGAATCACATTAGCTCTCCATGTCTGGAGAGCCAGAGAAACACAGGAGTAGGAACAAAACCACTACACAGCCCTTTTAAATACTCTTTCTGCCAAGGCACACGGGCACTCCCTCTGCTCCCAGACCTGCTCCCCAAGGGGCAGGAGTGCCCTCGCCCTGCCTTGCCCATCTCACCCAGTCCTCTGGAAAGCCTCAAACCACACAGATGAACCCACACACACTCATACCACTCGTTCCTCCTCTCCTCATTACATGCTCCTCTGCTTTGAAGATCTGTGGTTTGGTTTGTTTGGTTTTTTCTTACAGAACAGAGCTCTGGGTGCTCTGGGTTTCCAAACAGGACAGTCTGCCATTTCAGCTTTACTTTGTCTGGCTCCATGTGATCAGCAGCAAAAAGGGAAGATTTCACATGAAAAAACTCCTCTAGGGAAGAGGGCTCAGAAGGACACAGGAGCCACAGAGACAGCCAAAGCAGATGCAGTTCAGAAGGGCTCTGCAGAGCTAACAGGCAGCACAGGCATGAAGGCAGAAATAAAGAACACGATACAAACAACCCAGCACTCTTATCAGCCAGCCTGTCCTCAGTGCTGTGCCATAAACTATCACTGCTGCCTCCCACCCAGCCTCAGGCCCTTCTTTTACTGAGAAAAAAAGCCAGTGAGGACTATTAAGCAAAACTGCTGTTAAATATCCACTTCAGCCCATTACACCCATCAACACAAGGAGCTTTATGCCCAGCAAGGAGAACCCCCCCCCAGCCACATCCCCAGGACATGGGGCTGGCACCAAGGGTCACAGGTGCTGTCCTCACTTCTCCTCTCCAGCCCCTCACATCATCCCCCTTCTTTTCCTCTGACAGCCCCAGCCATCCTTTCTCAAGAGGCAAAACTCAGTTTTTCCATAACAGGTGCCTGCATAGGTTTTGCCTCCACCAAAAATGAGCTTCAGTTTGCACAGTGCTTCTTTCCTGAGGTGTGACCTGCAGAGGTGACAGCACTCCAGGGCAGCTCCTCAGTGCCCAACCACAGCCAGTGTCCCTGTGACCAGGAGATGTGACTTCTCAGAGATGTCACCTCAACTGCCAGGTAAAAGCAACTCGACTGACTAAATGAATACACACGAGTGGGTGCAGCAGGCTTGGAGCTCCTCCTTGGTGGAATTTTTCATGAGCAAGCAGATGCCAAGAGGCTGGGGCAATGAAAAGTGGCAAAATAGTCCCACATCGAGTTGCAACAGAGAGAGAAATCACCAAGGTTCCCCTCAGTCCCAGCCTGTCCTGGGACACTGGTTTAGCTACACACCAAGCAGCACAGCAAGAAGCTCCCTGGCCAGGAGGTTATTTGGTTGTATGAGACATTCCTGACCATTATAAACCTCTGAAAATTCAGTTTAGTTTTAGAAGTGTAGATATGCAATGCTTCTTTTCCAAAATCCTGGGTTTGGAAAAACATAACACTTGAGAAACCTAACAGATAAAAGCTTCCCACAACATACCATGCTTGCTTACTTTCAAGACTAAAAGATCCCCAACTATCAGTTCCAGGACTCTCATGATGTTTTGCCTTTCCCAGACTGCTCCAGTGGCAGCTTTGCTTCCCACTGCCACACCACAGAGAAAAGAGCTGAGGCTTGGCACTACATCTCCAACATGCTGCACTCTCCTCCAGCCTGCCAAAGGTTTTGCTGTGACTGATTTTGGGGTGCTTACCCTGCCTGCTTGAGATCCCACACATGCTGGAAGGAGGAAAACCCTCCCATTTCCACTCCTTTCAAGGCAAGACACAACCCATCTACAAAATAACCAGGCTAGCACTGCTTCCACATTCTGAAACACTGCTCACTGTAGCCTAGATGAAACCTGGGTACAAACCACATGGAGCAGAGCTATAAAAGCTCCATCACCCATACAAGCAGCCAAAGAGGAAATTTAAAATCACTTCTGCCAGCAGGCAAACCCTAAAGCCTGGTTAATGCAGAACACCTGCTAAAAGTTGTGTGTTAGAAACATTTATACACATTCCTGTATCCTGAAGAAGTACTGTGGAATGAAGTGAAAACTTGCTGCCCTGTTCACACAGCACATTGTTAATTGGCACATCTAAAGCACCAGTGCTGTGGAGCAGCAGGATTAAGGCTTTACAGCAACTATGGATTGTTATTGTATGCTACAGAGCAGTCCCATCACTCCCAAGGGCACTGAAATAGATAATACTGGTGCCTAGAAAACACACTCCAGCTTTGTCTTATCTCATACAGGATGTTGTGTTTCGTGGCTTTCAGAAGCACACTGCAACTAACATGAAATAATTGCTGGCTGTTACAGTGAAACTGAATGCTGCAGGATCTTTACATCATAGCAGTTTACAGGAACAGCATTCCACTGAAACATGATCAATGTTTCTTAATTCATCCACAATAATTTAACCAGTGCAACACAGTTTTATTGTGATTTGATTTTTTTCCCCCCCCTCAGTCATGCACTGTACAAACATATGGGCTGGGTTTTGAGCTGCTGGGTTAGGGTGGGGCTTTTTTTATTTCAAAGTGCTTGCAATGATTAGTTTTTCAATTTATTTTGAAGTAGTAGGATGAAATCAGCACCCCAAGTTCAACAGTTGGTCAGCAACCAGGATTCACTGATGAGCAGGGACTGTTACAAGAGCGTCCTCAGAGGGCCTGGAAATGTCTACATTCTGTATAATAATAAAAATACAGAGGAGAGTATTTATCATGCAGCACTAAGAGTAAAAATACCAACCAGAGTCCTTCACAAGTACACAACTGCATTTATTTAAAAGCAGGTATTTTTTTTAAAACCAACCCCATGCCCTGAGAAGGCAGCAGGCTGGTGACTCCCTGGTGTCCCAGACATCAGAAAAACATATTTACTGTAATCACTGAACCCATGCTGACCATGCTACTAAAAGCTCAAGTTGTTCATGTTTAGGAAGAAGCTGCTACAGGCCCAAAGCAGGAATGCACTTAAACATGTGCTTCAGAACATACACATCTATCTGTTAAGCAACTTTTCAATCCTTTGCTGAACAACACCATCTACTTCTTTCCCAAAGACTTCTGAGTTTTAGATTATAGGCAGTGTACTACACCTGACAAAACAAAAAGATCTCTTCTCTGACACTTTAACCAGTCAAGACCAATCACACCAACTAGATCTCACCTCATTTTGCAGAGGCTGTACAAAATAAAACAAAAATCCATACAATGCAGCAAATGATTCAAAAGCCAAACAGCAGCACAGCCAAACACTGGCACTGGGAACAGCTGTGAGTGTGTGAGTGCAGCCTGCAGAGCCAAGCTCAGGATCACACCTGCCTTGGTACCACCTCATGCAAGTCCCAAGAAGTGTGGAAGTAGCATCAAAAAAAAGCAGGCCATGATAAACTGTTCTGAAGTTCCTTCCAATTTCTTCATCTACAGTTTGGCTCATGTTAAGCCAAACCATTGCCAGTTCTTCACATCACACTGATGGGCTTTAAGAAACTGATGCAGTTTCTTTTTCCTGTGTGCTCCCACACAGACCACTGCTACACTGGATTGTTGGGTAAATTTACCTTTGTGGAACTGTCAGGCTGTAGCAGATGTTCCCCTACTAAAGCTGAGATATACAGGGTGGGAAGGATGCTAGCTTCAAACCCCTGGAAGAGCAAATCCCTGAGGGAGCTGTTACTTGTTTCACACTGTGGTAAACAAATTCAGCTTCTTCCTCTCCCCAAAAAAGAGATCTGGGTGCCTTGCACTCTCCCCCTGTCACCCACTGAGACAGAAGTGCAAAGCAAACATTTTACCCCAGAGTTTGTTTTCTGGCCCAAAGAGGGGACCCCCAAGCAATGGCTGAAGTGATTCCTCTGAATTATTCTCAGTAAAAAGACTACAGCCTCCTTCCTTTGAAAAGGTCAGGAACTTGAGTCACTACAGTGCCACAAAGCCTCAATCCACTTCAGGCAAATCATCATCACACAATGAAGTCTGCACATACTACAAACAAATACTCCAGTGCTTTGCCTGCATTTCTGCATTTCTGCCAAGAGAAGCCTCCAGCTGAAGCCCAGAAGGACTGCACTGTTCTGAAACACCGACTACAAATGACTTGTGGGGGCACTGGGCAATTCTGAACCAACAGCTTCATTGTTTAACAGTGTTGTTATCTGTGAGGCTGCATTTAATTAAATGCTTTTACTTCAATAGACTATTTGGAAATTTAATTTTACAGAAGTAATTAACATTTTCGTAGGTGATAAAAATGAAAGCTTTGGAAATTGGGGTAGTTCTCTGAGCAGCATTCAAACGCAGACAGAATCAAGGGAGTCTTTCAGGAACAGCTTATCATCACCCACACTTCCCTGGTCTGGGTTTCTTTTGAAGTAGGACAACAATGTTTGGCTTTTTTCAGTAAAAATGCCTGAAATACAACCACCCAACATCACCAGCTGCATGGCCACATCACTTGCTAGATGGGTTAAGAATCACTTGGTGACTCAGGCAGAGATTCCCCCCAAAATAAATATCCTCAGATAGAGAAGTGCTGTTTCCAGCAGCAGCTCCCAAGACACTTAAGGCAACTGTAAATTCAAGCAGCAATATTTTACCAGCCAAACTAAAGATGTCTGAATGATCTCCATTATACAGACAAGTAACACTTGCTCTAAGACTTCATCATTTATTTTCACCAGGATTCTCCAATACCTTTTAGGCACTGTGAAAACAAATGGATTTTCTAAACCTAACAAACCAAACTAAACTGGCAAAGCAGAAAGACAGTGGAGAAATGGGAGCAAAGAGGAAGTACACAGCATTTTTATCTAATAGAAAATGTCTTGACCATGAACAACCAGCACTCAGGAATTTCAGAATACCACAGTCATCACAACAAACTTCTTTGCAGACCCCTCCAGCATGAATTCTGCACATCTGCCACAAATTTAGACCCTCTCAGAAGTAAGGCATTTAGCATCACCAAACCTTGCTGAACACACACATAAATCCACTTTAAATATCACTGGTTGTTTTTTTTTTTGTGGTGGTTCTGTAAACCACCACACACAGCCCTTTTTTCTCACACTACCAAACTGACTCTTAATTCCCCAACAGGCATGGCTCAACCTCAGCAGTGCCAGACCTGGTAGCACTAGCATGAGGATCTGCAGGGGAAACAGGAATTTCTCATCCTGATGCATTTTACATAACTTTGATAACACAGCAAAGGAAGAGCTGGGTGTGAGCAGCATCAGCACCCAGGAGCACACAGAAACTGTGTGCCTGACACAGGGAGAGTAGGAAGCTGCTGCAGCCTGACATCTCATCTCCAGGTACATTTTACAAATACACTCAATTTCCTTTTCCCCAGTTGCTATCTCTAGAGATGTACTCTTCCACTCCAGCTTTGGCTTCAAACTCATACAGCATCATCAATTCTTCTTTTTCAATGATCACAGTGATGAAAAAGCTGATGATTTCATTATTTACTCTCTCCCAAGAGAGTGTGGCATTCATAACAATGTACTTTTTGACTACCCACTACCCCTGCTGAATGACAAAGACTGGAAAAACTTCATACAGGTTTGAGATTGATACCATATCTTCAAATTCTCATTCATTTTTTGAAGATAAACTACTCCTGCTAGAGCTCATAAGATAAATTTGCTCAATAAAACCAACACCCCCACCCCCCCCAGCAAGCTGGTAGTAAAGCTTGATATGTAAAATTAAATATGCTCTGCTGAGTTATCATTTCTAGCCATAAGGACAATGGAAATGAGCTCAGACAGTAAATGATGTCAGCTTCTCCCACTTGAAAGATATTCTTACCTCAGGTTTATCTCTGTGTGTGTTTACAGCTTCAACATTCAGGAATATAGATTCTACTTTACATCCTGTTGATAGAAAACACATTTTTAAAATTGGTCTGCTTTAAAAATGAAGTTACAGCTACAATGCAATTGAATTTTGAGCTGGTGAAGGTTGTTCACTTACCCCTTCTGACTCCCAGATCCTGAGTACCTAAAGCTACTGAAAAGAATCTGTTCTACCAGGATGAACATCATTCTCACTCTGATAATCCACCTCCTCACCTTAGCTTTATCATTATTTGAAACAAATTCACATTTTTAAATGTCCACAAATGACAACATTCAGTCAGAACATTTTTTTATCTTTTTGTTTTTTTCAACAGTCTATGCCTCCTAGAATTTCATTATAATACAGAAGATAAACCAATCCCATTCTTCTCTGTGTGCAAAACAGTTTTAATCCCTGGTTAAAAAGGACTTTAAAGTTGACTTCTGTAAAGGAACTTCTCCTTTTCACCCAAAAATGGAAAACTCCAGAGGAGCAAGAAGAACTGAAACAGTGAGAAGATACAACTATGACTTGGGCAGTATACAAGGGGCAGTGAGCACAAATTGCACTGGGACAGGTTTTATCTCAATAGAAAAAAGAATTTTTTTGCAGTGAGAACAATCACTCATTGGAACAGCCTCCCCAGGGACATGGTTAAATCCCCATCACTGGAGGTTTCCAAGATGCAATGGGTTTGCCAGTAGGGTTCTCATGGGGTTCACATTCCCCCTGAGGGCTGGGCCAGATCATCTTTTGAGGTTCCTTCCAACCTGGATTGGTCTATGACTCTATAAGCTGACTCACTCAGAAAATTATAATTACTAAATACACTGTGGGGACACCACTTTAAGCAATATCTGACTGCCAAACACTGTCTCAGTTGACAGGAGCAACACTTTCATAAGCTACCAGACCCTACACAACACAAATAGTTAAATTCCTCTGATATACCATTCTAAGACAAACACATTTTCCAATTTTTCAGCTCTCCTGTTTCCTAAAGTCACAACACACTCCATAGAATTGCTACACAACAACAACAAAAAAGATATTTTTCTTTCTTAGAAAGCCACTACACTTTAAAAAAAAAACAAACAACACATACAAATTAGCAAGGCAAATATTTTTCCTTCCCTTAGGGAACACTCTCTTTCACATTCTGAGAAACCCAATTTTCATGAACACCAAACAAACACTGCAGGAGGCTGGCACCCAGAGAAACAGTCAAGAAGAAAACAGATTTTAAGGGGGAAGAGTGTACATCTCCCACTGGAAGAGGACCCCAGTCATCCTTCTGTTCACAGATCTGTTGCATCCCTGACACCAACCACATAAAAGCAATCTCCTGTCCCTGATGCTGCATGTTACCAAGGACTGGTTCCACAGCACACACACTTCCACAGAGAACTCTCAGTCCTTACCACTAGCTGAGTTTAAGACCTGAAAAAAATATCATATGGAAAGCTTTAAATATAAACTGAAGGGACATGGGTTACTCCATAATAATAACAATGCACATATTCCCAACTCAGCTTCCATGGCTGATGTGGAGTTTCACACTTAGAGCAAGATGCAGTTTCTTTTTCCTTTGTGCTCCCACACTTTGTGCTACACTGGATTGTTGGGTAAAAGTCTAATTTACCTTTGTGGAACTGCCAGGCTGTGGCAGATGTTCCCCTATAAGCTGAGACATAGGGTGGGAAGGATTCTAGCTTCAAACCCCTGGAAAAGCAAACCCCTGAGGGAGCTGTTACCCCAGGAGAGGATTAGCTGGAAGTGACTGAACACACCTTGTTCAATCCTGCATCCTGCCTCACTGCAGCCAAGTGCCACATCAAATTGAGGTAAAGCTGGGGAATATTTGTGTATGCAGCCTTGGTATTTTCAGATATAAAGTAGGTCGACTGAAATGCACTAATCAGACATATGTTTCAAATACTTTGAAAAATAAACCAAATAAACCATGGCATTTATTTGCTGAAGTCAAAAGGACTAAGGCAACATTTCATACCACTTATTTTCTTCCCTCATTTAGTGGGTGTGTTGACACTGCAAACATCCAGGCCCTCTTAAAGGTTGAGCCCTTAAAATTTTATGACCCTCTTAAAATTTATTAAAAAAAAAAAAAAAAAAGCAGCAGCATCCAAACAGAAAACATCACCCCCAGACAAAAAATCTCTGTGAAAACAAGCTGAGACTCGCTAGTCAAGACAATTCAAAAACTAACCTTTAAAAAAAATTTTTAGCTGTTCTAAATCTCTATTCAAAACTCCAGCCTGTCATTCAAGGCTCGGAACACAAGGTGTCACCAAAGTACAGACTGTTATTTCTTACTGCAGGACACCACTGAAATGAAGTGACAATAGTATTTCCAGACAGATTTCACAGTGTAACAGCCACTTACTTTGTCTCAATTTGTTTTGAAGCTTAACAAAAAACGAAGCACTTCTACATGACATGCACTTAATACTACTCACCATAAGCCACCGGGGTTAGCTTTAGGACAGTGTGCAGTGGGCACTTCAGGTAAGGCAGTTGTTCTGAGAAATCAAACAATAAATTATATATGAAATAGAAATAGCAAAAACACTTCTCATTTCCATTATGCTACAAGCCAATCCGTTAAGAAATTTTTTTTTCTTATCAGACATTTTATCTTTCTTCTTCCTTAACACTGCTATTGAAACAGCTGCAGAAAAACAAACACAGCCTTGCAGGAGAGAAACAGCTCAATAAAAAATCACCTACAAAGTAACACGGGTAACTCATTCACAAGGAAATACTCTTGCATACTCGCCTAGCACAACCACCACCTAATGGTAGAGGAAATCGTTAGAGTTCACTGTTCAGAACTTTACTGGGTAATTTTTATTTTTTTTTTAATGGACTATCTGTAATACATCAAGGAAGATTTACCTGCAGGCTTGTCAAGAAAATATGCCAGCAGACAGCGCATGACAGCTTGGTGACAAATGACAAGCACATTTTCCTGCCTTTCAAGTTCCATAATTACTGGCTCCAGCCTCTGAACAAGATCTTCATAGGACTGGGTGGGAAGGAGAAATACACAGCACATGAAAAAGAGAAAACTCTGAATACACATCCATATATGTAAACTGTAGATATGCACATTGGATCTTACTTTCATATTATGCATCTTCTAAATGTCACACTAGTGCACAAATACTGCAGACTGTAGTACCACAGTATACTGTAGAAATAATTTTCCTTAAATTAAGAACACTGTCCAGGTCTTCCAGACTATCAAAGAGCATACTTATTAAAAAATGTAGCTCCCTCATGGAAAAGCTTTATTTAATTAGTTGCTAAGATAAAGAATTTCCCTGCAAAATCCCTAGAATTTAATTCACAGCACTGTCAAACAGGTTAAGTCTTGCACATTATATTCCACACCTCATCTTCAAAAGCGTACCCATTCCAGGTGAAAATTTGGGAAGCCCAGCCTACAGTCAGCATATAAACAATTCACAAAGCCTGATTTATTCAGGCTGCCCTTTGAAAACTATGGGCTTGATGGACTGGCCTGGCAATGGCAGCCACCATCCCATCAAAAACCTGAAAGCCAGGAGACCAGCTCTCTCTTACAGCCTGTCCTGCACTGCACACACAGGTAAACACCAGGATTTCTCTGTGTGTGTCCTGAAGTTTATTTTCACATGCACAGTAAAGACAGTACTCCTGAGATGTCCTCTCTGCATGTGCAATGCATGACACATCCCATCCCAGCAGGGCAGGGGATGATGGCAGCAGAGCCTTTGCTGCCAGGCTGGGATGGGGCACTGCTGGGTCAGACCTTGCCAAGAAAAACCCAGTGGTCTCCAGCCAGGCTGTGCAAACCCCTGTGCCACCAGTACCAGCAAGAGAGAAACTGCCTTTGACAAACAACCCAGACCAACCCATCATCCCAGGGAGAGGAGGCATTTGGCAATGTTTGCAGCCCTCCTAGAGGATGGCATCAGTCTGGAAAACAAACACTCCTTGTTCCAATGGATTAGGAGAACTCTGCAGCTTAATGACTGCCTCATTAGTAAGACAGGGGTCACACCCTACAGAACACTGCTCTTGCCCTTAGCAGAGTGATCACTCTTGACTGCTGCGGAAAGAAGACCTCAGAGCTCTGCTTCCTCCTGACACAAAGAGCCGAGCAGCTGCTCCAATTACTCCTCCGCCCCGAATCCTCAGACTTTAGCACCCAGACAGGCCCTGGGACCATCTGGTAATTGCTGCACTGTAATGGGTTTGCTTTAGGAAAGCTGTCAGCAAGTTATTTTCCCAGAGGCAGGGAGTTTATTAAAGTGAAAGACCAATGTGGCTACAGATTTCCAGAGGATTTCAGGCAGAGCTGCATCCAAACCCAGCAAGGGTGAACAGGAAAAGGCAATCCTGGCAGGGTGTCAGCATATGCAATAGCTTGAAGCCTTGCAATCAGTCTGCCTGCTTTATCAGTGCAGGACCTGCATGGAAACCGTGCCCACAAGATCAAAGCTCACAACTGTTTTTGTAAATCTATTGTTTTCTTTTTCAAGGCCTGAATTAAATTAAATGGTCTGGGCTCAATTCTTGCACCCTCCTGCATGCTTTCCCCTCGAAAAAGGAGAGAGCCATCTTTTTATTAATTTTGAAAAGTATTTTTTTCCTTCTTAGAGACAGTATGTATGGGTACAAAAAGACAAGAAAGCCCTTCATTTCAATAGAGAAAAATCAGCATACCTCTCCTTTAGGGTATCTGTATCTGTATTTGTCTTGGTCTCTCAGTGCAAACTCAAGTGGATAGTTTTCCTGTATTTCTTCATATGTCATTTCTTCACACACTCCCTATGGGTAATAAAAGTAATTAAAAGCATGTATTGCCAGCAGGTCTTTCTCAAATAAAACCATACCTAACCAGCCTTTAATAATTGTATTTTCTTACTCTGACACTTAGAGACAAAAATTGTCAGGCACGATGAACAAGACAGACTGAGTCAGGAAGGAATCACTAAATCCCTAGACAAGTGAAGCTGCATATTTGGGCAAGCAAAATCACTAAACAAGGTCACGTTTTCTCTACTGCACCTACTTATCTCTCTTACAGGTACAGCTGGAGAGCACCAGCTAGCAATGCTGCTTTTCTTTCCAATCCCCACCTATCAAAAATTTCACAGCACTGAGTCTTCTATGGGGGAATATTTTTCTGAGAAAGACAAACCAAGACTAAATTATGGCAATTTTTTATAAAACATTTTAACAGGAGTTAATGACCATTTTCCCAGCCTCTAGACTTAATGATTTTCTATCCCATCAAAGGCATACCACTGAAATATTAAGTACATCATCCTTAGCAAACAAAGCAACTTGGACATTTATAAATAAGAACTTACTGCATCTATCTCATTCAAAACCTTCCACTGCTCATAAGGCACTCCCAAGGCTTCAGCAGTCTGAATTGTCCTTTTCATCTGGCTGGTCCAAACTTTTAGATCTTTGATATTTTGCTCATTAATAAACTGTGCCAAGCTTTTGGCAAACTGGAAGAAAAAACATGCAACACTGGATGAGGGCTTAGAGCTGAGGCACTGAGTTCAGTTTGCAACACACAGGTTCTAGCCTCTGTAAATTCATTTTAATTTTTCCAAAAGACTGTCAAAGTTTTTACTAAGAAAAAGAACATATTCCAATAACCAAGGAAAACAAGAACTGGATTACAAGACAGACAAGTTCCTAGCTTTACCTGGAGGAATTTTCCTTTAAACTTTAACTTGGGAACCTTCCCACTTATCCAACAAGTTATGATTTTACAAAAATACAGTTAAAAATAAAGCCTTCTTGACAAATGTTTTGTACTGTAGGATAAAAAGGAATTTCATCTAACAGAATGACAGCCATAAAAGAGCATGTAACAAATCATAACACACACTGTGTTTCCATCCAGTTTCCACTATAGACATTTGCAACTAAAAAATTCCTTCTTAAACATGTTAAGAAGAAAAGGGTGTAGAGGAAGCAAGCTGTAATTAATTACACAGCACAAACTGCACACAAGCACAGGCAGACACAAACCCCATTGACACTTGCTCAGGAGGTACATACTTCTTTCCCCCTGATGGACAGCCCAGGATCTCCTCCTATTCTCCCTTTCAGATTGAGTTCACTTTCTCCATGCCGACAGAGGTAGATTGACCGAGGAGTGACATGGATATTCATGAGGTAGTAAACAATCCGGCTCTGGATGTGATCCATTACTCTGTTCACAAGGTAACTCCTTCCAACATCCATAATTTTAATGTAAGAAAGATCCCTTTCACAAGCAAACAAACAAAGTAAGATTCCACAAAGTTTCCATCAGCACAAACCACAATCTTCCCACCCTTCCTCTCATTATAAAACAAAGGGGCAACAAGCCAAGGCAATAAACAAACCCTGGGATATGCAGTAGTCCTAAAACACAATGCAACACTCCAAAGTTACAGGATAAACTAACTCTTCTCCTTTCACATGAGCTGCTCACTTCACCTTTTTTCTGTTCTCTTTACTAGCACTTTGTCTCCCAAATTTACATCCTACTCTTGGAAAAATACAGCCTTCCCACTTAAAGGAAGATGAAGTGGAATCATTCAACTGGGGCTTGGGGCAACCTGATCCAATGGGAGGTGTCCCTGTCCATGGCAGGGGGGTTGGAACATTAAGGTCCCTTACAGCCCAAACCAGTTGTGATTCTATGAACTGTGACAGTCAGAGAGATACCCCAGTATTTTATGATGCTAGATATTCTTCTCCAAGTTGCAAACATTCCCCCTCAGACACTATTGGTCTGATTGCACCTAGGGGTCAAAAGGCACCATCACTACCCATCTCAGATATCCCAGAAAAACTACAGCGTCAGAAGGATCAGGGACTAGCCTGAAGCAAGATATTTTCTTAGCCACTCTACCAACAGCTATTTATTTACAGTACAGTTATTTACCACTACCTCCTCTCAGCATCTGATAGAACAAACATTGAAAATTGAAAATATAACCTTTCTCACCTGAGCTATAATTTCCAAGTAGTACTTCATTTAAAGGAGGGAAAAAAGTCTAATGTGCTGAAAATAACCACTATGGGTTTCCAATGATGCATTTGAGACACCACAACACAATAAACCAAGAAAACTTAAAATAGCAAATGTAGGTGATGAGAAGCTAGCATCATCACCTCATTTCTGACAGTGTTCTTTGAAGTTAATCATTACTCTTTTAGCCAGGCACAACCATCAGGTCCATCACAGGAATTACACGCATGAAGTGATCTGATTGAACCAGCTTCACACTGCTTACACTCAATTACATTAAAAGGCAGCCCAGCCTTCCCTGAAGCACTGGAACAAACCAGGAGCTCCTGGCACGAGCACAGCTCAAAATCCCACACCAAAACCTCAGACAGCAGCAAGAGAAACAGGGCTCCTCCACACTTGGTTCCTCCACACTTCACTTTCAAGCGTTGTAAGCAAATGAAAAACAGAAGAATGCTTTGGCATCAGGGCAAATAATCTAGCTAAGAAAAATTCTCACAGCCCTGCACCTGAAGGATAATTTGCAAGCACAAATAATAGGTGACACTTTTTTAAGACCAATGTGTTCAAAATTCATCTCAGCTATACAAACCAATGAAGTTATGCTTACAAATCACTCAGGTCTCCTCTAAGTACTAAAACAAATAACAACCAACAACTGGTTCTTGTCCCAGAAGAATCACAGCATTCTCCAGTTGGAAAAACAAAAGAGAATATTAAGAGGACTCATTTTCCTTAAGCAAGTTTCCAGGCTACACCCACAGAACCAACTCTCTCTGCTTTGCCAAAGGAAAGAGAGCTCGAGCCACTGAAACAACAAGACTACAAAGCCCTAATCCCTGATACAGGATGTACCTCTCCTAAGAAAAGATCTTAAAATAGCCCAGTTACAACAGAAGTATTATTCCTTACTTATCAAGAGTTTCATCTAATGTCTCATATGAGTTCTTGTAGCACTCTATTCTTTTCATAAAATCTTCTGTTGCTTCATCATTACTACAATCAACATAGTCAGGACTCCCCAGCTTCACTTGCTGTTTAAAATAAAAAACAGGAGAGTAGTAAATAAGTTTCTTTACCTTTTTAACAGATGTTTAAAGAAACAGGAAGGGGGAAAACACAACAGAAAAACTTGTTTTCTGAAAGTTAATTAAAATAAATGTAAAGCAAAAAGAGCTCTTCTTCATAGAATTGAGCTTCTGAGTCAGTACACACATGGACAGGAAAATAAACAAAGTGTGCCATCAAGGGGAGCTCATGTTTTTTTACTATTAGAAGTTCTTACAAAAAATACCTCTTGACTAGAAGCAGGTAAGGCAAACTTTGCCTATACTCACCACAATGTTTGCAGCAATGACCTCTGGATCTACGCACACTGACTCAACAAAAAAAGTCTTCAGTCCAAACACAGTGAGTACAGAAGGAAGGAAGAAAGAAGATGCTTTATTATAACACCTCTGGAGACTGCACATGCACAGCACGTTGCTCACTTCCATGCTAACCCCTTTTTGAAGAGTCATGCCTTAGACTTTCATTTACTCAGAAGGTTTCTCCAAGTGCTCACATTTTACCATTCCCTGAAGCATCATGCTCTATACTATTTTCCCCAAAAACAATTTTTAACTGGAAAATTTTTGCAGTGAGAAAAATTTAGGACATAAGAGGAAGAAAGCAATGGGAAGGATGCAAGCTCAGCCATGAAAATAGTAATTAATGCTTCTGAAATAATAATTTAGAAGCCTTTCAACTAATGGAGTAGCCTCACACTAAAAAAGGTTTGGGTTTTGCTGTCTCAAAGGGAAAGGAGATGATAGTTTAGAGGAAGTGGAAGATTACTGAGAAACAGCTAAATGCAAAACAATCCCAGACAGAAGGCAGAAAGCCCCCAGAAGTTTTTTGTTTGTGCAGAACTGTGTGTTTCAGCAGAAAAAACTGAGCTGCACTAACAACCATATTGTAAATAGTTCTTGATGACAGTACACACAAAACCACAGGTCCAGGATGACAGAAGTGAAACCATGGCACAAAACACATTAGATGTGAACAATAACAAATACTAAAGATAGGAAAAGTGAGCATGGAGTGACTTTTAATCACAAACAATGCCTAAGGACACAAAATGCTCTCCTGACTAAATATCTAGGAAGGTTGTGGCTTATGTTATCACACTTTTTAACCAGGAGTACAGATGAGAGCCAAACAATCACTGCCTGTGATAACCTGTCCAGTCATTAGGTCAGAACTCCCTGGCTTTTGACTCACCTTATATCCATTTTCTTCACCAAATTTGTAAATAGTTTCTCTGCGTTCTCGAGTTGTATTTGTAGCATCAAAGACCTAGGAATAATTGGAGGGTGTTGGAATTTAAAAAGTATGATGGCCTGTCCTAAGTAACAACAAAAATAACAGTTCAGAGCCCCTCAATGCAAAAGAAAGCAAAGAAAACACTTCTCCTCCACCTCAACATGCTCAGCAGAAAATAAGGGGAAAAAAAAAAAAAGACATTCCTACTCTGCACACATGATTTTCTAAGTACAAAAAAAAAGTGTTGAAAGTTGAAAGCACTACAAGATGAACACTGTATCTGGAAGAAGCAACCAGAATTTAAGCCTAACACGTAATACAGGACAGCATCTTCCTCCTGGCACACACCAGCATTAAATACTAATGCACAGTTATTTACTGAACCTATGCTGCCAAAAAAAGATGCTGTAATCAGTATGCTATTCAAAATGAAAGTATCAAACTTTTTAAGTGCAGAAGATCTGCAAGACTTGTAAATCCTGCCCATGAACTACAAGATACATGCAGCCATTTTTCTGAGCACTTACTTTTAGCTCCAAACACAGCAGTGTTTTACTGAAGCATGAAGTTTGCCCAAGTACAAAGCCCTCATGTCCCAGCAGAACTTTATTATTAGTGGTTTTCCCTGCTTAGTTAATGAAAGCACTACAGCATTCTGTCTGTAGTCTTAAGAAAAATGATCCCCACAAAATATCATTAATGTCAATTAATATTGATGCAACCTCAACAGCTGAGCAGATGTTTTGCATCCCATTATTAAATATTCAGATGTGCAGCAATTTACTGTGAGTTTCTCCTGCTCCCTTTAGAGATATCTCATCAGTAACACAACTGCCAAGCAATACTCATGATGCTTGCTGTTCAGTAAGTCCCTGCCTTTCAGTTCAAACACTAGGACTTTCAAGTAGAACCCCAAATGCAAGCAAACCAACAGATGTGTTTAAAAATACATTACACAGTGTGACGAGAAGAGGGACATTTTTTTAGTGTTACTCCTCAAATAATCACAAAGGTGGTTTTTCAGCATGGCATCATCACCCTGAACTTAAATGCTCCTTTCACTGCAGCAAGGAGGCAGATCTAACATACAACTCCAAAAGTAAAGGAAGCCTGATATCCTGAAGTGATACTGGAGTGACCCGGGCTGCATCTTATCCAGCAGACACACACTGTTTTGCAGGGAAGCATTTCAAGAATGAATGTGTCTTCAACAAGGAACTCACAGCCACGTGCCCGTTCTCTTCACTGAGGTACTGCCGGACGTCGTTCAGCGCTGCTAAGGCACACTGCCTTCAAAATGAAAGAGAAAAAACCAAACCCTAGTTGAAGTTCTTGTATTAATGCACTCGTTTGTTGTGATCAAAGTGCCCTGCAAATGCCAGGTAATTTCTCTCCAAGACATGTTGTTTTTTTTTTCTAATGAGTCACCCCCAGGAAGCATGAGAAAAAACAACAGCGGTCAACCACGTTACCCACAGCCATGGCCACCTGCCTAAAACCAGCCCAGCCCAGGGCTCCCCAGGACAACTGAGCCAGCTGTACACCACCAAGGAATACCATCAACATTGCTGACCAGGATAAACTTTCACTCCTCTAAAGGAACATCACTGAATCATCCCTGCAGCTGTACACTTTTCCCAATTATGTATTCAGAGATACTTGTGTAATTTGACCCTCAGAGAGGGATGGAATAAACCAGCTTCAGGCTTCTTCCTTCTTACATTACCGTGGATAGACAACTGTTTTTCAGTAATCTACTACTCCTCTTTTAAACAACTGTGTAAAAAACTCATCTATAAAAGAATACTCTGTTAAAACAGAGGGTAAAACAAAGTTAGCACCAAGTATTAGAGCAGAGGTGAAAATAACATCTCCTTGCAGTCACCAGCACCATGGAATCAGTTCAGGAGGCTGTAGAAGACACAAAGACCAAAAAAAATCCCACTCCTATATACTTTGCACTTGTATTAAATCTGGGCAAGAATGAACTAATTTGCAGTTTTTCCTATTTCCCCAGCATTAGCATTATCTTCAAAGTCCATTATAATTTCTAACACATAAATAATACTGGAGGGCAACATTACCATTGTGAATGATTTACTCATTAGTAGAACAAAGCCCCATTTATTTTCAATAAGAACAGTCTTGCTGCAGTACCAACATTAAAACCTATTAACTTCAACAGCCTTTCTATGCTTTACTACTCTACTTTTGACTTCCAGACTGAAATGCATAACTCTCTTCTGACATTTACCATATTCTGCATGCACAGCTTTATCTTCAAAGAAAAATGAAGGCTTTTCAATCCTGACAGTATTTCCACATTAGCATGGTTAATAGATGTCAGGAGCTGAGATTCATCAGTCAAATCTTCACTAAATAAATATAAAGGCTCTTTACTCACTGCTAACTAGGCAGATTAGTTCACACAGCTCATTTCATGTTATATTCTCCACCATTTAGTCTAATAGGTGTCACAGAGGCACATTAAAAGGTTTGGCTCTGTGCCTGCAAGGCTAATGTGCCTCATAACTACTCTTTGGTTTCAAAGGATTAGGGGGTTCTTATGCAAGTGGTTCTCCTCTGACATCAGCAATATTCTGCTGCTGCTGAAGGGGAATGGGAAGGGACAGTGGAGAAGCAGAAGAACAGCCACAAAAGAAGGTCCAGATTGTACAAACATTCAGACATCTTTGATGCCTGAGCTGAAGCAGTCAAGAACAAAACACTCTGTATTTTTAAGTAGCTTAAACATTTCTGTTCCCTTAAAATTTCTGTTCCTCCTCATTTCATACTGCACACCCTTAAATGTTTTCTTGAACACACTAAAAAAGGCAATGAATGCTGCAGAAAATGAAAAGATCTTCCCATCTTATGTAAGGAAGAGGCAGATCCCTCTTTCTCTGACCTTCTCTTAACCTACCCTTTATTTTCAAGTTCTTTATTCTAAAAGATCTTTCCAGGCAAGGGGAGAGTTGCAAGTGCTTCATGTGGGCTCAGATGTTCACCTGGGGCTCACCTTAATTTGCAGAGGATTAGCAAAACATAGCAGTTTTTGAGGGAGTGCACTGACCACCCACATGAAGCACCTGCATAGTGGCCAAAAGGACAGTTTCAGGGAGAAAATAATAAAGTTTTATTCCCACTCATTTGAATGGATAACAACAAATATATTCTAAAATACTCCAGATGAAAATTTCCTGTATGTAAACCAAAAAGAAAAGCAGCTACATCTTTTTTCCTTCTTTATGATCCACACAAAAGCTCTGAAATGCCATTTTAGGAACCAGAGAGTAGAAAGAGTCCCATCTATTAGCTGATAACTTACAAAAAGGTAAGAAAAATTATAACTATTTGTTAAAACTATTTTATTTTGAGTGAAAATATCCTGGAATATCTGCAGCCATAAAATCAGTCACAGCCTACTGAAAAGGAATCAATTTTAAGTATTTATCTCTGCATTTTTGAATCTTTATCTGAAACAACTAATTTTAAGCAACCTAAATAAATCACTTTTCCCCTTCCAATAGAACTTATTTTCCTTGTCATTTCATACTGCAGTCTTCTTGAGCATACAAAAATTAAATCAGTCTCTAAGAGCAAATTACAAAACACATTTAAAACTTACTTCCTGATTTTCAAGCCTTCTTCATTGTCAGGCAGGAAGAATTCAAAAGATTTGTATTTTTTCACCAAATCTCGACGATATTGACCAACATTAAATTCTGCAGAGAGGAAACCAGTGTTAATAGGGACTGATGGTACTCACATGTAAAGAAGACAGATGTTATGACAGCTTTAAAACCAAACTATCTGTAAGGGTAAAATACTTCAGTTTGTACAAAGTCAACGTGTCATACTTCTACTTGTGTTCTGGGGTGTGTTTGTGTTTGTTTTTAACTACAAAGAAAAGATGAAGTCATGGAAATGGTAAAGTAATATTTGGGCTGCAGGTCAATGGAGTCACTTGACAATATTGTCAAGTTTGTCTGCCAGTTTGCCTGACCAACAAAAAAACCTTTTCCTCCTTCTCAGGGTAGCTGTAAGTCTATTTTGGTAGACTACAAAGGAATACTAACAATCTAGCTTTTTCTTCTGTGTATATGAGCAGTGAAACAATATTCTGACAGCACCTCCCAAAACTGACAGCTCTTACTTTAGCAAGGAAGATTTCTGAATAGGGCCAACCAATCTTATTCCTTATCTAGGCAAAGGTCTAAGGCCATATCCATGTCACAGTATTGGATGTGGGGTTAAGGGTAGGCAGTTCTGTTTTGCTATGCAGAATGCAACTACACTGTATGCTAATCAACTTCATTCAAAAGCTCTGGAAGTAGGTCTCTGAAGTGAAATTAATGTTTAACTTGTTTCTGATCCATAGGTTTTCTCTGCTGAACTGCTAAGCTTTTAAGATTTCTTTTTGAGAAGCTGCCAAGAAATAACTACTTGCCAGACTTCATTTCTGGAAATAGGAAAAGAAGTAACAGATAAAATAGCCAAGTTGTAATAAAGGAAAAAAGCCATAAGATAAAAGAGCTCAACCATCAGCTGCTGTATGTGGATTGCTGTGGATTGGGAGCAGAGACTAGAGAAATAGATTTTTTTTTAATCTTTTCTCCACAATTTTAGCCATCTGTCTCAGACTAGGAACACTTACTACACTAAACACATACTAATTTTAAGATATTAATAGCCAAAAGGTAACAGATGTTAGGGCTGCTCAATACTTAACATATATTGATCAATTCAGTCCCAATCAACTGGGAACATCAGTCACCATGTCATCTATTCCCTCAGCCAGTGAAGTATTTTAAGTTTATTTCAGCTTCAGTAAAATTGCATCACTGATGACAAAACCAGGAAGGGTTTGTGGTTTTCCAAGAAATTCTGAAGTCACTCTTTCTAACAAAGACAAACCTTAACCAGCAACCTAGGGTGGAAGCTTCTGTAGTGATTTAATGTTGGATAATTTTGTAAAATTTGGCTGCAGTGCCCTAACTAGTTTTTATCAAGCATAAGTGCATGTATCTTCTGATGTGCTGCTCACTGTAGCCCACAGAACTTTTCCTGTAACCAATTACAGGAAAGAGCACCCCTACAATTACAGCAGTTTTCCTGTGTTTGGGGTATATTCAACCAAGCACGAGCCACATGTGGATGACATTATTAACTAGTCATAAATATAAAGCTACCATTACTGCACCAGACACTGACTCACAGAGCACCAGAACTATCTTTTTCTTCTACAGAGAGAAGAGAAGGCAGACAGCTGCTCAGAACCTCCAATGGACTTGGAACAAGTGCCCTGTTGACTTGTCAGCCTGGCTCCCAGGACCTCAGGAACTAGAACAAACAGTCAGGAATAGCCCATTTGAGCCATCTTTTCCCACTCAAAACATAAAGTCCTTAAGAGTGTGGTAACAAGTGGTTGCTTCAATTCCTTGAGGTTTTAATATTTAAAGAGCTGTAACATTTCACAAATGCTGTTAAACAGTTACACAGAGAAATACACATTGCACAAAGTTCACAAAGAAGATGGAGAATTCAGAACTTTAACCCAGAAGTGCTGACTGCTCCTCCACTTGTAAACAAGAGTCCCTTTCACCCACAAAAAAAAAAAAAAAGGAAAAAAAGAAGAAGGTACAGCTGAAGAACCAAACTGTTAAGGAACAAGTGTGAAAAGTTGATGTAGATGGAGGCACCTGGCAGAACAAGGAGGCAAATGAACAGTCGCCAGAACTTGATTAATTAAGGTCTAGAACAGAACAGAGAGCCTGTGTATGCTACTGCTTAACAAGGCAGAAAGGCCTTTAAGTAGTCAAACTTGGCAACAAAATTACTGGGAATCAGGTTTATAGAACACCTAACACCCACGCTGTCCTTCTGATGCAAACAAAAGTAAATCCATCACCTTTTGTAGGCACTCCAATCCAATTTAAATAGCGTGTCAGCTTCTTGGAGATGTAGGTTTTTCCTCTTGCTGGGAGACCCACCATAACAATCAGAGTGGGGCAATTGGTCATACATACTGAAACAGAAAAAAAGAAAACCAGGATTTACCATTAGTATTCCCACAAAGCAAAGGCTGAGATTGGGGTAGGGAGTTAGAGTTTGTGTGCTCTCTGGGGAAGTGACTGCTCAAGCAGCTCATGCACTGTGTCTCACAGTTTTGGGGCTCTCCTCAGGGGCTGGGTGTAGCTAACTGGGTTTCCTAATGCTGTGATGAATTTTGGAAGGACAAGTGAGTGGCAGTGCAAGACTGGACAGGTGAGAAGTATACAGGCAATAAACAACAAACCTATGTATTTCTATACATCTTTTAAGACACACAAAACAACACCAAAGGAAAAAAAAGATACATCTTGCACCCCATGTACCTTGGTTCAGTGCTTGCATTGAAAGGAAACAGAAGGTGTACACCATTGCTAGATAGTTTTCAAATCTTTAGAGACCTCAATACTTCTCAACTTTTTTTTTGCTATTCAGTGAAACAAACATCACACATGCAGCTTAGTATCTTACAGTGTGACATGGTACACACTATTCATTTCTCCTTTGTATACTAACACAAAAATCTCTTTGAAACAGAGCTCATTCTGACTGCTCTTTGATGATTTTAAGGAATAAAGCACAAGTATCCTATACAACCAAGTACAATAATCTGATACACAGATACATGTACAGAAATACTCCCAAAGGCAGAGTGTTACATTTAAAAATCCACTGTATGAAGTTAACATGTATAAACTGAAACCCTTGTGTAATTTCCTTTCAAATTACAAGCTTTTGAACATTTTAATGGCACAAAGCGATGGGTACCTTGCAAAAATCTACAACAGCTACAAGGAACTGCCTAAAAAGAAAGAAGATATTAAAGTGATGCAAAGATACCACCAGCTCCCTCCATCCCATATTTCAATGGGAATGTTTTTCTATACAATCCATACGTGCATCAATTTCTTCAGTGTCCTGACAGAGGAGTCAATTCACTCAAAAAGACTAAAGCTCAGCATTACTCTGTAAGGTATAACTAAACTGTTGCACAAAGCACTGTGATGGCCCAAGAGTCTCAAACCTTGAACTGAAAAAGCCCCATCCCACAAACTCACTTGTATGAATCTGGCACAGCTACACATCAAAAAATGAAAGATGCACTCTTAAAAAGCACAGAGAAAACAAAACCAAAACCCCAACTACATTAAAACTACAACAGGTTTCATAAGAGAGAGCAGGCAAAACATTACCTAACCTCAAACCCAGGAAAGAATCTGCTACTCCATGCAACCAAAGTTATAGGGAACTGCCAAAGATATACCCAAGCACACCCATGTCTCTGGAAGGATGATGCTGAAAGCCCTCAGAGTACACTCCTCTGTGCAGAAGCCCTTAAACAAAAGGGCAATGTTTTCTTGTGCCTTTTTGCCCCAAGTTCAGGCCTGTGAACCCTCTCTCCAAGAGAAGGAAGGAAGCTCATGAAAAACACTCTATGAAGTGCAAAGAATACAGTGTCTAGTAAGTTTAAACAGGTTTGCTTCAGCTTTTAAGGTCAATACAATAAAATACTGAGAAGAGAAAAATCCTGAGCCCTCGGAAATTTTGAGAGAGGACATTGTTCTTTAAAGCCAACTTGAAAGGTTCTTCACCTGAAATATCAAGCTCGAGTTTTAAACAATTTTCCAGAATATGTAGTGCAGTCAGAGTTTCAAAAGAGAAAACCAGGATGTGTACAGAAAGGCTCTGCACAGCCTCACACTCACCTGCTCTGCAAGGAACTGTGCCAACTGAAACAGGCTTTGCTGCCCATTCTGGACAGAATTTACCAACTAACATTATATTTAGATGACCCCTTCTTCCTCCTTCCCCCTTCCCTTCACCTGGGGTGAGCCGTAAAGTTGAGTCTTCTCAAAGAACATCTGCCTTTTGGTAACATAATGATAATGCAAAACTCCATTTTGCAAACCTAAGGACTAGGAAGCTCCCCTGAAGAAAGCTGCAATCCATTTAAATGGTTGTTTCACAGGTGACACCAACAACCACCTAAAGTAGGTCAAGTCCTACTGCCTACCTCACTTTGTAACAGACCTTCTCCCTGAGCAGCAAACCAGATCAACACAACTACAGCTTCATACCAGAGGGACATTTCCTCCCACTGCCAAGCACTTAGTGTGCAAGTCTAGCATCACTTGGATTTTCATGCAAATTTCCTCAAAGCAAGCACAAAAAAACCCCAGCAAAACTGCCTTTATAGAGCCCTACACATGGAGTTTTACACGAGGGCCTAACTTGTTACTCCAGTCACTGTGCACGGCTACTTGTTGTGTGAACACAGAGCAGAAACCAAGGGAATTAATCATCTGCTGATCCCAATCAAACGATTTGCAATCCTATTCTGATTAGGTGCCAGGCTGAGCAAGTGCTTTTCCTCTTTAAGGAGAGATGCCAGTAAAATAGATGCCAAGCACACCCAAAGGACTTCAGCCACTGATCCCAACGATCTTAAATATTGGGCTTTTACATCAGGACACAGCCCTGTAAACACCCCTACACACTACATGGTGCTGCAGTACAAACCAATAGTTGGTGCTTGGCTTCAGCCTGAGGATGCCAGTTCACCATTTAAAACCTGGGGCACCAAAAAAATATGTGGTGCTCTGGTTTAGATGTCTAACACTGGTTGCAGTCTAATACCACTTACACAGGTGGCACTTCATGACAAGCACACACCTGTGCATTTGGAAGTAGAAATCAGAGGCACATTTGCTGGCCAAGACATTCTCAACAACACACTTAGGACTCAGCACCAGCAGACACAGGTTTTTTTTTCTTCCTTACAATCCTGTGTCATTAACAAGGCTTACTTTTGCTTCTTAGGTCAGTAAAATAATCAAGACCAGGAAAATGCAAAGTTCTGAGGATGTACCAAATAATCAAAAATTTTAAATAATTTAATTATTTTTCACTTTATCTGAATGAATCAGAGCTTCCTCAACAAAACATTGCCAACAACTGGGGAGGAACATTCATCCCAATGACAGTATTCAAAATGCCTGTGTTTCAAGACCTCCCTTTGAAGAAATGCATGCAATTTTGACATGAGGAAGTGGATAAAAAAGCCAAACAAACCACGAGTTACATAGAGCTAAAATCCTGAAAGAAAAAATCCCCTTTAGTTTAGATTTTCCCAATGGCATGAGGCTCAATTCCCCTTTTCACAGCACTTCACCATCACTCACTTTACATGAAAAACCACTTGCAGCACAGAAGTAGTTATCTAGGCACAAGCTGCAGTGCCAAAGCAGCATTCTCTCAATTCCTTACCACTGGATTGTCTGGTTTACCTCCAGAAATCTCTCTACACAATCTAGTCTTAGGAAAACAAACCCACTTTTTAATCCTCCTTCATATATGTAACTCCTAAGGGTTTGCAGAAGCCCCTACCTGTGGATATGCTACCAGCACTGATTCTGCTAGAGCAATATTCACATTTGGAATACCACCACTTCCAGGGTTATATGCCACCATTTGCAGAAGATGCTCTATGACATTACTCAATTTTTTTTATTTAAAATAGATATTTGTAATATATGCATGTAAGACTGCATATTTATAAACAGCAGCAAAATGAAATGTGTTACATCCCCTTGCAACACAAAACACACAAAAATCCTCCAAAAAGCCAATCTGTGAAGGAAAACAGCCAAATGATGAAGCACATTAAATCAAGTACTGCCATTTAAGCAAAGTCATCACCCCGGTTAAAAATTTCTTATACACTACTAGATACCAAGCTGCAGCTCAGTAAAATTGTCTGTCTGCCCTGCTAAAGTCTAAGATTTATCAGTCAAAGAAAAGCAGAAACTCTTTGTTCACTTCTTGCCTCTTAGACTCAATTGTGAAATAACTCAAGATGCAGAAGAATGTTGTGAAACCAAACTGGGACACTGAACAACCTGGATCAGCTGTGCAGCATTTCATCAGCTCTCAAACTCTGATGATCTTGAGAAATCAGATACATGAGTTGGTATTTTTCAAGCTCACCTACCATCTAACATATTATCAACTGTCCCTTCCTTTCACCCAAAATGAAATTTTGTTTTTCCCTTATCTCTGTTAAATTTTTAAGTCAACTTTTCAGGTCAGATGCCTTTTGTACCAAGCTGCTAAGGTTAGTCATATGAAGTTTATGAGGGATTCTTGCTGTTTCCATGGCCTTCAACTCAAGGCCCCTTCTCTGAAATCACTACACTATTTAGAGGCTCATCCACAAGTAAGTTCCAAACAAGGTTAGCCCTACATGCTTCCCCCTATCACTTACTCAACATAACTACTGCTAATCCATTATTTTTTCTGTTGATCAATGACAGTTGGTTACTCTTCTTCACATCCCACAGGGACAAGTTCCCCATCGTTCCACTCATCCTCCCCACTCCTATACCTGAAGTCAATTGTTTTCTAATTTGTTTCTCCTCTTTTTTTCCTAATCACCAGTTTCTAAAATCACCTTGGCAAAAGAGATTCAGAATTCATGCTTGTCCTCTAGCCAGACTCATGCCAGGAACTGCTCCTAGCAGCTCTGCCATCCACCAGCTCAGGGTTACCTTTTGCTTCCTACAACTTTGATGATCCCATCATATGTCCTGATCCTCAGGCTACAGCTGGGTGTTGTCCTTACCTCACTCATTTCTCCATCTCCAGTTCCCAGGGTTGGGAGTACAAATACACATAAGCAGCATGAGCTTAAAGGGCAGAGTTCTTTAGAGCAAAGACAGTCTTCATTTGCTCCTTTTTTTTTAACCTGATGTACATTCATACTGCTGTTACAAACAACAAATGATTATTAGAATTCCAGCAGATTTAGGGAAACAAAAGCCTTTAACTGTAGTAGAGGGAAAAAATTATGTATAACCACAGGAAGTTCACTATTTATCTACTGCTCTACAAACATCCTCTGCTAGGCTCTCAGAAAACTTTCACTATAGGAATATCTGACTATTTATTTTTATGCCCATTATGTGATTCGTGGAGCCTGACAGAGTCCAACACCCAACACTGAGTAGCTTAGTGCAGCCTTACAGACAAAACCTTTCACAAAAGACCAGGAAAGGTCTGTGGCAGATTTTTATAAAAATGTGCATTTTTACAGCCTACAAGTGTTACTTTAGTAAGTAATTTAGAACAGTTATCTTTGTTTATAGGTCTCATAGGTTATAAAAGCTCAGTCTGCTCAGCAGGCTGCCCACGATTAGAACTCCTCCCTGAAGAGTTCTGGGAGCTCTTCAAAGCCCCATGACAACCAAACCCTTACACAGTCCGCCAGATTTCTTCTTCCCTAGATAATTACAGTTGCTGCAACTGTTAGAAAAATAACAGTAAAACCAGCAAACACAGGTGAGTCCCTCTGAAGATGAACCTACCAAGTCCTCAACTGGAAGCATGCACAATTCTGTTCATCTAGAAAGATAAATTAAGACTAAAATTAATGCAGATAATGGTCACCAGCATTAATGAAAAAAGAAAAAGCCCAACCAAAGGAGATTGAAAGAGCTCATCTTGCCTAGCCTAGAAATTCAGAAGGCAACAGACTGACTACCTTCACTACTTCCACTGGAAAGCTACTTTTAAGGACAAGAAACCCACTTCCAACTTGAGTTTTTATTTTTTTGAACAGTAACGTTTAACAGTGACCTGTAAAAACATAGAACTGTAACTGGTCAACCCAACACTGCCTCAAATGACCCAACCTGGGCATCACCCTGAGCTACCACAGCACAGTTAGAGAGCCAGCAGGTCACACTGCCTCATCAGGGTGATGCAGCATACAGGGAAGTCTGAGGATAAAGAACCCCCTTGCACAAGAAAAATTACAAAGCATTCTCAGTTCACTGATGGTTTTATCAAGGAAGAGTAAATTCTGCTACTCTTCAGGCTGTTTGTAGTCCTTATGCATCACAAATTACTGTAGACATACGATGGGTATGCTGCTACAGCAAACACATACACAAGCAGAAGGATTAAAAAAAAAAAATACATTTCCAAATCTGCTTTTGGAAACCAAAACGGTTTTCCAACAATAAGGGATCTCAGGCAATAAAAATTATAGAATCCTACCAGAAAACATTTCTGTGAAATATACTTTAAAGTTATAGTCAAAAGGAGATAAATAGTTCTAACAAGATGACTCCCTATGTCACCATAGTACATGTGCCTGATGTGCAACTTTGTTCTTGGTTTTTTGTTTTGAGTTGTTCATGTTTTAGGTTTTTTTGGTAAAGCACAGTGCCTGTGTCAAAGCTATTAACAAATGTTATTTTCTTTGGAAAAGAGATGCCATGTTAAGGCCAAAATGAAGCATTCTCCTTGGCCTGTTTACAAGAGCTATTAGACACACTTTCCAACCTTTCTCTTCTTTCAACATCCATCTCCTCTTAACACCATTTTTTCAGATGCTGGAGTAATTAATTTCACACAGAAACACAGGCCTGCTTGCCTAGGAGAAACCAAGAAAGGTTGTCCTTTTTTTTTTTTTTTAAACCAGGGGCTGCACCAAAGCAAGACCAGAGCAGAGGCAGCAGCCCATGGACTCCTGCCATCCCAGCAGAGCCCTCAGCTCTTTCTGTCAGCACAGCCTCTTTGCATGACAAATAGAAACAATTCCACCCGACAAAGCCCCTGTTGTCTGCAGGGCTGCCCTGTACTGATCCTCACTTATTTAAGTAAGGAGAAAATAAAATCAAACCCGTGAGGCAAAGTTTGTTAACAAAACTATGGTTTACAGACGCCGCAGCCCAAGTCTCTAGAGGCTGATGAGTTGGTTGGCTACACCTCAAAATAAGGAAAGGCTTTAACTCAGGCAGCAGATGGCCCGAGACGGCACTGACCTTAGAAGAAAAAGAACACACAATCACACAGTGACATTTTTAGGCCTCTCTTCAAGGGGAATCCAGTGGATATAAAGGCTGCTTGGAACCACAGCGTTTAAAAAAACAAAACCAAACACGCCAATCCAAAGCACCTGGGAAAGGACACTCTTCCCAGCGCAGCTCTGTTGCCTTAGTTGGGCACAGATCCGGCAGTTTCGGGGTTTTCTGCCCTCCTCCCCGTTGCTTCAGGCGTCAAACCCCAGCCCAAGGGCTCAGCACTGAGGGGCTCGGTCACTGCGGGGCCCTCCCGGCCCCTCACTCCGCCTTCTCCGCACCCAGCCCCCAGGGGGTGATTCGGTGTCAGCCGGGGGCTGGGGTGCGGAGAAGGCGGAGTGAGGGGCCGGGAGGGCCCCGCAGTGACCGAGCCCCTCAGTGCTGAGCCCTTGGGCTGGGGTTTGACGCCNCCCGCGGGGAGGAGCGGCTCCTCGGTCACCTCACCGGAGAGGCTTCGCAGGGTTCCCCCCCGGCCCGTCCCCAGGCGCTGAGGGGGCTGAGGCCCTGCCCGCCGCTGCCTGAGGGGCAGGAAAAACGCAGAGCCGTCTTCTGGAAGCGAGGGGCCGGGGACAGTCGGTGTTGTGCACCGACAGGCAGGTCCCTTCCAACCCAATTCGTTCTAGGATTCTGCGTTTGATTCTACGACTTCGTTTTCTGCGGAGAACATCACACTGCCTCCGAAGGGCCTTTTTAAAAAAGTCCTAAAAATAGCCTGTCCAGGGAGCATTCTTTCAAGAAGTCATGCACTGAATGATGTATTTTTCCCAGTAAAGTCTATTTCGGCCTGAAGCTTAAGTTAATATAAACGTGGAAAACCATAAATAAACAATAGGTTTCTAACATCTTGTTTAGCTACCAAAACCCCAAACTATTCACAAATTATGCTGGACAGACGCTGTGCTGCAGCAGGAGCAGTGGTGTGGCTGAGGACAACATCCAGCTGTCCCATTTCCACACCAGCTCCATCAGCTGTACAACCAAGAGAAACCCCACAACTAAGTCCATTAACTGGGCCAAGCAAAGTCCTGAAAAAGCTGAATATTTCACTACTAATACATCTACATATTTTACAGAAGATACATGAAAAGACAGTAGAGAAGTACCATGCACATTTTCATTATTATTCACTCCCAGGCACTCAGACATTCTGACACTGGCCTAAATACAAACAAAACCAGTACATGTATGTATTTTTATACTAGGCAGACTCAGAGCATCTGAGGATCGTTTTTAGCTTTTCTATTCCCTCACAAGCTAAAAGGTACCTTCTTAAACAACAGAAAACCAATTCAGAGACACTTGCTGAGACACTCCCATGAGAGTTAGCACTGTTTTTTTCCAAAACCGTGTTTGCTTGAGCTGCCCTTCCCCCTTTTCAAAGTTGATTTCCTTCTCTTTAAGGCTGATAACAATTTTCAACCATAGGCACCTTCACTCTCTTTTTACATTAGCATTTTTTTCCTGATTTTGAGTCGCTAGCCAAGGCAGGGAAGGGCAGAGAAGCTGTAGGAGTTACACTACACGGGTCAGTAAACTAGAAGCAGGGAGAGGGAGGTTTTGAACCCTCTAAAGCTTGTTGGTTTCTTCTGCTAAGCATGTATTTACTTCCAGAAGTTGCCAAAGGAGCCATGAGGAGGAACAGTTCAATTTGTGTTCCCAGTTAACCCCAGAAGTCTCTGTGCAGATGACAGACTTCAGGGTAGAGTCCAGCACCAGGACCTACTCACCTTGTCCTCGGATCACAGCCAGGCATGCTGCCACCAGGATGCTCCAGCTTTCTTAGCAGTGCCTCCAGGAAAGCCAGGCAAGTCCTCAACAGATGTAACATTAACAGAAATAAAAGACCAACAAGAATGCTGACTTAGAAAATATGCTTCTCAGACTTGCTTTACATCCGTTACATAAAAAAAGACACAAAATCCTTCCAAGTCTCTAGAAAAAGTTTGTACCTCCTATCTGCAAATCCAGACAGTTTACCAGAACTGAAACGCCACTCACACCTGCCTTGCAGCTGACTTTCATAAAAGAATAACATCTTTCAGAGGTCTGGAGAGTGAATTACCACATTTCTAAGTCTCGTTCCCCAAGCAGGAATCACATGAGCAGAGAGCTCACTTCTTGTTCAGGCAGATTTAAACAAACCAGTGGCATCTGTTTAACATTTAAATAAGAGCTTGCCCAGGTGTTTGTAATGACATCAGAGGTGTGCATGGACACCTGCTAGCCTTTATTTTTGGGAGAGAAAGATTTCTGCTTGATTGATGACAAACTTATGTTATTGATCAAACTTTAAGGGATTTTTTAATAATCTCAGTGCAGTTTGTGAGTGAGGACACAGGGAAAGCAAATACAGAAATACTATCCCATTGCTGGGGCATACAGTTTTCAAAGGCACTACATTCAGTTCCTAGGAAAAGAACAAATAAACATTGCTCAGTAGATTCCAAATAATAATAGAGATCACCTACTGCACCATCACCTTGTCATCAAACACTGTCCTAAGACAAAGGCTTGAGAAGCAGGGCTGTTCCTGCAGGTGGACTGCTGGGGACCCGACTGGGCTTGCTACAGAGAAACCACAAGTAAGCCTTCACTTCTTGGAAGGCTTTTACACAAAACTGCTGCTCTCAAGGCCTCACTGAGCTGGCAGAGGCAAAATGCCGAGGGGAATATCAGCCCTGAAAATGAACTGCTGCAGAGGAACAATGTGCTTGAGCCAAGGAACTGAGTTACACTTACTCTTTTCAAGTGACTGACTGACAAGACAGGAAACGCATGGTTTAATGCATATAGCAAGTGGTAATTAGTTCTGAGACAGGGAGAAATAAAGGAGGAGATTGAACCAAGGCTCCTGCTTGATCATGCAGAAACCCTACTATGTGTCTGTAAATAAGCTGTGTCATACGGTAACCGTATCACACAAGTTCCACAATACCCACACGTCACTTTCATGGATCTCATTTCCCTAGTAAAGATAAAGGCTGTCAGAATATAAAGTGATAAAACAATCCATAAAACATCCAGCATCTCTGCCTCCTGCCTCTCTTTCATCACTCTGGCAGCAACAGCTCACGACTAGGAATAAGAAAGAAGGCTTTCCAGTCCTCCAGGTGCCCACACCCTCACCACACTGTGCACAGCAGATAGAGACGACAAGAAACCAGCTCAAGAGGTTTCTGTAAAATGACCAGAGGTCACACCGGCACCACCACAGGTCACAACGTGGGGTTTGCATACACAGGATGGCTCCAAAGGAGCCTCCATGCCGTGCCAGGCCCTGAGATCAAACCCGTGAGATCTTTTGGTGTCACGCTCAGAGCCCCAACCAGGCCTTGGCCATGTCCTGTTCCTGCTGCTGCCGCAGCACAGCCCGAAGAAGCTTTTCCTGGGAAGTTCCTGAAATGCCGAGCAGGGAGCAAAACTTTCATGACAAAAAGCTTGAAATACCTAGCAGGGAGCAAAACTTTCATGACAAAAAGCTGCTAGAACACAAGCTTTCCATTTTCCCCTTCACGCTGCCGGTGCCTGAAGGAGCCGCCTGTGATGCCGGCTGCGCCTCCCGAGGCACACAGCAGCCCCAACGACCAGCACCTGGGCCATTACTGTGCGCATTTACTAAACGCGACAGAAACGAGATTTTTTTCCCGGGGAACTGAGTCCCGTGGCAGCCCATTCCCCCCTTTCCCTCCTTGTCCTCCCGGGGAAACCCTCCGGGCACCGGCGCCGCGGGGCAGCAGGGACCGAGCGCGACCGCCAGAGGGCGCCAGGGCACCGCGCGCTGCTGCTCCGCGGGCGCGCAGGATGCAGGCGCCCTCTGGCGGCCGAATGCAGACACAGCACAGGGCCGGACCGGCACCGGGACCCGGACCGGGATCGGCGACACCCGGGGGTCGGGGGGAGCAGGTGTTGGAGGTGTTTCGAGATGAAAGTTGGTTTCAGCAGGAGCAGATGGGGTGTACCCAGACTGTTCCTCGGGAAGCATTCAGTGATTCATTTTTAGACTGCGGAAACACACGGCTAAGTCGCACCGTAAGGACTGCCAGGAGGCAGCGGAGCTGCACGGAACTTCATTAAAATACACCAACTCCTGGCACATCGGACAGAGTCGGAGGATACAGAAACTACAGGGGAACAATCAAACAAAACCCCAACACAAAACAAACAAAAAAAAGTCTTACCTACTAATCCCAAATTATCAACCAAATGAAAAAAAAACTAAGTTATTGGAGGAGGAAAGAAGTACACACGCAGAACTAAATGTTCCCATTCTTTCTAGATATGAAACATCAAAAAAATATATTTCACCCTAAACCTAATACTTCCATCTCTCTAAAGCAACTCTCCTTTTACAATGCCATGAGGTAAATTTATCCCCCCTGCCTTATCAGCCATTTACTTTCTACTTTGGGAAAACCAATAGTATCTGACTTCTACACACTGGCAATAAATAGGCACCAAACCCCTCAATCCAGATGTTCCCTATTGCAACTGGCAGGTTACTGTTCTAGCTAAAAGAACCAAGCAGGGATTAGTTTAAATTATCTCATTTTAACATAGATGTTTATATTTTGCAACGGTGAGAGGAGGAGAGGTAAGAGTCCTTATTCTTCCTTTCAGAAAAGGTACAGAGAGGGCTGTATGCCCTCCCCACTCTACAGCTGCTCTAGAAGACCTCAGCCACAGAGCACAGCACCAGCTTAGCTTCAGTGTAGCTTCAGGAGGCACAAAGGAATGTCAGATTGGCAAAGAACATCACGTATGAATGTTATTCAAGAAACACAGCCACACACCAGCACAGCGTTCAGCCACACACACATCTTGTGTATCCAGCATCAGCATCCAAACAACACTCCCCGTTTCCACAGGGACTGGACGGGTCTGACCAGCAGCCTGCTACACTGCATCACAGAATTTCTATAAATCACACAGTATAATCCTATAAATCATACCAGATAATTCCTAATTAACTTATAACCGCTTTCCTCTCTTAGCAAAAAAAGGATGTCAAGTGTGTACCTTCAGCAGACTCGTGGCAGTCCTTCATTGGCCCAGATCCAGGCAGCTGGAAGCATCACCCCAGGACAGCCACCAACAGCTATCTAATATACAAGGCTGTTACAACACTGCCAGCCAATGAGGAGATGGTGACCAAACTCACAACTATGCTTCACCCTTCTTGTGTGCAAGGAACAACACTCCAGCATTTCAAAACTGGATTTCAGGTGGAATGAGAAAGATTTCTCCCCACATCCCTTACAGTCCGTGCCACTGGGTTTGTTTTGTTTTGTTTTTTTTTTCTTTTGACCAAGCATTTCTTACGGCTCTTACATGGTGAAAAGCTGCTGCTTAAGGGTAATGACAGCCTCCTAACTGGCAACTGCACCGAGTTGCCATTGTAATGAGCCAAACTACTGTAAAACAGATGGGACACTTGGCCTATTTGATCACATCCCTCATCACATCAGCACCTCAACAAGGGACAGGCTGCTCCCCCCCCAAGGTAATCCTCATATTCCTGAAGTACAGATCAAGCTTGGCAGGTTTTTCCTCAATGAAGAGGAGTCTTTAAGCAGCTACTGAAGACACACTGCTGCCTGCTAGCTATGCTGTCACCTCTGGAAGGCTAATTCTACTTTACTCTTCGATGGCAAAGGAAACCTAGAGACAAAGGAAGCTGCATTAGCAACCAAAAAGAAAAGATGCCCCCGTCCTTAGTAACAGTCACTCTGCAGAGGAGATCCCTTACTAGTTCAAAACTTCTCCCACAACTTCCCACAGAGACAGGATAATTTCCTCCCCAGGAAAAGCTTTGCAAGCACAATAAGCAGTCAGGGATGAGAGCCATAGTACTGTATTAGCAAAACAACATACATTGATTCAGACCTTCTCCCTTCAGTTTCTTGGGACTTTTTGGTCCATCAGCTTCTTAAATGAAGACTTCTCCTCTCTTCAAGACTGCCTACAGTTTTCTCCTCAACCAGAAGTACCATCCTTTTTGTTTTCCCACAGTCTAATATCTTAGGAGTCAACCCAACAAAAATGACAAATACCCCACTCAGTCCCCAAAAATTTCAACCATCCCACATGACAAGTTCTGCAGGCTCCTCATGCCATCTCCACAGGTCCTTCCCCATTTAGGACTTGATTCCAAACCAGCTGAAATCACGAGGACCAGGCCTTGTGATACATGGCACTAGCACTCACTCCATTTCTTCTGAGCAACAAATACATTTATTACTGGCACCATCCACTCCATATCCTATTTCCTATCACTGCCTAAAGGGGAAAATTTCCAGTTGTCTTGAACTTGACAGCTACCTCAAAGACAAGCAAAGCCATTAAGGTTTCAGAAATAAAAAATAATCAGCCCTGAGCAATAAACACCTTTAGATGTTACAAGAGTTCATTTTACTATTAGACTTCCTGGCTTCAGATCAATCTACCAGAGATGAAGAAAAAAACCCACATGTAATCTTGCTTTATATGAGAATAAGATACTACTGAGAACAAGAAACCTCTTCAGTGCTAGTTAGAAACAGATTTAAACAACATCCAAGATCCCACACAGAAGAATTTGCACACATATAGATACTAGAGAGATTTGTTAAGATGAAAACATATTTGTCACCACAGATAAGGAAAATAACTCATCCAAACAGAAGATGTTGGCATAAATTAAATCTGTGATAAAACAAGTTCCTATTCTAACAATCACCTACACATCTGATACAATGGAAGATCTGACAAGGTCTGGGACCTCAGGAGCCTTACACCACTCTCTTTGGAGAGAGGGACAATTCCCACACGAATTTGCATTCATTATATTTTCTTCCTCCTCTGCTTAAGCATCATGATAGTTATTCATTGTGTATGCAAATCAGTGATGTTTCCCTTACAGCTGTGTTTATGCATGGCCTGATTCCAGCAAGGTTACGTGTTAGAATCAGGAGACAAGTACTAACTATATGAAGGTTTTTATTGTAAGAATTGTACCACTAAAGTCTTGGAGAGCCTTCTACAGAACCCATGCACTGCACTGTATGCATACAAAGCCTATCAGACAACCAGAGATTACGGGAGGAGATAACAGGCTAGCAGCAGAATGTCACCTCACCAACATGTGGGTTGCATGAGAACCCCAGAGCATGCAGAGATTCAAATCCACAGTATTATCAACTAAATAAAAAAAATACACCTCACTGCAGTGTCACTCTGGTCTTTACTTATCTTCATGTGAACCACTCTTGAAAGGGTGGTCAAAGTACTTTTAGGATTTCTAAATATATAAACATGTTAGTTCAGGGGGCTATCACATTTCAGGAAAAATAATCACTACCTGAAACTTGGGAGAAACAGAATGTCTAGAGATAAACCCTATCACAGAGATGTCCCTGTTCTCATGCAGGGAAGTTTCCTCTCTGAGGTCTAACATGAGGCAAGGATTTCAGGCTGCTCTGCAGTAACTAAATTCATTAAATCTGACGGATAAAACATTAATTCTTTACACTTCCAGTGCAAGCTGTTGCCTCCCGCCTTTACCTCTAAGAGCACATTGAAATTATTTCTTTGAAAAATATGCCAGATCTTCAAGCGCTGCTTCCAGGTATTCCTTAAAACTATTTCCACTGTCACAAAATTCAACAACATTTTAAATCTAGGCATCCATTATTCATGTTTTCCAAGTGTGACCCAGAACTTGGGTTTAAAGTTAAAGAACACTTCGTAGGTTATTGTAAACCAGGGACTTCAAACCATTTACATGAGGGGGCAGGTGCTCCTAAAAAGTCAAGAAAGAGGACATTAAAATACACAAGAGGATATTGTGCATTTGCCCAAATAGCCTGCTTACATTCACAGGCCTAGAGGGTAACTGGAAATCCTGAGTTTCCAAGATGGTAAGTCTGCAGAGCACAGTCATTCCCACACATTGTTGTGGCCGTATCCAATGTTGTTACTACAGCAACAGCACGTAGAGCCTGGCAAAACCTCTGGATGGCCAGTGGTATCAGTCAGCCTAACACGCTCTCCTCCTCCTTGGAAGTGTGACACAGCAGCAAGACTGCTTACCTGGAACTCGTGATGCAACCTGGGAAAACCAAGGCTTGATAAATGTGTAAAATTTTCTTGAAAGAGTATGAAAAGCAAGCACATACTTGCATCCACCAGGATGTTTGTCTTCGTATCTGCTGAATCAGCATAAGAGCAATCTAGAAAGCAGTCTGAAAGCATCTCAGCCACCTTAAAACTCTCTATTCCTTGCCAGTCACATAAGCACATTAGAAAAACCTTTCCAAGTCCAAGTTTGGGTTTGCTGCTACGAGTCAAAGTACAGTTAAAGAGAGCAGAAGGAAAGGATTAGTAAATTTAAATAAAACCAACAACCCTTCTCCAGGCTAAAAGGCTTATAATTTATGCTCACTTATAGGTAGTGTTATATTCAGTAATTTAGCATTTGTGATGTGTACATATTCTTTCTCCTTTCGTTCAGCTAGGAATCCATGAATCCCACTTGTTTCCAACAGCTAGATCTGGGATGCTAGATATCAAAGTAGTAAAACAAAGGCAGCTGCCTTCTCAGAGTGGAATTGAAATACTTAATCCTATCTTTAAAATCAAGCACTACCAACTGCCTTGTGAAGTGGAATTTCTCAGGACAGCCATTTTAGAGAAAGACATCTGTAAAACCTTATTACATGCATGAGGAAAGATGTCTGATGGGCTAGAAAAGGAGAAATATATTGATAATAAAGAGTATGTGGAATCTGCATGTGACCCAAATGCATGCAGTAAACCAAACAAATTTTTAAAAATATAATGAAGGCTTTGGGACAAAGCTACTTATTAGATGGGCAGCGTTTTAAAAGACAAGAGAACTTAGGAAGTACCATCTGGGGTTTGGGGCTTGAATTACTGAATGACTCCTGACAGAGAAATCAAAGAGAAAAAGGAGAGGAGGAAGACAGCTGCTGGACAAACCATCAGGGGTGCAGAGTGCATCTGCCAGTCACTGGCACACAACAGAAGTTGAAACCCTGTGAACAAGGGCAAGACAAGGTCAAACTGGGAGGAGGAGGAAACACCAGATGGGAAGGGGGGAAAAAGTATCATGGAAGAAAAAAGGAGATGTTAGAAGCAGCACTGACTGTGCAGAGAGGTCAAGGAGAAGAAGAACAGAACAGGGATCTTCAACCATTTCAGTGACATAAATAACATGTCAGTCAGCAATAAGCACCCAAAATGGACTCAGCATGAGAGAGGCTGAGATGGAGGTCATAGAGCCTCATGTTCTAAGAGGGACCAGAGTTGGCTCAGAGCTAGAATGACCAAAAAGATGAGGAGAACTAAAGGTCCAAGAAAGTGCAATACTCCAGCATAAATTACCATATGGGATAAGTCAGTCATTAAGTAAAAAGCCACTGGCAAGGGAAGAGAGAGCAAACGAGTTAATGGGGCAGTGACTTGGCCCCAAGTCCTACACACACACCTTCAGTTGGTTTAATGTGTGTCCTGTAGGCAAGGGAGACAGGAAAGCAGGGTTTTGAAAGTAAAGAATAAACCCCAGTGGAAAGCCAGCACAGAAAAATGACACTGACACAAGGAGGAAAAAAACCTCACTGCTTATGTGACACCAGCTGCCTCAGGAAGAGTTCTTAAGATTTATTCATCCTGACAGAAGTAAACTAGAGCAAAGCTTCTCAGTAGCTACTGATGACAGAATTTATGATGATAAAATCGATCTTGATTTGGTAAACTGCAATGCTGTCACCCAGTCTAAAACCCAGCACTGAGGAGGGGGAAAAAACAACACAGGCCAGACATACAGAGATCCCAATTGCTGATGAATCTCAGTCTTACAGCCTCCAGGGCAGATTCTTCATTTTCTGTGTATTTTGCAAGTACAGCTAGATGGCTTATCAGCTTCCTGAGACTAACGGGATCAATATGTAGATGAGTAAGCTTAAAAAGGATAATAAAATTACAACAGACAAAATAATCTAATTTATGGAGCACAAGCAGGCTAAACAACACAAATGCCACAAATAAAAGCTCTTGCAAGGGAAAACATTTACCAAGTGAGAATCACCACGATAATACTAACACAGAAACAACCCCCCCAAATTATCTTACATTCCTTAAACTCATTTTGTTTCAGCACAAATGTCCCTGGGGAAAATAAATTATAAAAATTCATTTAGGTGTGCAGAAGGCCATACTCAATCACACACAGCACTTGTGAGAGCCTTTAGCATCAGAATGTGTTAACACACATTCACACATTTCAACTTAAATACAAACTGAAAGTCAAACATATATGGGATATAAAGATGGAAAACCAGCCCTCGTACACTAGCCAACTCCAACAGAATACCAGCCATCCAGGCCTGTGGCTCCAGCCACCTCATAGTGGGTGGCTGGGCTGGTTGGTGTCCTCCTCAGGGCTCCCACTCACCAGGAAAGACATCTGAAGTCACTGACTGATCTGACCCTTACTTGACACAAGACAGAGGTCTCAATAACATTAGTCTCCTACATTTTAGTGCAACCCAGCTGCCAAGAGAAAAGAGCTGCCCTGCCAGTGCTTCAGTGTGCATCAGACATAAGATTGGCACCAGGTGAGGCCCAGTCCTTGGGACTGACCCAGCCTGGGAAAGAAAAGTCAGCTGCATCCCTGAGAAAGAAATCCATGCTAAACTTGTCTTCCAGAACTGCTTGAACTGTAAGGTCCTGTATTCTATTCCCCAAATTTGTCAGAAGAAAGGAAGAAAAAAAAAAAAAAAAGGCAGCTAAATGGAATCCCTACCAAAAATGAGTGATAACTTAGCCAGCTCTAACAGGAGTGCTTGTTGCCCTCACGGTAAGAGCTGCTTTTCCCCCTCCCCTCTCCTTTGTCCCATCAGTCTGCCTTTTGCAAGCCATCTGAATTTTTTTAATTGCAAGAGGTCATGAACCTCTGAAATCTCCCCATTGTTTTGGGGAAACCAGTTTCACACTGGTATTGGAAAAACTACAAAGGGTTTCTATTATTTTTTTTCCATTAACACAGAAGACAAATGTTGCAGAGCTCCAAGCTTAAGAGTATCCATAGGGTTCCCATGAACGACAAATGTTGCTTGTTATTAACTGACATCAATTAGATTTCCAGAGATTAATAGATCACAAAAGAAAACTTAAAAGAAAGCCAGCTTTGAATCCAAATACTGTTGTGGCAATAACTGTCAGAAGCAGTTTCAGATGCACTAAAACAACCCCTGTTTGTTGTGCTCCTTAATTAGTTTATGTCAAAAGGGATGTCTAGTGTCACATGGAAGCTTTTAACTATAAATAAACCACCACAAATATTTTCTCCCCTGAATCAATTGACTTAAACTACCCACTGGCAAAATGTATATAATCCAGTCATGAGGATTTCTTGCTGCTCGAGGAAAACCCTTCCATTTTAGATGTAGTGTTGGGGGATGTAGTTTAGGGGGATATGGTCTTGGGGAGAACTTTGTAGAGCAGGGATGATAGTTGGACTCAATGCTCCCAAGGGTCTTTTCCAACCTGAAAGAGTCTACAATTCTATGAATCTATGTATGCACCTAAACCATAGGCAGGATCAAACCAGGCCTCTGCAGTTACATTGCAGACTAACCCAGTGAACACAACACGTTGCTGCCTGCCAAGGGAGAAATCATTCACATTGGAATCCATTTCAAAAGATGCAACACCACAAGCAGCTCTTCTGAGCAGGGCAGAAATAGCAGCATGTCTAAGTCCGTTTGGGTATCACTAAACAGCCATGGACCAAGCCCACAACAGGTCCATGGCTGGCAGGGCATGTTGTAATTCTAGCTGGGAACAGCTGCCAGGGAGCCTGATCACCCAGCAATTCCCGGCAGCCCAGCAATTCCCTGTGCCAAAGCACAACACAGATGAAGCCAGTTCCTAGACCATGACACAGGCAGAGACTTGACACTATGTGGGAAGAGAATTTCCATTTGGAAAACTAATTATTTGGGAACAAGCCAGGTGGTCAACTTTAGAGTGAAAAATCATAGAATGGTTTGGGTTGGAAGAGAACTTAAAAAGACCACCCAGTCCCACCCCCCTGCCTGGGCAGGGACATCTCCCACCAGCCCTGGTTACTCCAGGCCCCATCCAACCTGGCCTTCAACACTGCCAGGGATGGGGCAGCCACAGCTTCTCTGGGCACCCTGGGCCACCCTTACCAGGAAGAATTTTTTCCTAATATCTAAGGTACATCTCCCCTCTTCCAGTTTGAGACCATTCCCCCTTGCCTTGTCACCACATGCCCTTGTAAAAAGTCCCTCCACAGCTCTCCTGTAGACCACTTCAAGTGATGGAAAAAAGGAAAATAAGAATTAAAACCTAATCAGATTTACCCTTTCCTACCTTCTCCTACTTGTACATGTGTAGAGGCAACCAGGTAACACAACCAGGTGTTGCCAGTGAGGAGGAGGAAGGGACGAACTCCTGTTCAGCCCACCCATGCCCAGATAGGGCTGGTCCCAGCTGTGCATGAGCAGAATTGGGGGACCAATAAAAGGTGAGCTTCCAGAGGTGAGCTCAGTTCACTCCTGACAGTCTGAACCAGGCTGAACAGTCTCCCATTTTTGTTTGGTTTTTTTTTTTTTTTTTTGGTGACCCTGATGTGTTTCCAACCCACAGCCTTCTGATCTGCAGAGTCCCTACCTCTGTGCTAGCAGGAGCTCACCCTGCCTGGCTTCTCAAAGCCCACCTTTTATTGGTCCCCCCAATTCTGCTCATGTGCAGCTGGGACCAGCCCTAACTGGGCACAGGTGGGCTTAACAGGAGCTCCTGCCTTCCTCCTCCTCACTGGCAACACCTGGTTGTGTTCACCTGGTTGCCTCTACATAGATGTCTTGTAAACAAGATAGTAATGTACTGAATCATCTGGAAACCAATGCCACACCGTCATTTCTTATATCTAAGTAATCAGTTGTGCTGAAATTACACCAACACACACAAACTTAAAGTTGTTGCAGGCACATTATTTCAACAGGGGCACTCGTGACAAATCCATCGCATTTTATTAATAAAACATTACAAAACATCCCTTTTATCCATCACGTGGATAAAAATCAGACACAATTAGGAGACTCATCACTTGCATTCAGGACCTACCATGGCAGCTACACGCTTGAAGATTTCAGGATTAATCCCAGTGCATTGCTTCAGACCCTTAAATGCTGCAGATCTGGATGCCAACATCCAGAAGAGCCCCCCACTCACCTGCCTCTCAAATGAGAGATGACTTTGTTTGACATCATCAACACACAACCTCAGAGGCACTTAAAACTGCCCTGCAAGGGTAAATTTAACATATTTCATGCAGAACCACAAGTATTTCCTCACTTTGCAGGGACACAAATTCACACCCCACCACGTTACAGTGGTTTTACTGAAAACACCCACATTGCAGAGACCACCACCCAGCAGCTACAAGGTCAGTGCTTCACCTGGTAATATATTAAGTACATCTGGAGATTAGCATTCATAATTAGCATGTGATTACAATATTTAGGGCCAGGCTTTGGCAGGAACCAAGAACAAGCCTTGGATATGAGCCAACCTGACTCCACGGGGCACCTTCTCAGTGTCAGCCAGACCAGTGCTCCCCCTGAAGTGCCCCTCTGTCCAAATGCTGGCTCCTCACACCACCCTCATGGCAATATTTAAGTGTTTATGTTGCCTTGTTCAAGTACAGATTGTTTTTGTGGCTTCACTTCATCAACTGTCCAACCGAACTGTACCTTAAATAAACTCACCTCTGAAAACAACAGCCCATGAGAAGTAGCACAGGGCTCTTTCCCTCATCCCTACTTTGAACTCCTAATAAAAATTATGTAAACACAAGAATCAAATTACTTAATTTTAGCCACTGGAGAGCCCAACCAGACAGCTTAGTGGGTTTGGAGTTCATTATTCTCTTTTACGCTCTTATAGAATTTAATTACCTAACATCTTGTGCTTTTAGAGGCCACAAGTCCAGTGCTGTCTGTGACAAAAGATTAACAGACTAATTATTTGACTTAAAATGGGAAAAAAGGCTTCTGGAGGAAAGCAGAGCAGACCCAAACAACCCACCACTTCTCGAACCTGAGACTGGTGTTTCTTCAGTTCTATTTTGAGACTCTTTATCCTTGCTGCTACATTTGCCTTGTGACTCTTCCCAAGGACCTGCCTCAGCCAGGGTGTGGGGCTTACACTACATTAAGTAAATTTAAAAAGCAACACTATAAAAAAAAAATAAATCAAAAAAGCCCAAAAGACAAAACACCATGCAGAGCAAGAAGGTGAGTTTACTCCACCAGGCCAAATTCTTCAGAATAAAGCTGAAATGCCCCTCAAATCTATGAAGTTTTTCTGCATTTATAAATTAATGCTTACATTCACCTCAAAGGCAAATCTGTGGACTTTACGTGCAGAGTTTAAGCCCCAAGGAAACCAGGCAACTTCAGTGAGCAATCTGGTACACATCCGCAGTGCTCTGTCAGCAATTACATTTAATCCACAAGTTGGATTTACCAAATCTCTTACTCATAAGAGCAGAAGGAACACTGACGCAACCCAGCTGAGAAAAATACTGGTGTAATCACGATGATTTTTTTAAAACTACATGGATGCATAAAAAAATGAAGTGCTAAAAGCATCTAATTCAACAACATCCTACTACTGGTAAGGGCTACATTTATAACTCAGTACATTTTCATAACAAAATGTCCTATATCACTTGACTAAAGCAGACCGCTCCTTCAAATGACCTCAAAAAACTTCTGAAACGAAATCCTCCCTGCAATACTCTCAGCTTTGGGCCCCCGTCCTGCATAGCTATCCCTACACGAAAGCTCTCATTAGATGATGCTGCTGGTTTAAAAGGACTGGGACCTTATGTAAATGGATGTTATTGCCTTTAATTGCTGGCATAATTATGGGAGTGCCTTGCAACTGAGTAAGGCCACATTAAGCAAACTTGCTGGAAACTGCGCAAACCGCTCCGCAGCGTATTGGATGAGCATCAGGATTGCCACAACTGGTACTTACTCAGTCCCACCACCAGCCCACTGCAGAACACTACAAAATCAACTGACCCTATATGGGATCTTTCCAAGTATTCCTTGGTTTAGTATGTTTTTGCCTTGTGTCAAGTAGTTTCTCTTCAACAATTAGCAATATAAAGTGTTCCGTTCAGAATAAATGGTTCTAAAGATGGAAAAACTTCATTCTTCAAATCTGTTCAATATTGATACACTTTTTTTTTCCTCCCCACACTCTGAATAGCCACGTGAGCACAACAGGAGCTGCCAGAGTCAACACTGACACAGGCAACAAGGTGTCAAGAATAAGGAACAAGAGCCCCTATCCATTTCAGCAGCTACACACACACAGCCACGAAACCATTGCTCATAGCAGACACAATGAGGACCTGATGACATGAGGACCAACAAGGGGTTTTCAGTTCATCCAGAGACAAACAGTGGCCCATCACTGGGTTTCAACAGCTGATTCTGGGTCCCCTTAGACCAGAGGGTTTGGAACTACCACCAAACCGCATGAAATCCATTTCCACGCCCTGGGTTGGGGCCAGGCACGGATGAAGAGGGCAGCTGCCTACCATAATGCTTGCAGAAGCAAAGCAATGGCTGTAAACAAGAGCAATCCTCTGAGTCACTGGGCAGAAGTCACGGCCACTCTACACCCAGTGACACCCAATTTTCTGTGGCACTCAGGGTGCCAGGCCAAGGCTCCCCAGTCCCGTTAAGAGACCTGCCAACAAAACCTGCCTTGTCTCAGCTTCCCCATCCTGCCCATGGCTGCCGGAGAGCCCAGGAAGAAGCCAGGTTTATATTCCAGCCTATGTGACACAGTTTTCCTGGAAAAGGGGAGAACCTGCCTCACGTAACCAAGACTGAGCCCACATTTAAAAGTTTTGGAGTGTTTGCATCAGGGCTGTCATCCTGCATTACACAAAGTGCTGGATGAGCCCAGGAGGCCCCTCAGTCCTTGGGGAGAGTTGGCCTTTTCTGAGGAAGGGCTACAGCAAGCTAGCAGCAAAATCCCAAGGGGAGAGATAAAAAAGATGCAGATTATGTTTTTATGGTGTTGCCATTAGGAATGGGAAAGAACAACTAACCGGTTGGACCAGCGTTTGCCAGAACAGTGATTTTACAGCCAATGGAAAGCACCAACGCTCAGAGGAGCACGATGTAAATACACCTTCCCACAGACAGTTAAAAAACACGTATATCCCTCACAGCAGTTTCCAAAAATAACTCAGACATCAACTAGTCGCTGGTACACTACCATTCCCTCTCCCCACAGCCACATCTCCCAAGCCATCCTCTGCCTTGGCCCAGGGTTCCCACTTCCCACCTCCCCAGCCCTGGAGATGTCGGTCACCCTTACTGCTTGGAGGAGCTGGAAAGGGCAATCCAGACCGGGCTGCCCCAGAGAACACACGACACTTCCCAACCCCACACCCAGCTTTGCCCCGACACGCGTGGGGCTCCCCAAGGTGTGTGGGGGGGGCTGCCCCGGGGCTCCCCCACCCCCCTTTACAGCAGGAGATGGGAAGGGGCGAAGCGGCCCGGGGCAGCCCCCCC
>JAAWXA010000016.1:5367594-5391451 GCA_038090715.1 Florisuga fusca | reverse complement strand
CCTCCCGGGTGAAGCGCGGCCCCATCCCTCGGCAGCGCCGGTGCCAGTCCCGCCCGGGACGTCAGCCGCTCTCCTACTTTCTGCTCAGGGTTTCATGATGGGTTGTTCGGTTGAGTTTGTGTTTTTTTCGTAAAATGAGCCAAATGAAAACAAAACAAAACAAAAACAAAAAAACAACCAGCCAAACAAGCAAACAAAAACCCCAAAACTCAAATAAACAGCGGAGGTGGAGCAGCTGTAGCCATTTTGCAGACCTGGCCATGAAGGCAGCCAGCCCAGCTGGAGGCAGGGACCGACTTTCTCCGGAGAAAAAGATGTTTGTCGGCTCCAAGCACTCGCTCAGGAGTCAACAGGTGACCCCAGCACGGAACCAGTGGGTCCAAGCAGCAGCACACCCCAGCAGTGTCCCCAGGAGGGCAGGGACACACACACCTCGGGGCTGGGATCCCCCTCAGTGAGATCCTGGGGAAGCCAAGAGGGCGATGACAGCCTGGAAGTGCACCCAGGCCACAGCCCCCCACCTGGTCCTGCAGGAGCTTCTCCATCCAGGATCTGAGGACAATTTGGCAGCACAAGCATGGTGACAACAATCCGCTGGCTCCTCACTCTATCCTCATGGCAGTATTTAAGTGTTTATGTTGCCTTGTTCAAGTAGGAACATTATTTTTATGGCTTCGCTTCATCAACTGCTTCATCAAATCGATGGGTGTGCATGGAAGCTCTGCAGTTGTTATCTCATTGTACTGTAAGCACGTCCTGTAGGTGGTGAGGAGCAGGAGAGGCAGCCCTGTGCTCAGGAGAGCATTGCTATCTGTCCTTCAGAGCACTTGGCCTGCCAAGATAGGCAAACGAGTCTGGGGAGGGAAAAATACCACCACTAATGAAAGGGGCCAAGCAGAAAACATAGGAAGCTTAAGAAAGCACCAGTCTGTAAGAGCTTGGCAGCTAAAAATCAGAGTAATCCTGTAGGCAGGATGTCTGCCTGTGCATCTTGGTTCTTAGTCTACCTGCACATCTCATTCTGCTTCCCAGGCTCTCTCCAAGTCAGCTCAAGTCTAAGTTTGCTGTTTGGGCTGCAGGTTTCAGACTCCCACTGGTAACAAGCATTGTAACTACACTGACTCTGCCTGGGGATCATCTGGTGCTTCAAACCTTTACTGAACAAAAGTTTCTTTAATGTTAATTGCTTACAGAAATTAAGCCACATGAAAGAAAGGGAGCTTTTTTTGTAAACAGAGTATTGCATGGTTATCTCCAGGTGATGATGCCTCCTGTAATGAGGAAGCTCAGCAGCTGAGGTCAGTACAGTGCTCGGCATCACTTCCTTGAAGTGTGTGTAGGTGACTCAGATCAAGGGTTGAGTTACTGCAGTCTGAGACCAAACCCCACCACTCCTTCAGTCCTAAGCTGTACCAAAAGAAAGCAGTAACTCCCACAGAAATCCCCTGGAGAGCTGAAGAGCTTCTCGAGGTGCCAAAGTGCAAGTCATTGGCTCCATGGAGACCGAAGTTGCCTATTGGGTCCACCTTCTGGACAATATTTTGTCCACCTTCTGGACAATCCTTCTTCTGATTTTATCTGAAGTATTAACATTTCATTTGCTTTATCTCCTTAAGAAGCTCAAGTAACTTCACCTAACTCTGGCCTTCTCTGCATTAGAAATTTCATTGCCCACTGTTAACAGCATGAAGAAAAGGGATGATACAGTAGGTGCACAGGGATACCATGTTACTTACCAGTGCTGTTGTGGAGCAGAGTGGTTATCACTGGCAGGGATGGCATAGCTCAAAACGGGATCTAAATAGCTCTGATTTTGGTGTTTGGCTCCTTCCAGCTTGGAGCAAGAGCAACTTGCTGGGATTGTGAAAGACTTCATAAGAAATGTCCTGCAGCTGTGAGCCCTGGGGATGAGGGAGAGGCCCTTGATCTCACCTGCTCTCACGTAGAAACATCTTAAAGTCACAGTTTCTGAGCTTAGTAAAACCTCATCCCCCATGGTCCCTTTAAAAAAATAAAAAAATTAAAAAAGAGGTTTTTGCAGCTGGCATGAAGCATCATGAGCAGCTGAGACAGGGCCCGAAATGGAGCTCAGGGACTGGGCCCTGCAGCAGTTCACCCTCCTGTCCTTGGCCTTAGAAGTTAAGAAAACCCAACAAAACCACACAGCTGCAAGGATTCCGTGCTGGCAAAAGGGTTCAAAGGGATTCTTCCCCCATCCAGTCAGAAGTAGCTCAGTAATAGCCAGAAATTTCATGCAGGAGGTCCTAGCTGTGAAGGCAGTCTGGTGTGGGCTGACGGACAGAACCTTGCTGCAGAGCAAACAAGGTGCTTGTGTGTCCTTTTGGTGGTTTTTGTCTTCTGTTTAACCACGTGCATCTTCCTCCGTAGCTTTTCTTCAAGGTGGGAAGGCAAACCTTAGCCCTCAGCTCCTCCCATCATCTGCCTGCCGTGGGGCTTGTCCCTTCTTGTGCCTTCTTGTCCCAGAGGGTTTGGCATTGTGCAGCTGCCTGGGCTCCCAGAAAAGCAGCTGTGCTGCAGGATACAAAGTTTGCAGAGGACTTAAGTGTTTTTAAAAGCAAAACACATCAAATAGCTGATAAACCAGTACAAGAATTGCTAGAAATCTTGAGTTCTGCTCGAGATCTGTGCAGCCAACCCCTGATCAGGTTGGTTTTGTCCAGGTTAGGGAGGTGTAGTTAAGCAGGGGAGTGGAACCAGGAGCAGATTTATGGTAAGAAAAAACATATATCTGATAATTTGCATTTCAGAGGACTTGGGAGGGAAGAAGAGTTTAAGATAAATACTCACAAAGTTTCTCCCTGGGATATTTTGTCCCAGCTTGTGCTCAGGCAGACTGAGCAAGCAGGGTCATCTGTTCGGAAAACGTGTGACTGAGTCCCATGTCCTTCTCAAAAATAGTTAAATTAGAAACATTTCCACACTTGGGGACCTTGGAAAATGTTTTGCCCTAGACGTGCTTTTGTGGCTTCCAAGATCTGCCCAGTGTGTATTTCTAGCCCGAGGCTGAAGAAAAGGCCTCACAAATGCAGCTGCCTGCAGCTGCTGGCAAGGGAATGCATCTGATCAGGCTTATCAACCCACATTGCTGTGACAAGCCTCAACTGCCTGGGGACACTGGTGCTGCTAACTGTTATTTTAACAGGTTGCTTTCTCCTACTTTACTTTTTTAACTATGAGCCCATCGTTTTTATCTCTGGATGACAATAAATAAAAGATAGGTAAATCAATGAGAGGTTTGTAACTACTTTTGCTAGGTTGTGGTCAAGTTCCTCAGTTTCACTGGAAAGTTTAACCCGTTGGGTCCTTTGTTAAATTTCGTAGGAACTGGGCAAATGCAGGACTGTGCTGCATTCAGTTGTGCCAGGTAGCACGGTTCTTTTTCTTTAAGATACTTTGCAGTCTCTACCCAGTGGGCAGGATAAGAATAAAAGGCAGAAACATCAATCATTGAACTGGCAAGCAAAAGTTAAGATAATACAGTTACTGATGTAGTCAGACACTACCTTGATTTTTCTTTCTCTGAGTTATTTTATTTGTCCAGGCTATAAGATTTTAAAAAATTAAGTGGAGCCTTGTCCTGAAGCATAGAAGCATGTTAAGCTACCTCAAGACTGGTTTGGGAAGCCTTATCTTGGTGAGTGGGAATTCTCATTCAAGTCTGGTCAGAGCCTAAGAGCTTGCCTGGCCTTTCTCAGGCTCTTTGGAAGTGGGGAATCTAGCTGTGTGTGTTGCTGGAGTGTGTGGCTATTTTTATGCCTCACATTTTCTGTACACACAGCTGTAGTCAACTGCTGCTTCTCTAGCCCAGACAACTGAGATTTTCCATAACCTTTGGGAAAAAAACCCTTTCTTTCATCACAGGCCCCCCTCACAACAGGCAGCACATACGAAGATTATATAAATATTATATTAAGCACATTTTTTGGCAAATTGCTTGCATTTCTGTTGTGCTTCTTTCCACTGGTGTATGTGTAGTAGAAGCGATAAATTATGTCCCCAGACCACAATAGAGAGGACTACTTTGATGTATTTTATTTCCATGCCACTTAAGGATTACTCATCAATTAACTGCCTTGTTTTAGCTCCTACATTGATTTATCTAGCAAGAACTCAGACCCAGGCATTCTAAGATGAGATCCCTTTACTCCCTGTTATTGGATTTATATACTGTATTATGCCTTCTGGCCATAACTGAAGAGGAAAAGGTTTCCTGACCCTTCTGACTAACACCCTAAAGAGTATCTGCTAGGAGATGTTGGTGGATTGTTCTTGGGCTTACCTGCTTTCATACACTGGTGGGGAGAGCACAGCTTTTCCAATTAATTGGTTCAAGTTGAATGTGGTTACTGATTCAACAAGTTCTACAAGCAGACTGGCAAAGCAAACACAACAGTGTTAGTACACGAGATAAAAAGCAGCATAGGTATTTTCAGTGTGATTAAATGCAATATGGATTGTTGTCAGAAAATCTGCCCCATCAAATGAATTTTGATAGGGTAGCAGAGTTGCAGGGAGAAAAGGGTAGCTTGCTTGAGGGAGGCTTTTCTGGTCTAGACCAGTGAATATAAAGAATCACTTGTGCCCCAAGAGCTGGCTTAATCAGTCAGGGAGAGCAGGCTGGTTTCAGAAGACCATATTCAAAGGTCACCACCTCCACTATTTTATAAAAGGACAAAAAGATTAAATACAGACCACCCCTTTTCCCAGCTGCCTTGGAGACAAGGCAGCACACACATGCCTCTCTGGCACTGTGTATACACTGGGTATACTATTTTCTGTCAAAGCTTTGCACCACACAGACTCCCCAGGGTATGTGGGGTATCTGTGCTCAGACATGCACTGTAGCTCCACGTCATGCACCGTGACGATATAAAATAAATTCTGACAAAATATCAGTCTCCCAGCAAGGCTGCACCTGCTATGCTGGATGCTGCAATTGCCCACGTCCCCTTACTCTCTTTACTGCTTTGTTGTTATGGTGAGAAAAGCTGGGCCTCAAACATTGAACTCCCTGTTATCTCAGCTGATAGCTGCTGTGTGCAGCAGGTTAGTGTGTGCTAAAACAAATAAGATAGTAAAGAATATATACTTTGCACTGAGGGCAGGAAGCCTCAAAGTTTTTTGTTGTTGTTGTTTTCCCCCTTCAATTCCAGGGTGCCAAAACTAACACTGAGCTCTACCCAGCAGAGGATTACAGCTATTGATGTCTTCATTGGGAATTAGGACTAGTAATCTGTAAAATCAGAGGTTTTCCTCCTGAGAAGGATTATAGTCAAATCCAGGACAGGTCCTGGAGATTGTTCTGCTATAATATTGGGTGTCTGCTTGAAGCTGGCATCAGCAGATGAGAGCAGTGTTTGGAGCACTGTGTGGTTTCGTTTGTCAGCAGAGGAAGATCACTTTGCAAGGGATTTTGCACAGCACAAGCAAACAGCTTCACTGAGGTCAGTTCACAAGGCTTTACTCTGACTCTCCTCAGGCTGTTGGTAACACTCCTGCCGACTTCCTAGCGCCAGCACAAGACAGTGATTAGCCTGTTCCTCGGGGTGGAAAATAACTAGGAGAGGAGTTGCTGCCAAATCACAGCAGCAGAGATACTGCAAATAACACCAGTGTGCTGCCTCTGCCCATTGTGGCTGTAGTGGAGCACACAAACCAAGCTCCTGCACCTCTGTTTGGGTGCCCAGCCCTCTTGCTGGCAGATTTGAAAAAAAAAAAAAAAAAAAATCATGGAACAAAGTGGTTCAAGCTTCCAAACACAGAGGCATTTTTATTTACACAACCTGAGGCAGGGGCTGCTGTTGGTGCTGCGTGTTTAAACACTTGCTGAGAGCTTGCAAACCGTGCTTCAGGGTTTAGGTTTTTTGTTTTGTTTTTTTCCAAGCTTTTGAAATTGCAATCTGTTGAATCAGAGGAATGACATTTGATATCCCTGCAAGTGCTGTGAAACAAGAGGCGTCACATTCAAGGCGACAGCAGCATCTGTGGCCCCTGAAGACTGTTTTACATCTCTTTTAGATGGAATCATAGAATCATTTTGGTTGGAAAAAACCTTTAAGATTATCAACCATTAACCCAGCACTGCCAATTCCACCACTAAACTCTGTCTCTAAGAACTACATGTACACATCTTTTCATCTTTTAAATCCCTCCAGGGGTGGTGACTCCACCACTGCCCTGGGTAGCCTGTGCCAGTGTCTGGCAACCCTTTAGGGGAAGAAATTTTTCCTAATCTCTGATGTAAACATCCCCTGGCACAGCTTGAGGCCATTCCCTCCTGTTGCTCTGGGTAACACCTCAAGCCGCTCATAAATGCAATTGTCCTTGGACACATTTTTGTGCCTTCGCCTCCTCCCGGTCTCCTGTTTCTCTAAGGTGCCTCTCTCCACAGCTTTTGAGCTCCTTTGTTTTTGTGAGCTGCTCACCTTTAAGTTTGTTGGTGATGGGGAGTTAGGTGAGCTTACTGTGACTGCAGCTAAACAGAGCAACCAAAGCCCATGCCCAGACTCCCACATCCCCATGGCACTCCAGTCCTGCCTCCACGCTGTCTCATGCCTTGTACTGACCTGGTGGTGGATTAAAGTTGGTCTCACATGAACACAGAGTTTTGTCATCACTTTGTGCTGCTGGCATGATTCTCAATATCTCCTCCAAATTCAGGGCACTCATCTCTGTCTTCCTTCAGCTGCTTACAGGTAACCAGAGCAACCTGGGCTCTCAAACAACATCAGTACTGGGGTCACAGGCTTCTGCTGTAATGTAAACGGAATAAAAAGCATTTTAAACACCTACATGGCATCTAATTTCAAGCCATACAGTTGCTGTGACTGCTTTTAGGAAGGATTAAACTATTCAAAACTTGCTGCTTACTTGTACCTCGAGTCCAGAGGCAGTGGGAGAAGCTCAGCACCCAGCTGCAAGAGCTGCAGGAGAAATGGGCTGAAAGAACCTGCTTCCCATGCTTCTTGGTTGATTTTGGTTTTGTGACTTCTGGCCAAAGCTTTGTATAAAGTGGAGTGCAATGGTAAATGATAACTAAAACAACTCCGGAGGTCTCAAAATACAGTCACCATCTGGATGGTCATAGACAAATACAAAACTGAAAACAGCATCTTGGTGTCTGACTGGACACACTTAGAGGAATGTGGAAAATTTCTCTGTCTTTACTGATTTTGTCCTTCTTCCTCAGGGAACAAGGCAGAGGAGAAGTTTTCTTCTTAGCTTATTACCAGTCCTCTGATTTCCAACTTGTATCTGAAAAACCTGTGGATTGTTTGGGAGGGTTTTCTTCAGCCTGTTTTATGCAAGACTTAATCTACACCTTACCATTCAGCTAGGACTTTATGTCCTAGTCATACTGAAGCATTTAAAGGCTCCTCACTAGCAGTAGCTTCATTCTAGATCACAGAATAATCTTCCTCATTTCAGAGCAATCAGCAACTGGATTTTCTCTGCTTGGGATAGGTAACCATAGTAAATACTCCAGTTCCTTTGGGCAATAACATGGGGCTTTAAGCTACCTAGGCAAAAAAATCTTAGTGGTTGAAATGAAAAGCTGTGCAATGTAAGCCTGCCCTTACTTCTTTAAGCAGCACGTGGAAAAAGCCTAAAAAGCAGTTTTGAGTGAGCCCAGAGAACGACTAAGCTCCGAGCACAGCAGATTTCTCAGTCACCCTGAGCAGAGAAGATGGGAGCTGGTGTGAGGGCACCATGAGCGTGCTGCACCCACCAGGTGTGGAGCAGGCAGAGGTGGGACCCACATTGTGGGATCTTGGCTGGTTCTCTCCAGCCCAGGCTCTCTCTCATGTTGTGGGTGGACTCACAGAGCACTGCACAGGTAAAAGGTGTAGTGTGGTTTTCAGACCTGAAAAAAAAAAAATCAAACCAGCCCAGCAGATGTTCAGTGCATCTAAGCTGCCTGTTGGCAGGGCATGCCAGGTCTTTCTTGTCTCTGACCCTTGGAAGCTGGAGGATGATGAGCTGGGTTACAGGAAATCCAGTGTCTTGGGTGTCATTAGATATATGATAAGAGGGAAGAACCAAGGAATAACTACCACAAGTCAGATGAATAAAACAAATCCTCTTACACCTTTTGGACTATTGTTATGTGTTCATGCCCAACTTGCATTATTTCAACAAGAAACAGGTCTGGTCTGGGTTTCCAGCCTCAGATAAGCTGCAGGCCAGCACCCAAAGGCAAGTTTTCTTGCAGTGCTTGTGCAGCTACTGACAGGGTTAGACCCTTCTGCAAAGCCAGAAGAGCATCTTTCCTGATCCCTGTTTCAATGCTCTGTTCAGTTAATGGACTGAGATAACATAACTTTTGTGCCCAGTACAAGTCCCAAACCAGCCCCTAACAATGCACCAGATATTCAGAATCTCAGCACCTGAAGGCAAAGAACTGACTGAAAGCTCCAGGCACACAGCTGTGATACCTTCCAGGCATCAGGAGTTCTTGAAATTCAGACATTTTCTTTGTCTGATTAGAAGGGTGAACTTTGCTTTCGCTTTCAGCATGTAATACATGGTAAATATCCAATTCTCTGTAACTTGGGAGGAGTGTGTTTGAGTGTTCATTAAGTTAAATCACATTCCACATACAAAAAATACTAAGATAACATTGTTTCCAACATCCACACCCAACTTTTACCAATCTAACTATGTAACAATTAGATTAAACAATTAATTCCAGGCCAAAATCCAATTCTGACTAATTTTTAGGGGCGGGCACAAGCTTGGCAAAGAGCTTGGTGATAACCCAGTACATGTTCCTGAAACCCATGACTGGGGAATCCAAAGAGCTGGTCATGTCTCCCTGGGTACCTTTCTCAGAGCCACAGTCAGTGTAATAAGAAATGAACAAGTCAGATGTAGCAGCACTGAAGAAAAAAAATTCTGGTTCTTATGGGGGTCTGTAAGACTGCTGAAGGTACTCACAACCCCAAGTTATTCCTGCCAAAATGGTGGGTGGTAGTGACTGCTTTTTGGAAGAGATTGGTGCCCATCTTGAAACCAGGTACCTGGAACTGTTTTCATTGTCATAATGTTTTGCTGCTAAAACTGTGTTACCTGTACAAGCTCTCCTGCCTGTTACAATGAAGGAATCTGTACTGCACTTGCCCAGGGAGAAGGCAGGAGCCACCTTGTTCCCAGGAGAGAAGAAAAACAGCAAGTCCCTGCTGAGCAGTTTCCCTTCTGTCTTTCTGCTCTTCTGAAAGAGTTGTCCTCTGGCTCTGTGCTGCCACGTTACTTGGAAAAGGAAAGAACTGAAGGAATTAATTTCTCCTTTTTGCCTGGGTCCTGGGCTACCTTCTCCTGTGCCTGGCAGAGGTTTCTTCCTACACACTTGCTGCAGTTCTCTGCATTTCAGCGAACACAAAATTTAGGCTGTGATAACAGCTTGGATGAAATTTCCTTACAGTCAGCATCCAGGGACAAGACAACAAAGACCATATGACATTTCTGCAGCAGGGAAATACCAAACCTTCCATTTATTCCGGCACTGCAGGGCAAGAGTGAAGTCCAGCTGACCTGCACCATGCCTCTCGCTCCGGGCCAGGCCTTCAGCGATGCTCTGGCAGCTCCATCATTGCCCATCATTGAGCTCTGCCCACACTGTCCTTATGCTTAATGTCCTCACCTTTACTGCCCTAACACTCACAGGATCATAAACAATCCAGAGAAGGACTGTACCAAAAGGGAAGAGAATTCCTGAGTCCCACAGCCTGGAGATCAGACCCCTCCTTTGCAGCAAAGCAGCTGCAGAGAGGGAGGTGATGCTAAAGCTTTACAGAGCAGGATTGGTTTTGTTCCTCTTGTTCTTACACTGGAAAAAACAAAGAGAAGTAGAGGAACCAAAGCAAGGAACGGGGGGAGGCACACCTCCCTGTCCTTCCATTTCCTTTACACAACTTTTGTGGCTTTTTACTTTCAGCTGATCAGCCCCTGGGAGACTGCTGAAGTGTGGGAAGGGAGCATCATCTGGGCACATACCTGTTCCCATGTGGAAACTGTGCTCTTCAAACCACGGAGCCCTTCTCTGTCTAGAGAGGAAACAGGCAGAAAACAGGAAGAGATTTCTATTTTCTTGCATTTGCTCAGCTTGGGAAATGAACTTCTCCACACTGCTGGAAAAACCCAAGGGAAATAAAGGGGACCAGGGGGCCTGGGTAAGACACAGGGAAGGTGCAGCAGCATCTGGCTGAGGAGGGAGCCCACACAGCCAGCACTCTGGACACTGGCTGAAGCTCCTGCCGTGCTGCTACCCTGCTCTCTGCCAAAGGCTGTGGTGCAGCAACTCAAAAGCCACCAGTACAGCAAAGACACTTCTGGAGGTCTCAGAAGTAACCAGCTGGAAAGCTTCCCAAACAGAGCGTGTGATTCCTTCACCCCAAGATGGACATCTTCATCTAAGCTGAACCAGGGGAGCAGTGTTTCAGCTCAAGCCTTCCCCTGAGAGCTCTGGAATACACATTACAGAGTCAGCAGCCTGGGTTACAGAAATGGGCCCTCTTCCCTAGCCTTCAGGGCTGAACTGGTTTGCAAATGGTCTGCCAGATGAAAATCAAAGTGGGGACACTGCTTTCATACCACAGCACCCTGCAGGTGAGGGGCTGAGAGGGGTCCCTGCACACCCACAGCTACAGCCACACAAGCACACCTCTTCACCCTTATCACCTCTGCTGCTCCCTGCAGTTCCCCCTTTTCTCATCCTCTGTGCCTGTCATCACCCTTCCTGAGTCACCATCCCTGGAGGGATTTAAAAGACCTGGTGCTGAGGGAAGGTTGAGCAGTGGACTTGAGCACTTAGGATAATGGTTGGACTCGATGATCTTAAGGGTTCTTTCCAACCAAAATTATTCTGATTCTTGTACCTTTTCCCATAACTTTTCCCCTTTTTTTTTACTGGCTTCTCTGAGGTATTCCACTCCCAGACCCCCCAGCCAATGCACAGCCCTTGGCAGCATCCCAAGGCACTGCCGATGTCACTGGGGAACCCTCTTGCCCCAAAAGATGCCTTGGTGGAAGACAAGGAGACATATGCAGGTGCCTATCAGCTTTATTAGCAGCCGGGTTCCCAGCCCCACAATGTCACCCTGCCCTGCCCAGTGTCCTTGCCACCACAGGGGAGCTCACAGGGCAAAGCTCTGCCTGTCACAGCGGGGTCCCTGCCACTTGTTGTAGCACTGGCAGCGGAACTCCTCAGCCAGCCGGGAGACATCATCACCAGGCTCCAGGCTCTGTGCCACCACCCAGGGCTTGCTGGCTTGCAGGTCGATGGAGAAGCGAGAGGGATCCAGGTGGAGGAAGCCTCGCTGGTTCTCCCGGCGCACGCAGCGGCCCCGGCCCGAGCAGAGGCTCTGGCTGCACAGCTCGGCGCTGGCCGTCACGTTGACGATGTAGTGGCCCAGGGGCCCCTCCGTGTAGTCCTTCAGCCTCAGGCACATCTCCTGAAACAGCACCTGGTGTCACAGCCCTGCACGGATGGGGCAGGGAGGTTCGGGTGGGCAGTGGGAAGGTGCCACCCAGCACACTCACCTTGGAGATGCTGTAGTTGAGGCTGCCCCAGAGGACGATGCCGGCAGCGCCCTGAGCGGCACTTTCCCCAATGGTGTTAATCAGGTCCTCCTGCAACCATGGGAAGAGAAGTCAACGGTGCCCAAAGGCCCCCCCCACCCACTGCCCCAGCAGAGCTGAAGACTCCCCAACCCATCAGCCTGAGAGGTGCCCACCATCCCCACATCCCCATCACCTGGGAGAGGAAGTCAGTGGTGCAGTCAAAAGCAATCTGGGAGTAGGGCACGACGGGGATGCTGCCATTGATGACAGCAAAAGCCTCGGCCACACGGTGCCGGACGTAGGCAAGCACTTTGCTGGTGCCATTCAATTGGGGGGGCAGATAGATGCTGGGGTAGAGTGCCCGGCTGCTCTGCCAGAGCCACCACAGCTCCTTGTTCCTCCCGTGCCCCACCTCCGGGCACATCCCAGTGTAGGGCAGGCTGTCAAAGTCATTGTTGTAGCAGTCGGGGAAGCCATAGAACCCCCAGTAGCCACCAGGACGAAGGGTCTTGCCCAGCTGCAGGGTCTGCTCCATGAAGGCACGGGCACTCTGCTCAAACAGCTTCACGGCCTCCTCCTTTACCTTCTTGGGGGGCCACTGCGGGTGCTGCTGCTGCACCAGCTCCTCTGACTTCTGGTGGTAGATATCCATGGAGTCCCAGTTGCGGATCCACAGCGGGCGCCACTTCTCCCAGTCAATGATGGCCAGCCCGTCATAGGCAGGGCTGGGCAGGGTGGCCTTGATGTCCTGGGTGGCCTGGAGCAGGTGGGCCTGCAGGCTGGCGTTTTGGGGGAGCCCCCCATTCACTGGCACCCCCTCAGCCGTGTAGTAGGGGAAGCGCCCCAGCTCGTCACTGTAGAAGAGGGTGATGTCCTGCCCGATGAAAGACTGCTGGTCATTGGCCAGCACATCAAAGACCAGGTTGATGGTGACATTGTACTTCGTGGTGCAGCGCTCGGTGGGGATGTTCCAGATGGTAACGAAGGGGCGGTTGATGAGGACAGGGCCAGGCCCCCCCGTGTAGGTCACGGCAGGTAGGAGCAGCAGGAGGACCCAGCAGGACCACTCCATTGCCATAGTGACAGCGGGTGCAGAATGGGTCCCAGAGCTGCCTGGGAGAGCTGAAATGGGCTGAGACCTGGGCAGACCTCAACGCTTTTATCCTTAGCCCAAGCTGGGACCAGTCCTAACCCACACCCCCGTCCCCAAGCAACGCCAGTCACCAGGGTCACCTCTCCCACCTCCTGACGTGAAGTCCCCAAGATATCAGCATCCGCAGCCCAGCGGGGTGGCTCTGGAGGGCGCGGGCAGCGCGCCTGCCCCGGTTAATGAGAGCTGGGGAGGAATGCGCAGTCAACACCCAGAGACGAGGCGGCGATGGGCTGGCCTGGAAAGACAAACAGATACGGACGGGGTGGCGGGGTCAAGGTCACGGCCAGGGGAGTGGGCTGCTGGGGTAGCGCAGAGAAGACCATCGGCCATGAGGCAGGAGGAGGAGGAGGAGAGCACTGCTGGGAGGAAGCTCTCGGCGTGGGGCAGGATCTGGTGAGTCCCAAGCGCCGCGAACGCTGGTGGCACAGGAGAGCACCGCCTGGGGACAGCAGCAGCCGGGGACGCTCGGGGCAGAGGTTCGGCCCGGCCCGCAGCCCGGTACCCACCCGAACCCGCCGCACGCCGAGAGCTTCCTCCCAGCAGTGCTCTCCTCCTCCTCCTCCTGCCTCATGGCCGATGGTCTTCTCTGCGCTACCCCAGCAGCCCACTCCCCTGGCCGTGACCTTGACCCCGCCACCCCGTCCGTATCTGTTTGTCTTTCCAGGCCAGCCCATCGCCGCCTCGTCTCTGGGTGTTGACTGCGCATTCCTCCCCAGCTCTCATTAACCGGGGCAGGCGCGCTGCCCGCGCCCTCCAGAGCCACCCCGCTGGGCTGCGGATGCTGATATCTTGGGGACTTCACGTCAGGAGGTGGGAGAGGTGACCCTGGTGACTGGCGTTGCTTGGGGACGGGGGTGTGGGTTAGGACTGGTCCCAGCTTGGGCTAAGGATAAAAGCGTTGAGGTCTGCCCAGGTCTCAGCCCATTTCAGCTCTCCCAGGCAGCTCTGGGACCCATTCTGCACCCGCTGTCACTATGGCAATGGAGTGGTCCTGCTGGGTCCTCCTGCTGCTCCTACCTGCCGTGACCTACACGGGGGGGCCTGGCCCTGTCCTCATCAACCGCCCCTTCATTACCATCTGGAACATCCCCACCGAGCGCTGCACCACGAAGTACAATGTCACCATCAACCTGGTCTTTGATGTGCTGGCCAATGACCAGCAGTCTTTCATCGGGCAGGACATCACCCTCTTCTACAGTGACGAGCTGGGGCGCTTCCCCTACTACACGGCTGAGGGGGTGCCAGTGAATGGGGGGCTCCCCCAAAACGCCAGCCTGCAGGCCCACCTGCTCCAGGCCACCCAGGACATCAAGGCCACCCTGCCCAGCCCTGCCTATGACGGGCTGGCCATCATTGACTGGGAGAAGTGGCGCCCGCTGTGGATCCGCAACTGGGACTCCATGGATATCTACCACCAGAAGTCAGAGGAGCTGGTGCAGCAGCAGCACCCGCAGTGGCCCCCCAAGAAGGTAAAGGAGGAGGCCGTGAAGCTGTTTGAGCAGAGTGCCCGTGCCTTCATGGAGCAGACCCTGCAGCTGGGCAAGACCCTTCGTCCTGGTGGCTACTGGGGGTTCTATGGCTTCCCCGACTGCTACAACAATGACTTTGACAGCCTGCCCTACACTGGGATGTGCCCGGAGGTGGGGCACGGGAGGAACAAGGAGCTGTGGTGGCTCTGGCAGAGCAGCCGGGCACTCTACCCCAGCATCTATCTGCCCCCCCAATTGAATGGCACCAGCAAAGTGCTTGCCTACGTCCGGCACCGTGTGGCCGAGGCTTTTGCTGTCATCAATGGCAGCATCCCCGTCGTGCCCTACTCCCAGATTGCTTTTGACTGCACCACTGACTTCCTCTCCCAGGTGATGGGGATGTGGGGATGGTGGGCACCTCTCAGGCTGATGGGTTGGGGAGTCTTCAGCTCTGCTGGGGCAGTGGGTGGGGGGGGCCTTTGGGCACCGTTGACTTCTCTTCCCATGGTTGCAGGAGGACCTGATTAACACCATTGGGGAAAGTGCCGCTCAGGGCGCTGCCGGCATCGTCCTCTGGGGCAGCCTCAACTACAGCATCTCCAAGGTGAGTGTGCTGGGTGGCACCTTCCCACTGCCCACCCGAACCTCCCTGCCCCATCCGTGCAGGGCTGTGACACCAGGTGCTGTTTCAGGAGATGTGCCTGAGGCTGAAGGACTACACGGAGGGGCCCCTGGGCCACTACATCGTCAACGTGACGGCCAGCGCCGAGCTGTGCAGCCAGAGCCTCTGCTCGGGCCGGGGCCGCTGCGTGCGCCGGGAGAACCAGCGAGGCTTCCTCCACCTGGATCCCTCTCGCTTCTCCATCGACCTGCAAGCCAGCAAGCCCTGGGTGGTGGCACAGAGCCTGGAGCCTGGTGATGATGTCTCCCGGCTGGCTGAGGAGTTCCGCTGCCANGGGGGGGGGGGTGCCAGCTCAGTCCAGGGGAGTCAGCACCAGCTGGCAAGCACCAACAGCACCCCAAGCCCCAGCGGTGCCAGGGGGGCAGGGGCATGACTGCGGGGGCTGGCGGGCACCTGGCAGCTGCTGCCCTGCCAGCCCTGGTAGCAGTGGCAGTGGAAGTGGGTCCGTAGGAAGAGGGTGTCAGCAGGAGACAGATGGCCCTCGGGCCAGTAGAGGGGGCCTTGGGAGTGGTCCCCGTCCCGGCGCCGCAGCTGGAAGCTGGTGGAGTTGAGGTGGAGGAAGACGTCGGCGGTGCTGTCCTGGCGCAGGCAGCGGCCCCGGCCCTGGCACAGCGTTGTGCTGCAGAGCTGTGCTGCTGTTGTGACGTTCACGATGTAGCGGCCCAGGTCCCCCTCCAGGTAGTTCTTGATGATCTGGCACGAGTCCTGGGGGAAAGGGGAACATCAGGTGTGTGTGCTGAGGTGAAAAAGCGCCCCAGATGTTGAAGGCATCCCAGCAATGAGCCACTGTTCCTCCTCTCTAGGGGCAGGTAACCCCCACCCAGCCATCACCTATGTCCCCAGGGGCACACCGACCCCACACTTACCCGGTTTTTAGTGTAGTCTGCATCACCCCAGAAGATGGCCCCAGCTGCACCCAGTGCTGCACTCTCCCCAATGGTGGAGATCAGGTCCAGCTGTGGGAACAGAGTCCAGTTAGTGCCCAAAGACCCCATTCCCCCTCCTCAAAGAGCCTACTGTGGAGTCAGGGAAGCAAAACTCCCCCCCAGAGAGGGGACTGTCCCAGCACTATGGGGGCCAGGCTTCCCAACAGCTCCATTCCTCCTCAGGGGCTAAGCCAGCACACTACAGGGGCTGTGGACTCACGTCCCTCAGAGTCTTGGCTGCCAGGACCCAGGAGTCTTGTGGCCACCTGATGATGGTGACCAGTGGTGCCAGCCCTGCTGCTAGATATTTTTTGCCCTTAAGTGGAAGGGGGGAGCAGGGGCAGTTTGTGGGACATCATCATTGACCCATGGAGGAGCTGAACTGGGCATCCATAACCCCCTTGGGAGGGAGACAGACAGAGACATGCACTCCTCCTGGCTCCCAGGCCAGCCCTATGCCAAAGAGCACTGCTCACCACCCCGCATGGGGACAGCCAAACCACAGGGTGCTAGTGACACCACCAGCCTCAAGAGCCATCCCACTCTGTGGACGGGGATGAGACACAGGCAGAGGGCCCAACTTGGCTGACCCCAGAAATCAGGCATGTGGGGCTAGGGGTGAGGACATCCCGGTGGCACAGCCCTACCTGGCTGAGCACATCCAGCTTGCGGGTGTAGGTGGGCCGGGTGTAGACAAAGACAGGCAGGGAGTAACCGTCGTGGTGTTGCTGCGAGATGCGCATGGCCTCCATCACCCGCGCCCGCACAAACTTGCGGCTGTTCGGGGTGGACGCCAGGAGCGCTTCGAGGTAGATGGAGGGGTAGAGGGCCATGCTCTCCTTCCAGAGCCATGACAGCTGGTCATTGCGTGTTTTCTCCACATCCGGGCACTGCCCGGTGTAGCTCTCCTTGTTCTTGCTGTAGTCGTGGTTGTAGCAGTCGGGGAAGAGGTAAAACCCCCAGAGCTGCTTGGGGCGGAAGCTCTTGGCCACGTGCAGGGTGCTCACCATGAACTGCCGGGCAGCCAACTCAAACTCAAACACTGCCTGCTTGTTCACCTCCTCACGGGACCAGTTGGGCTGCCGCTGGTGCACCAGGTGCTGAGACACCTCCCGGTAGATGTCCTTGGGCTTCCAGTTGCGAGCCCAGATTGGCCGCCACTCCTCCCAGTCGATGACAGCCAGCCCCTCCTTGGCAGGTGAGCGGATGTACTTGCTGATGCCCTCCTGGAGGTTGGCGAGGTGCTTGGACAGGCTGCTGTTTTGGGGGATGCCGCCGTTGATGGCCACACGCTGCTCGTTGTAGTAGGGGTAGAGCCCCAAGCGCTCCTTGTAGAAGATGGTGAGGTTCTGCCCCACGAAGCCCTCGTTGGGGGAGGCTTGCAGGTCAAAGACACTGAAGTCGAGGGGCACCTGGAAGCGGGGCTTGCAGTCCTGGGTGGGCACGTTCCAGGCCACCAAGAAGGGCCGGCGGGTGAACAGGGGGGTGGCCGCTGGCTTCTCGGGGGGCTGCCAGGCCAGGGCCAGCAGGGCCAGCCAGGGAACGGCCACGGCCAGCGCGCAGCCCCCGCGCATCCTGCCCAAGGCGGGGCCTGTGGGCAGTGGGAGAGGGGCGTCAGGAGAGGCGTGAGGGCAGGGGATGGCTCCGTCCGCACCCCCGAAGGCAGACCCTGCCCTAAGCCCCCTCCCCACAACCCCGCCCGGGGCAGAAGTGTGCCGGAGCGGCTCTGCCCGCGCCCCGGGGACTGACGCCCGGGAATCCCTGTCCTAAGCGGCTGCGGTCGGTCCCGGTCCCTCACGAGTAGCCCCTCGCTCCCGGTCGGTCTCGGTCCCTCCTAAATACCCCTTCTCTCCTGGTCGGTCCCGGTCCCTCCAGAACACCCCTTCGCTCCGGATCTCCGCTGCTCCCGGTCCTCCCCACTCCCGGACGCCTCCGCTCCCTCTCCCCACCACTCCCGCGGGTGCCGGCGCGGCGCCGCCTTTGTCCGATGCCGGCACACAAAGCCCCGGGGCGCGGCCCCCCGGCCCCGCTCCCCACCGCTCGCTCCTCTCGCGTACGGGTAGGACCCGTGGGGTTGGGAAACGTACACTATTTATGGTCCTTCTCCCAGTGCATCTGTCCACTTTTGTTAAACTTCAATAAAATTATTTGTAGAGCCCNGGGGGCGCTGCGGGGCGCGGGGGGGGCCCAAGGCGGTGGTGACCCCGGGACAGCGGGGACCCCAGAATGGGGGTGACGCCGGAGTGGTGGTGATGACTTCGTGATGAGGGTGTCCCCAGGGCGGTGGGGACCCCGGGGTGGTGATGTCCTCAGGGCAGCAGTGACCCCATGACAGCAGTGACCCCCAAATGATCAAAATGATGGTGACCCCAAAATAGTCGTGTCCCCTATAGTGACACCCCTAGAAGAGTGGTGATGCCAGAATGTTGTAGACCCCCAGATAGTGGTGACCCCAGAATGGTGGTGTCCCTAGAGTGACAATGTCCTCAGGGTAGTGGTGTCCCCAGAGTGGTGTTCCCCCAGCATGGTGATGTCCCCAGGTTTGTGGGTATCCCTAGAACCCTAGTGGTCCCAGCATGGTGATGGCCCCAGAACAGTGGTGTGCCTGGAACAGTGGTGTCCTAAGGGTGGTGGCATCCCCAGGGTGGTGGTGACAGTGATGTCCCTAGTACAGTGGTGTCCCCAGGACAATGGTATCTCCAGAACAGTGATGTCCCTGGGATGGTGGTGTCCCTAGAACAGTGGTGTCCTTGGAACAGCAGAGTCCCCGGGACAGTGGAGTTCTGGTATGGTGGTGTCCCTGGGATGGCGGTGTCCCCAGGACAGTGCTGTGCAGGACAGGACGTCCTGTGTGGGGCCGGACAGCCAGTGCTGCTGACTCAGCCATGGCCCCACGGGTTTCCTGCCATGGGGGACAAGGGGGGCTGCAGGAGCAGCGGGGCTGGGGGGGCTTCCTTCCCGGGGCACTGCTGAGGCTCTGGAGGGTCCCCCGGTGGGCAGCGGGACAGGCAGGACTTAGGGACCAGCCATGTGGCCAGGACTTAGGGACCAGCGATGTGGCCACCCTGTGTCCTGCCTGTCCCTGCCAGGGCTGGCCCCAGGGGCCAGCGGGGTGTCCCCGCGGAGGAAGCGTGGGGCCGGAGTGCGAGGGTGTGCCGGCCGGCAGGGAAGGAAGCGGGGCTCAATCTGCGGAAGCGCTCCCCAGCCGCCCGTGCTCCCCAGGGATAGGGTGGGAGTGCCAAGCTGGCATTGTTCAGTGCCAGTCCCCGGTGCTGAGCCCAGGGCCACCAGCACCCGCAGATGGCTCCAGTTAGCGGGACCCACTCCAGTGCCAGCTTTGGTGGCCAAGATCCCACCGTGAGGGTGACCATGGACAGGCACGATGTCCCAGCTGGCTGCTCCGAACCTAGGCTGTGCCTCACAGCTCATCCCGGCCCGCGGGCAGGGCCGGGCACTGGTGGGGAATGAGGCAGGGAAGATGGGCCGGTGGCCAGGGCTTGGCTGCAGAAACCCTCGGGGGAGATTGCTGGGAGCCAAGAAATCCCAGCTCCAGCGGGTGCTGCCCTCTCCTCCGGGCAGTAAACAGCTCCCTGATCCGGCACCAAGAATGCCTAAAATTTTCCACCCTCCACGGCCCCGTGCGTGGTAGGTAACGGCCCCCCCGGCAGCGGGGTGGCTGGGGGGGACACGGTTCTGCTGCTGGGAGGGCTGATGTCCTCAACACAAGGCAGCTTCTCACCCCCCGAGAGGGTTTGGCATTGCCTGCCTCGGTTTCCCTCCTGCCTTCCCAAAGGGAAAACCCTGGATTTTGGGAGGGAGCAGCTGTTCCCAGCAGGCAGGAGTGAAGAGAAGTGGAGGTGAGCAGGGGTTGGGGTGAGCCCAGCAAGCGACCTGCAGCTGTGAATCCCTCCCTGACACCGGATAACGGGGCGTTAGTCACATCCGCCGGTGCCGGAAGGGTTCGGGCAAGGTGTGAGAGGAGCTGGGTTGGGGACAGAGAGGTGACCGTTGCCTGGCTTAACCCCGCTGAGCTGTAATGCCCAGTGCAGAGCCACCCGGTCACCCTAGAGGCCATCACAATCCGTCCCCTCCTGGGGCTGGTGCCTCTAGAGATCACTGGGCACAAATCCCAGTGCCTCACCCCGCAGAAGGCGAAGCGCTGGCAGGACACCCCGCACCGCTCACTCATTGCAGCTCCCGTCAGCGGCTCATTTCCGAGCCGGCTTGCGCGGAGGAAATGATGAGAGGTGGCGGTGGCTACACGAAAACATTGACAGGGCAGCCGGGGGCAGGACAACGGGAAAAAAGTGGGATCACGCCTGTCCCCCGAGGGAGCCGGCACCGCTCCAGGGACAGGCGGCATCCCGGCACCGGGTCACACCGGGTTCGAGAACGTCGTCAGCCCTGGTGGTTAAGAAGGCACTGATTTGGCAGGGCAGCAGACAGGCAGATCCTCCTGGGACCAGACCCCCTGCCTCCAACCCAGACCTCCTTCCCCATACGAGGGGGCCTGGGCTTCAACCCTACCACGCTGAACAAGAGACTTGTATTTACATAAATTTTGTTTATATATTTAAAGGCTGTCACAGCAGCTACAAGTGGAGTCAGGGTCTGACAAAGCCCTCGGCTCCAGCTGTGCTTAATCCAAGTACCTGGAAATGGCCGTGACTCCCAGCTCCTCCACCACCAGCTCAACCCTGCACCTACAAACACCCCCCTCCAGAAAAAACAGGGGGATCAGCAGCAAGCAGCCCAGCACGGCAAACCCCTCTCCTCTCAGCTCCCCATCCCACAGGCACGGCAACTTGCCCTCCCCAGTCAGACAGCTCTTGGACTTGTGGGCTCTACAAATAATTTTATTGAAGTTTAACAAAAGTGGACAGATGCACTGGGAGAAGGACCATAAATAGTGTACGTTTCCCAACCCCACGGGTCCTACCCCTACTCTAGAGGAGCGAGGAGCCTAGTGTTGGTGAGTATGGTTCAGCTACACATCCACACAAGAAAGCACAACGTCGCACAGAAATCATACAAAAAAATCCCAACACAAAATCAAAAGGAAAAACTTTCCTTTTTGTTTTTTTGCTTGCTCCAACACCACAGTGGACACAGATACTATTTACAGTGACCTTCACATTTTAAGATCCCTCCAGGCCCTCCTAAGGCCCTGCTGCTGCAGGCTAAGGGAGGGGTCTGGGAGTCTGGCTGCTTGGGGACCAGCCTGGGAAGCAGAGGGACAGGACACAACTTGTTGGCAGTCTGCAGAGGTTCCCTGCCGCTCTGGTGACACGGCAGGGTGGGAGAAGTCTTTTTTTTGGGGGGAAGCATGTTTGACACGCTGGGGGAAGGGCAGGCAGCTTGTCAGGGAGGACAAAAGCATCCTCACTAAGCTGGCTCCCATCTCTGCCCCCCTGGGGTTCAGGCTGTGCCTTGTCAGCAGATTTCTGGCCAGCAGCCAGGCAAGGGGCTCCCATTCAGGGCAGGCAAACAGCACCCACTCCTCTCTGCTCCTCCTCTGCCTTCCCCGGTACCCGAGGTGGGCTCGGTACAGCCTCCTGAGCCCTTGGACAGCAGCAGGGCCAGGCAGCCCAGCCTCGGCTTTCTCTCCTCTTCCTGGGGCACAGCAGCTCCTGCTCTCCTGTGGGGACCTCTTCCCAGGGAGGTCCAGCCCAGGAGGAATTTGAGAGCAGGTGGTGCCAAGTAAGAAACACTTCAGTGGGGGATTGTTTCAAGACAAGACTCTTTTCAAGCAAGCAGGAGAACAAAAGACGTGGAAAGAAGCGCCCAGCATCACAGTGTAGGCGAGCCCAGCCCTGCCAGCACGTCCACTTCACCCTCCCTGCTCGCGCCTGCCGATGGGAACAGAGGATGAGGGGACACGGAGGGAAGAGGTGGTGACAGGAAGATGGCAACAGCCACGCCGCCCGTATCTCCCCGAAGCCGGGAATGTGGCCCCGCGCCCGGGCGGCTCTGGGCGGGCGTGGGGATGGATACATCCAACGTAGACGCCGACAGGGCTGGCGGCCAAGTGCCAGCGGCTTAAATTAAAAATCGAGGTAGCAAACATCTGAAGTGCTTAGAAAGTAAATAAGTTCTGGAACAAAAGAGGAGGAAAGCCAAGGTGGCTGCCATGGGGAGCAGGCTCTGACCCAGTTTAAAGCTGTGCCCATGCCCCATGGCCGGACCACCTCCAGCTGCCTGTTCCTAGACAGCTGAGCAGGGAGGCCACGGCTCCCACCAGTCAAGGGTGGAGCGGGTCAGGCCCCTCCCTGGCCCTGGGGCAACTGGCTCGGTGTCCTGGGGCTCAAACACAGGGGAGAGAGGTTTCAGGTTGCTGCAAGGCAAGCCCGACCTTCTCAAGCAGGAGGAAAGAGGAGAAAAGAGCAGAACCTTCCCAGACAGAACAGAGAGCCTTCCTTTAAAGTGCATCGTGTTTCTCCTCCTGCCACCAGCTGGGATGCGGGAGGAACCATAGATCACATCGCCAGGGAGATTTCCAAGCCGGGCACACCAATTGATTATTTTCAGGGGACAGGGAGGGAAGAGATGATTTCCTTCCTGGTCAGTGCTGTCAAGGCTCACCCCGCCAGCAGGTACATCCAAGGTGGCACTGGGGGACAAGGACATTATGAGGAGACGCCATGCCCTGCGGCTCGGCCCTGCAGCGGGCAAGGGACAGCGCTCGGCAGGAGCAAGTCTGCTGCAGAGCTGGGGACCTTACTGCCACCAGCAGCACCCACGGGCTGCAGAGATCTGCAGGCTGAAGGACTGTGGGCAGCAGCAAAGCCAAAGTCCCCAGCGCCAGGATGAGTGGGAAACACAGAGAAGGGAGAAACTGAGGTCCATGAGAGTGGCATCTGATCTCTGTCCCCGTCCTGAGAGGAGCGCAGCAGCAGCTGGGTGTGCTTTGAGATGGAACCCCCTCAGCCTTCATCCTCCATCAACAGACCTGCCCAGGGCAGCAGCACACAACCCCTGTGTCGAGTGACAGGCTGCAATGCTGGCCATCTCTCCACTGGGCCCGAGGGACTCCAGGCAGCACATCACCTTACCCTGGCTCACCCTGGGCCGCGTACCTGAGAAGCAGGGGATATCCTCTGGTGAGAAGTGCAGGCTCTCCCTTTACCAGCTCCCACAAAGTAGCTCGTCTGCAGTTCCAGTTACCCATCAAAACGTCGGCTAGAGGCTACAAAAGGTATTTTAAGTCTTCTGACTCAAGCAAAGGTGTTTTTCAAGCAGTCGCTGCACAAGGTCACCCATCTCCTGCGAGGAGTGTTAGCCAAGCCCATCCCGGCCAGCTCCGTCCCACCTCACCTCCGGGCGAGGGGAGAGCCACCGTCCCTGCCACGCACCCAGAGTCCTCCTGGGGTGGGAACACGAGGCAGCCTGGCCTGGTGAGGCTGGGGGCAGCAGGGCAGGGCCTCCCAGCCACGGGCAGCAACCTCCGTCGACTCACACCTCGCAGATGATCACTGGGAAATCCACGTGAATGCGAGGGTGCTCTAGTTTGACTATGCCCTGAAAGAAGAGCCAGTGGTGAGCAGAGGAGACCACCCAAGAGCCACCAAACAGCAGCCCTGAGCCTCCCGGGTCGCCCTATACAGACAGAGGACACACTGCCCTCAGGGAACACGAAGCCATAAAAGGACTTTGCCCTTCGAACTCGTCCCTGGAGAGCCAGGGTTGGCTGCCACACACGGCGGGCGCAGAGCTCAGCGGGGCGAGGAAGGAGGGAGCTGCTCTGCCAGGCACTGCCCGTGCAGCAGCTGGTGTGTGAGGGGCAGACACTGGCTGCCTGCGCTTTTCATCCGGCACCTTTCATTCACGGGATTTAAAAGAATGAAAAGAGCTCTCTGAGAGAAAGCAGCCAGGGCAGCTGGCGCACAAGAAAAGCAGCTTTCTATCCAGAGGGGAGGCTGCTGAATGCACGCTTCCCCCATGCCAGCTACAGGCACCGTTCCCATGCTCCGTCCAAGCCTTCTCCTGTTACGACACCGGGAAGATCCGCTGGCAGGTGGGGGCTGGGATGGAGGGAGGAGGAGGGGGG
>JAAWXA010000016.1:5347807-5363948 GCA_038090715.1 Florisuga fusca | reverse complement strand
GTGTGCCCGTGTGCCCGCGCCAGCCCGGCTGGGGCCCGGCGCAACCCGCTCTCGGTCCCGGCTCGGCTCAGCCCGCTCTCGGTCCCGGCTCAGCTCAGCCCACTCCTGGCCCGGCTCAGCCCACTCCCGATCCTTGTCCTGGCTCAGCACCGCCCGGTCCCTGTCGCGGTCGCGGCTCGACTCAGCCCGCTGCCTGTCGCGGTTCCGTCCCAGCCCCGACTCAGCGCGGTCCCCGCTCCCCCGGGCGGGTGCGGCTCAGCTCAGCCCCGCTTCCGGCGGTGATTTCACCGCCAGCGAGCCCGCCCGGACCCGCCGGAGACCCGGGCAGGGCGGGCAGCACGGTACGGCACAGCCCGTTGTGGCACAGCCCAGATCAGCCCGGCGCGGCACAGTCCGGCATGGCATGGCATGGCATGGCATGGCACAGCCCACACCAGATCAGTATAGCTCGGCACAGCCCGGCATGGTTCGGCACGGCCTGGCACGGCAAAGCCCAGCAAAGCCCAGCAAAGCCCAACATCACTTGGTGTAACCCGGCATAGCACGGCATTGCCCAGCCCCGTCCTGTATGGCTCAACACAGCCACGGTTTGGCACAGCCCAGCATGGCACAGCCCGGCATGGCACAGCCCGGCATGGCACAGCACAGGAAACCCAGCCCAGCGTGGCACAGCCTCATGCGGCACGGCACAGTGTCACACAGCACGTCATGACATGGCCTCACACAGCACAGCCACCCCAGCCCAGGCAGCCCCAGGCTGTCCACCCCTTCCCCTTCCACAGACAGGGGCCAGGCCCTACCACATTGGTGTCCTTCTCCAGCGTCTGCTCAGTGCCATCGTCCTCGTCACCGGCGCCCGGGGGGCCACTGCAGTCCAGCCGCACCAGGGCCCGGCACCGGTAGTGGCAGGTGAAGCTGCAGTCTGGAGACAGGGGCAGGATGGGGGGGTGTCAGTGGTGCCATCTATCCAGTGGCACCCCAAATCCTGGTGGGATTTTAAGGACACTTTGTGTTGTGTTGTTGGATCCCAGCCATGGCTGGTATCACCACCAGAGCCTGGTTCTGCAGGCTAGGCTTGCTGGTCATGCCAGGGAGGGTACTGGTGCCCAGTGGGGTGAGAGGTGGTGTGTGGTGCCAGTACTGGTGCCCAGTACCCCTGGCTGCACTGCTTCCAGTGCTGGTACCCAGTGCCTGGGATGCCACTGTATGTGGTGCCAGCTGCCTGCACACACGGTGCAGGTGGCACAGGGGACAGCACTGTTGTGCCTTTTTGCTCCCTAGCCAGGGGTCTGCCCAGTGTGGGGATGCTCAGGGTCTGAAGGGCCAGTACCAGTGCATGGTGTAATTGGTACTGAGATGCCCTGTTCCACGATGCTTCATATCTGGTGTGGGTGCCTGGTGCTAGGATGCCCGTGGCCAGTGTCAGGATGCTTCTACCCAGTGCTGGGATGCTTTCTGCCTAGTGTGGGTGACCAGCACTGGGATGCCCAGTGTGCCCAGTACCCAGTAGAGGGGCCCAGCACCAGGGTGCTCAGTGCCCAGGGTGTGTGCTCATCCCTGGTAGGGATGCCTGGCACCAAGATGCCTGCTGCCCTGTGGGGGTGCCTAGCACTAGGACACTTGGTGCCCAGCAGTGGGATCCCTGTGCCCGGTGGCAGGATGCCCAGTACTGGGATACCCGGTGGCTGGGGGGGCTGCCCAGAGGTGGGGGTTCTAGATGTCAGGATGCCCAGTGAGGGTGCCCAGTGGCCGTGCCCTGGCACTAGAATGCCCCGTGCCTGGTGGCAGGATGCCCGGTACTGGAATGCCTGGTACCCGGTGGGGATGCCCAGTAGCCCAATGCTCAGTGCTGGGGACGCGGGGTGGCGGGGTGCCCTGTGCCTGGGGGACGTGCCCGGTGGAGACGCCCGGCGGAGGGATGCCCGATGCCCGGTGGGGGTTCCGGCTGGCGGGAGCCCTGGGGCACGGTGCGGTACTCACGGCGGCACTGGAGACTCTTCCTGCCGCCGCCCCAGACGAAGTCCCCGCAGAGATCGCACCAGGTGTGGAGCCCGCGGCGCCGCGGCTCGAAGCGGTGCCCGGTCCCCGGTGCCGCCGTCAGCCGCGGGTCCGGATGCGCTCCTGGGCCGTGCCGCCGGGCAGGGCTGATGCGCAAAGCGTTGGTTCGCTCCAGACGGCCCCGTCCCGGCCGCGGCTCCGGCTGCAGCTCCCGTAGTTCGATGAGCTCCATGGCCCGTCCGCGGCCGGGGGCCGGCACCGANAGGGGCCGCCCCGTCCGGGCACTGCGGGGGGGAAACTGAGGCAGGAACGGGGCGGGGAGGGGAAGCCGCGCAGCATCCCCGGGGTCTCGACCGCCACCCCCGGTCCTGGCAACCCCGGCGGGGTTGGGCTGGAGGCGGGGATGAGGATCCCGGAGCCGCTGCTGGGTAAGGGGGAGGCCCGGCTCCGGCAGCCCTGCTCTCTCCACCGGGCCCAGCCTGGCTCCCTGCCTCAGTTTCCCAGGGTGGAAAGGTGCTGAGGGAACCTCTGTCAGCGGGGGAGAAACAGCCCAAGCCCCCCGTGCTTGGTGCTGACACAGCTCCAGCTGAGCAGCCCGGGCGAGGAGTGAACTCCAAGGACTAAGATGGTTTCCTGCTCACTGTCACGGCTCCTTTGGCCCTTTGGCAGAGGCTGGTGGCCAGGAAGAGGTGGGGATGCACCCCGAGGCACAGCAGGCCACCAGTAAACCCTGTGGAAAGATTCGGGTGGGCAGGGGGCCATTAGCTTGGTGCTAATGAGAGAGGGGGAGAAGCATCCCTATGAGATGGTGGCTGATGAACACCCGAGAAAAATTCAAGTGCTTTCTCACAGCGAGGTGCTCATGCTAACCACATCCTCTGCCTCCCTTAGTTGCTCAAATGATGGCAACCAAAAGGCAACACAAAGGCCTTCTCCCACCCTTCCCCTCTCTCAGCTGCAGAAGGCTTGGCCTGTTTGGTAATCATGAGGGTATTGGCTCTTTTTTTTGGGTTCTCTGGAATCTCTTGGTGCAGAGGAGAGAAACAACTCCACACCCCTTCCCCACAGGTGCAAGGGAGGGGAGGAAGCAGTTCAGCATCTTCAGTTAGGAGGAAAAAAGCAGGAGCTGAGCAGCACTGGGGTACACAAGGGGTTTTATTGGAGAAGGCTGAGGGGTTGTGGCAATAGCTGATCCTGGCCAGTGCCTGCCCAGGTCTGGGAGAAGGCAAAAGGGGCCATTGCTGACTTCTCTGTGGTCCCTGGCCCCTCTGCTTCGCCGAGCTGTGGGTCAGATGCCAGTCTCAAGGGTCATCTGCTCTCCTCAGTGCCTCGGCCATCAGGTTGCAGGCAGCCTTGTGCTTCTGCCAGTGCTGGACCTGGCATGCCCTGCAGAAGGGAAGGCAGCTCAGGGGCTCTGCTGCGACGTGGGGTGCCTGCAGCTCAAGCAGGGATGCAGCAGGGCCACATCCATCCCTGGGAGTGAAGCAGTGAAAAGGACAAACCCCACAACTCCACTCTTCAGGTGCTGGGTGGGAGCTGGCATGGCTGAGCATTAGCCCAACAGGGAGGTGGATGAGGCCCCCATTTCCAGGGGCTAAGAGGGTTTAACACCAGACCTTGCCATATGGTTCTGGAGCAGAGAAGATTTAATTTACTGCCACTGTCCCAGCTGCCACATCACCTGCACCCACAAATCCACAGGAGCTTTTCTTCCTACTCCTGCCCTGCCAAGGCTCAGGGGAAGGAGAGAGTGTCACCATGGGTGACCCAGCCTGTTGCTGCTGTTGGTGTGGGCACAGGCAGCTCAGCACCCAGGAGGGGTGACAACACTCTCCAGCACCTCCTCTACCAGTGTCCCAGCACATCAGCCTCACTGTAAGGTTTGGAGATGTATGTGACAAGTGGAGAGCCAGTGGTGCTGAGCAAGGGAGCCCTGGCTTCTCTTGACCCTTTCATAGCATCCTTTGGTGAGGTCTGTGGTGCACAGGAGGCACTGGGGGCTGCAGGGAGGCACTGGGGGCTGCATGGCTCCCTTACCTCGTGCAGTACCACTCGTTCTGGCAGCGAGAACACCTCTTGGTTGCCTCCACACCACACACCCCACAGCGAGGCTTGTCAGGGGCCAGAGCTTCCATCATGTCCAGGCTGTAGGTCTGTGCCCACCTGTGGTAGGCAGAAACAGGGTGAGGCTGCTCACAGGGAGATGTCAACAAGCAGCAAACTGTCCCTCCTGCCAGAGAGGACATCTCCAGCCAGTACCACAGACTCCTCTGTCCTCCCAGTGCTGAGCTGCAGCCCCTGCTAATGGGGATACTGGCTCCACTGGGCACTCCCTGGGCATGTGCCAAGGTCTTACCTGTGTGCCTGGAGCTTCAGCTCCTCCTCAGTGGGGCTGAAGACACGCTTCACCTGGTGCTTAGCAATGGCTTCCCACTTCCCTGCATTTTTCTTGAGGATGTGGTCCCAGATGACAGGAACCTGGAATGAGAAGCCGTGCAGGAGGAAGTGTTGCTCACAGCCAGATCAAAGGTGCTGCAGTATGGGGGCATTTGGGGGGACGTGGGGCCAAGTCCTGGGCACAAGCAGCGTGTCCCCCCCCCCCAGGAGGGTGAGTGGAGGCAGCACACACAGAGGTGAAGGCACAGGGAGTGCAGCTGTGGTTTTGGGTACACAAAGGGGACAGGGTTCAGGTGAAGTAAGGAAAAACCTCTGTGCTGTGTTTGGGAGCCAGAGTCCAGCCCTGAGCAACAGGCTCCTGAAGAGAAAGCCCTGGGATCTCAGCACCCTGTGATCCCGTGCTCTGCAGCCATTTGCCTGAGCAGATTTTTCCACTCGTCACTTCCCTGAAGATGAACACCCGGGGAAGGGCTGGCCAGTGCAAAAGGGAAAGCACTAGCCAAGAGCAGTGTGGGGAGCTCAGGCTCTGGAGGGGATGCTGCTGCTTCTAACAGTGCTGTCTTCTCCAGCAGAGTAAAAATAGCCAGGCCTGGGAGGGGAGGAGGCTGCTCTGGAAGCAGTGGAATGGAAAAAGGCCTTTCCAAAGCTTGGCTTGGTGACAGGGAGTGAGTTCACCACTTTCTGGGCAGAGTAGGGAGCCCACGTGTGTGCTTCCAGCTGGCTGCCCCTGCCTGCCTGCCCACCAGGCTCAGCCCCCACTTTTGGTGGAGGCAGGAGCAGCACCAGCACACAGGCAGAGTGCCTGAGAGGGGCAGCAGCCCAGGCAAGGGCTGGATGAGGTCCCCTGTGTGGCAGCTGCCTGTCCCTGCCCCACTGACACGCTGCCAGTTGAGGCACCTGGAGCAAATCCCCATCTGAGGGGCTGGGTTAGCCAGCCTGCAGCCTGATCCACCTCCAGGCATAGGCCAAGGGGCACAAACCCACCCCCAGGCCACAGGGCCAGCTGGGCACAGTGTGCTCCTCCACCACACAGCCCAAGCACCCACTGCCCAACAGACCCAGCAGCATGGAGCCTCCCTGCAGCTCCAGCAGTGGGGGAGAACCTCTGCTCACCCAGTCCCCACTTTGCAGCTCTGCCCACGCCCCCAGTTTCTCCCCCCAGCTCACAAGAAGGCAGTAGCAGCACTCCTCTCCAGTGGTTAACCCTGCAGAGATTCAAAACCCCAAGGACCCACAGCTGTCTGAAGACCCTCAGAGCCCCAGACATGAGTTGAGACTAGTTTGACTCTGGGCTCTGCTACCAGACCTTGGCATCCCTCGACATGCAGTGTGCCAAGCAGCCCTGGGCCAGGGCTGAAAGGGGAACTTCTCCACTGGGGAGCCCAGAATTCATCAGGGAAACAGTGATAAATAAGGAGTTAATTGTCAAACCAAGCCAGGGGTAGTTCCTGCCCCATGCAGCCAGTACTCTGGGGACTCAATGCCACCTGGAGGGCTGTTTATAACCCAGAATTTATGCTATTAGATGTGACTAACCCAGACTTTATGCTATTAGATGTGACTCCTTGGCCAGTGCCATAGCAGGACAAGGCTCTCATGTTGCCCACGATCAACGTTGCTGGCAGTAAGGGTGGAACTGTGACATGGGCACTTGGCTACTTTACCAGAGCACCACCTCTCCAGAGCTGAGCTTGGTAGGAGGAAAAGGCACAGGGAGCTGCCAGGCTCACAACAGAGTGGCTGGACAGGAGGAGGGAGAGCCACAGGATACCTGCTCCAGGACAAGGTCCTTTTTAGGGGGAGCTGGCTCTGTCACAGCCAGGTAGCTCAGAAATCTCTGCATCTCCACCAGGTTGGGCAGCTGGTCAATGAGGATGTCTGTCAGGAACACACGGAGCTGCAGCCACAGAGGAGTAAAGAGCAAACAGAGGAAGGTCTCAAGACAATGGAGCCAGAGCTGGGGGAGCAGCAGAGCAAGAGCAGGGATCTGTGGGGCACTGCCAGAGCGACCCACTGGGGTCCCACAGGGTGCACTCACAAGCTGTGCTGCTGCTGGCACAGTGACAGACCCCTCTGCTGGCTCCCAGGAGCCTGCAGCAGGGATGGGGAGAGATTCTCAGAGGTGCTCAGTGCTGGTGAGGTTCTACTATGCTCTGGGGCCCACGGCCTCCATGGTCCAGGGTCCTACCTTGAGGAGCTGGCTCTTGTTGAAGCCATCAAAGCGGTATTTGCGCTGGCACTCGGGGCTGAGCAGGAGGTTGAGGAGAGCAAGCCACACCTGCCCATCCAGCTTGGTCATCTTCATCTGGTCTTCAGGGGGCACCACGTGCCACGTGCCATTCTCAAACTTCTTGAGCTTGCCTGAGGGACAGAAGAAGACAGCTCCTGGGAGAGAAAATGCTGCCCGAGGGAAGACAGCTCAGTGGTGGGGGTGCTGACCTACACTCACTGCCTCACAGAGGCAAGCCCCACTGCTCCAGCCTGCCTCAGTTTCCCCACCCCTTCACTCAGCGTGGCAGCCCTCTTGGTAGTGAGACAATATAGCAAAGAGCACAAACAGAATGCTTATTGAAATATCAGTGCTGTGGCAGGAACAGAAAGATGCCTAAAATCTCTCTCTCTACTTGGCCAGGAGCACAGAGCACTGGTAGCTGGTGAGGGAGCCCATGCTGCAGCAGGAGTGGCTGCAGAGGCACGTTCTGGGCTACCAGCTGGGCCAGTGCCTGCTCTTCTGGAGGTTCTTCTGTCACTGAAAGCCAGAAGTAGCATGAATATAACAAAGGTGACAAAACAAGCTCCAGGAGCTACTGTGCTGCTCTGAGGGATGGAGGAGGATGTGACTGCATCTGCACAGCCTGGAAATTCCTTGTTTCTTTCCAGTCCCTCCCTCAGGGCCCTGGATCAAAGCTCCCTCTGATACCCCAAGCACACAGGGGAGGAGAAGGGATGCATTTCCTGGCTGGAGGAAGGAGGAAAGCTCTCACAACCAGCTGGGCTCCTCTTGACAGGCGCAGAGCCACGTGCTTCCCAGCATCTTTTCCACCCCTGCCTGCACTGTGACCCCCCTGGAGCTGGATGGGAGGATGGGTTCCCACGCTCCAGGCTGTGCCCCACCACTGCTGGGAGGCAGGGGGGGACTCTGGGGGGGGGCTGTGCAGGGGGCACACCTGGCTGCAGAGCTGCAGGGGGCAGGGCTGGTGGTGCAGGCCATGGCCACAACCTGATCAGAGGCAGGAGCAAAGCTCAGTGACCAGCAGCTTCAGGGCAACGGGTCTGCTGCCTGGGAGAGCCCATCTCAGGCTCCAGCTCTCAGTGCTGTCCCCCAAAGGTGTGGAGGGGCTGAGACTGGGACTGGCACTCTGGTCTTTTTGTGCCCAGGACAAGGCTCCTCAGAGGAGCAGTTGGGGCTGACAGACATTGTTATGCTCCTGCTCCTTGTCCTGTCACAGAGGGGACACAGCCCTGTGTGAGGAGGGGCTTTGGGGAGCACTGCCAGGTCCCCAGCCCAGTGTGTGGCAGCTGCTGCCCAGCTGAACAGCTTCAGGCAAGAGGCAGTAAATAGGAGGGGGCTGAAGGAGAGGGGTAAAGGGGGGAGCAAAGGCTCCTGCAGCAGACCAGCTAGTGGATGCAGTTCCCAGAACACCATCAGTGTGCTCACGGTGTCCCGCTGGGGCATGATCTGTACCTGCCTCCCAGCAGCTCCAGGGACAGTGCTCCACCAGCTCAACAAGGAGGCAGGGCAGGTTGTGGGTGTTCAGCATCCGTGTCAGTGCACTCAGGGGCAGGCTGGAGGGACAACAGAAAGGTTGAAACATCCAGAGGAGATACAAATGCTTCCTGAGGCAATGGGGAGAAGCAGGAAGACCAACAATGATCCGGGCTCCCACCAGTACCATGGAGCAAGGTGGGGTGGATGCTGCATCTGCCTCCTGGGCTGCAGTGCCACAGCCACCAGGGATGCAGGCACCTCCTGTGACCCCATGGGAACCTCAACTGGAGAGCTGGGCACACGTCCTCTGCTGCTCCTGGGCACCTACCTCTCCACCTGATCAGTGATGAACCGCAGCACAGACAGGGCTTTCAGGGAAATCTCAAACTCCATCATCTCTGCCTGCTTCTTCAGCTCCTGTGGAGGGACAAACACAACCTTGGGATTTCAGGCCCCATTTCCCAGGAGCTACAGGGAGCCAGCAGCCTGTTAGCTGTGCATCAGGAACCATAGGCTGGGGAGGAAAGCAGAGCCCTGCAATACAAACTCTGCTTCTCCTCTCAAACGTGCCAGCACTGCCTGTTTGCCAGGGCAGCTGCAGAAGTGCTCACAGCACACTGTTGCTTGTCACTCATCTCCCTACCCCTGTGGGCAGCTAGGGACAGCAGCACCCCTGCCCCAGGACACTCCCTGAAAGGCCAGTCCAAGATCTCTGTCCCCTTCTGGGATCATCCTGTGGCCCATGGCCCTGCAGAGACACGTGAGGTTGAGGGAGGGGGGAGCTGTGTGGGGAGCAGAGGAATCAGAAGAGGAGGAAGAGGGAGAAACTCAGCCCTGGCAGCCCAACATCCACCCCTCCTGGATCTGGCTCCCCTCCAGCTTGTGGACAGACAGTTTGAGTATCTGCCTGTGGTTATCCCAGCCCACAGCTACGTCATGCTCTCCAGCCCCCCCAGCTCCTTCCCTTCCCCAGCAGTGTGGACACCCTGTTTGTGCCCCAAGTGCTCAGGCTAACAGCCTGGTCACCCTCTGAGTGTTCTTCTGAGACCACTGGGATGGAAAGGCTTAGAGGTGCCAAGTCCTTCTCCATGGAGAGAACTTCTGCTCTCCAGCCCAACGCTCAGCAGCTCACATCCTTGTGTGCAGAGCACTGACCTCAGCAGCTCCCGCTCCTCTAAAGTGCCTCTGCAACAGTTCCCTTCCAAATTCCTGTGGTGAGAAGCTCTGTGCTCCCCATTCTGGTGCCCCACATGCTACCAAGAAAGCTGTTTGGTCTCTGCCCTCCACCCCCCCACCTCTCCAAACTCTGCTGGTGAGGCTGTTTCCTGCAGCTCCCCCCAGTATCCAGAGCTCATCCCTGCTGCATTCAGGCAGGGACTGTCTTCTCGGGGACAGCAGAACAGGTCCTGCTCCAGGGGTGATCACTGTACACAGTCACAAAGGAGAGGGCAGGAACACTTTTTTTTTTTTTTTTCTTGGGGGTTACTGTACGCAGAGTCAGGAGGGGCTGGAATGAATCAGAGGAAACCAGGCTCCTTGGCAGATGAGCACTTTTTAGAACCACATTGGCTGGAAAAGGTAATTTTTTAAACTTGAGTCACGTCAAAGCATTAACAGAGATACCCCCTTTGCCTCCCCAGCTGGGAAAACATTTCCTGGAAAACATCCCTATTGTGTTACAGAGCCCCCCACTTCCTTCCCTCTTCTGGAAGAGGAGCACGTGCTTGGGCAGCAAGCCAAGGGCTGGAGGCAGTGAGGTTGGGCCAAGCCTGCAGGCTATCACTTTAACCCTGCTTCTCCAGCCACACCTCCTCATGTGTGCAGCTGAAAGAGAAAAGTTGAGGTGCTGAGAGGCAAAATTCTAAGAGCAAAGAGAGGTCCTGCACTGGGAAGGTGTGTGTGTGGCAGCCATGGAACACCTGACAGAACAGCACCAGGTTCCCCACCAGCATGGTGAGGGAGGTGGGGGTAAAACACATGAGGGCAATCCCTGGCTGTGCTGTACATTGATTTTCAGAGGGATCCCCCTCATGGTTAACAGCCTGGTGAGGCCACACCTCGAGTCCTGTGTTCAGTTCTGGGCCCCTCAGGTCAGGAAGGAGATTGAGGTGCTGGAGCAGGTCCAAAGGAGGGCAACCAGGCTGGTGAAGGGACTGGAGCACAGATCCCATAAGGAGAGGCTGAGGGAGCTGGGGCTGTTCAGCCTGGAGAAGAGGAGGCTCAGGGGAGACCTCATCACTCTCTACAACTCCCTGAAAGGAGGTTGGAGCCACGGGGGGGTTGGTCTCTTTTCCCAGGCACCTCTCAGCAAGACAAGAGGGCACGGTCTTAAATTGTGCCAGGGGAAGTTCAGATTGGATATTAGAAAGAATTTTTTCACGGAAAGGGTGATCAGACATTGGAATGGGCTGCCCGGGGAGGTGGTGGACTCTTCGTCCCTGGAGATATTTAAAAAGAGACTGGATGTGGCACTCAGTGCCATGGTCTAGTGACTGCAGAGGTAGTTGATCAAGGGTTGGACTCGATGATCTCTGAGGTCCCTTCCAACCCAGCCAATTCCATGATTCTATGAACAGCAGCTTGAGCTAAGGTGGCTTCACAGGCTGCAGGCTGACACACAGACACACAGACACAGCATTTCAGAGCAACAGCAAAGAGCCCAAAGCCTCTCCTGAACATCTCGTGTATCTGACAGCTCCCCAGCCCCTGCAGGACCGTGTCCCACAGGAAGGCTGAGGCTGGCCCTGCCACAAGTGACCGTGGCATGGACAAGCACCAGATGCTCTCCAGGATGAGCGGGAGGTGCCGGGGTTGTGGCCAAGGAGTTCTCCATGGGAAGATCCCCTGTGCCTCTGCAGGCTGCCCACATCCTCTGTCCCCCACGAGCTACAGGACTGTCTCCTCACCTGCATGGATGAGGGGTTGGGCAGATCCTTGGTACGAAGCTCTGCTGGGGTCACTGCCTGTCCATTGGCCCTCTGGGCTGTGAGCAGGGTCAGTTTTCGGTGGCAATAATCAATTAAATCCAGAATGCTGTCCTCTGCTGACTCGCAGATCTCCTTCAGGACAACAGGAATTTCATGGAGGGCCAGGCCCCACAGCTGGGCCCTCCCGCCCCCAGGGGCTTTGCACTGAAAAAAAGTGGAATCTGTCCCTTACCTTGTAAAAAAACACTGTCTCCAGGAGGTTAATGATGGAGGCTTCGTGGTGCAGCTGCAGGAGGGAAACAGCTAGAGTGAGGTAACAGCAGAGCAGTCACAGGCCAGCAGTGAGGACACGAGCAATGGGACAGGGAAAAGGCTCTTCCAAGAGGCTGTTGATGTAATTGTAGCCAAATGCAAGTCCAAGAGCCAAACACAAGTGATATAATCTTTAAAACCACTCCAGTTCATAGAGCTGATATTAATTTTTATGTTACCGTGTCCCTGACCCTACAGCAGGCTGACAGAGCCCTGCTACCCACAGCCCTTGGGCAAGCTTCAGCCCTCAGCACCGGCACAGAGCCACACGCTCCCCGAGAGCAGGGCACCAAAACTGGGTTAAAACTTCCAAGCCTTAAGCACATTCCCCATGATTTTTTTTTTTTTTTTTTCCAGCCCAGTGGCAGGTAACCTGGGACAGTGCTCCGGGTAGAGGTGCCCGGGGAAAACTGCCTGAAGAGGGGCAGACACCCCAGGGGTGCTGCTGCCTGGAAGCTGGGGTAGCACCAAGTCCTTGAGAGCTGCAAACCAGGAGCATAGCCAGCTCCAGGAGCTGCTCCAGAGTCTCTGTGCAGGATTAGGCAGGGGCTGAGCTCTCCTGGGAGTGAGTCCCTGTCCCTCTCAGGGGGTGAGGACACCAGCTTGTTGCCTGTGGCTTTGGGAACTCAGGTGCTTCCCAGTCTGTCAGGCTGCTCACCACAGCCTCTTGGGCAGGTGAGATGCAAGACCTCAGCTCAGGGATCTTCCAAGTGAGATTTATGTTTAAGCTTAAGTGGTACCCAGCCAATTCCCAGGCTCACTCCCACTGCCTCCTCTACTCACCACCACGTAGATGGGGAAGGTGCTTCTGGGCTTGAAGTCCTCCAGCTGGCACAGCACAGGGAAGATCTTGTGCTTCCAGATCTCCACAGAGATCAGCTCCCCAATGAGCACAGGAATCTAGACAGGGAAGGGATGTGGGAGCAAAGCCTTTCAGGAACCAGTTTCACTGTTGATCTTCTCCCACAAAAAAGACTTCAGAGTGAGGAGAGTGGGCACGGAGCACACAGGCTTTATGTTCACCCAGCTTGGAAATCAACAGCTTTTCCCCAAGAGACCAGAGACAGCTCCTGGGGTGGCAAAGGGGAGAAAGGACCCCCAGGAGCTGAGCAGGTCCAGGGCACCAGACATCCCAGTGCAATCCAGCATGCTCTGGGACAGCAGCCCCAGGGACAGGGCAGAGATCTGCAACCAGAGGTGCCAGTGCATGAGTGGGAACAAAGCAACCTCCAAGAGGAACCAGAGACCAGCAAGTGGAAAGACAGCAGCTCGACCTTTAATTTCTTAAAAAAACAACACTGGTAAGTCACCAGTAAAACATCTTTGCCAGAGATACAGCAAATTCTTCACCATTTTATTCCAGAATTGCACAGTGTCCACAAGACACCCCCAGCTTGAGGCTGAAGCTGGCAGAGGGATCACTCCCACACCCAAGGAGCTCACCTTGGCATAGGTGACCAGCAGCTCGATGAGGAACTGCTCCTGGCCTGCTGAGGCACTCAGGATGGAATGCATATTGAGCTTCTCCACGTACTCATGCTGCCGAAGCCATCTGCAGAGCAGCCAGCATGGACATCAGTGCCAGAGACCTCTGGCCACTGGCTTTGAGGCTCCACTGTGCTCCTGGAGGTGCTCCCAGCAATCCCATTCCCAGGAAATGCCCCAAGCACACCCCATACTGTCACCTGAGACTGAGCTCCCCAGGAGAGCAGCTCCAACCCCACAGCCCCCCCAGCAACACCCACCATGAGACACACCACTGGGGATACCCTGAAACTGGGGGTTCTCCTCTCCACCTCCCCTACCCACACAAACACTCTGGGGACACCCCAGAACTGGGGCCCTTCCTCGTGCAGACTTTTCTCTCTCAGACCCTCCAGGAGGGCTCCAGAAGTGGGGACCCTCCTCCTTTCTCCCCACCCCACCATGACCCTCTGGTGTCACATCAAAACCACAGCCCTTCTTATCTTCCTCAGACCTTCAGGGGACCCCCCACCCCTTATTCTCATCTTATGTCTCACAGACACCCTGTGGAGGCCCTAAAATGGACACTCCTCCTCTCTACCCTAAGACCATCAGGGGAGCCCTCCTTACACCCATCCAGACCCCTTGGATTCACCTTAAAACAGAGGTCCTTCCTCTTCCTCCCACAACTCCAACGGGGACACCCCACATTTAGAGCCCCTTCTTCCTGCTTACCCTGCCGGGGTCGCCCCAGTACCGAGCTGCGGGACGTCGGCGGGCAGCAATGTCGCCATCCCGGCGGCGGCGGCCATGGCGGCGGCGTTGCTATAGCAACANGGCGCTCATCCAGCTCCTTGTAGCTCATGCCTGGGGGGATGGGGGGGACTGTTAGTGGGGGGGCCAGTGGCCAGCAGAGGTGGCTGGGGTGGCCAGTGGAGGAGGCTGGGAGGCTGTCCAGGCCCCTCAATTCCCCACACCCCAGCGTGGGTCTGGCAGCCCAGAAGAGAGCCCAGAGTCCCATCTCCCCAGGGTCTGAAGGCCCTGGGTGGGCAGGCAGCCCCCAACCTCCCACCAGCCCCGAGAGCACGTGGAGCAGCCCAGAGCCTCACCAGTCTTGCAGCAGATCTCGTCGTAGCTGTGGCAGCCCGTGTACAGCCGGGCTGGGTGGCTCCTCTCATCCCGGGCAACCTTGACAGGATACTTCTGGAGCCGCCGGATAAGGCCCTTCATCAACCCAAACTGGATGAGCCTCCTGGGGAGGAGGGGGGAAGAGACTGGGACCACGACACTGGAATGTCAACCCCTCCAGCTCCCCCCATTCCCACCTGGTTCCGCTACACTGCTGCCTGTTTCCCCACCTACAGAAGCGGGGTGCTCCCCCTGACACCCCTGGTGCCACTGCCACCCTCAGGAGCTGAGCAGGGAGGTGCTGGCTCTGACCTCTCATCCACCCTCTGGAGCTGCAGGGTGTATCGGGAGATGAGATCTCGCACCGTGGTGCCAGGGCTCAGCCCACAGTACAGCTGGAAGACGTCCCTGAGGCTGGCTCGCTTGTGCCCTGCAGGGACAAGTCACCAGTCAGCCACCCTCCTCCCTTCTCCAGCAGCCCAGAAGGTGTGTCACTGTACCTTGTTTGGTGACATAGGACAGACACTCCTCCTGGAGACACTTGTCATCCACCAGGTCCTGGACCTTTGGCGTGGTGCAATAGACATTGGAGTACTGGAAGGTGAGGGAAAGGCAAGGCTGCTCAGCCACAGCTCCCAGAGACAGACCCACCCCACTCCAAACCCCATCCTTCCCCACTGAGTGGCTGCCCGGGTGCCCAAATCCCACCTGCAGCTCCACACCCTGTGGCTTGACCCACCTGAAGAATGGAGACGAGCGTGACCACCCCGTAGTACCTGCAGACAGCCAGGGAAAAGGTGAGAGACCCTCTGGGAAGCACCCACCCCCTGCCCCGGGCTGCCCAGGCCCCCCCTGCACTCACAGCAGGTTCTGCACTGCAATGCGCACCAGGTTCAGCTCCACATCTGCTTCTGCTGAAATCTTCTGGACGTGCCGAAAGCCATCGATGTAGGGCAGGATCTAGGAGGGGAGAGAGCAGGGAGGCATCACCTCAAAGCCCCCACAGCACCTGGGAGCACTCTGCTCCCTCCCTGGCAGAGTTTTATCCTCGTGTTGGATGAACACGTTGCACGCAGGCCCGAGCACAAGGCCAAGGGGATGTCACACCATGGTGACCTCCAGTACAGCCCAACTCTGACCCCGAGCAGGATGGAAACAGATCCCCCCCCTCAAACCACGCTGCCCTGGTGAAGCACACGGACCTGCTGTGTGGTGAGATCCCACTGGGAGTTGAAGAAGTCATCCTTGTCCTGGGTGAAGACAGGGACATCATACTCCTGCACGATGGGGGGGTCTGGGCGCTGCTCAATCACCTTCAGGTGGATGGTGTTGGACTCATCTGGCCAGGGATGGGGGAACACTCAGACCTCCCAGAAACCTCCTCAGGAGGTCGCAACTGCCTGTCCCAGGATACCCCCACACCACATGGAGGAGGGGCTTTGCATCCCATAAACCCATCCCTCCTGGCCCTTGGAGCCACCCAGCACCAGGCTGGCTTGGCCAACCTTCAGGTCCAAGTGCAGAGAGGCAGGAGCTGCTAGGAGCAATGCAGGGGACAGCCCAGGGTCCCCATCACTGCCCTGCCCTGCCCTGCTCCTCCCCTGGCTGACACCGTACCTATGGGCAGGGTGCACTTCCCTTTGGCATTCAGCTCCTCCAGCAGGATGGTCATGATGGGAACCAGCTTCTGTTTACTCTCCTCGTTGGAGATGAACCCACTTTCCAGCTGAAGAGAGCAGAAAATTGAGTCAGCTCCTCCCCAGGGGATTCCTGGCTCTCGGAACCACAAGTCTCAGGTCCTATTGTCCATGAAGTGAAACCAGCCTGATCCCCTCCTCACTATAGAGCTGTCCCCCCCCCAGTGATGCACAAGGTGTGACAGAGCACCAGTGACCCCACGGGGCAGGTGGTGAGGCAGTTGCTGTCCGTGCTGGCCGGGGTCTCACCTCCAGGGTGGTGAGGTAGCCAGCCAGCTTCTTCACTATGGGCTCCAGGGCACAGGCCTTGGCTCTGGCATCACAGACGAATCCCAGGTTGAAGAGCAGAGCGTTCCGGCTGTACTTCTTGTGCTCGATACACACGGGGCAGCCGATCAGCTTCTTCTCCATGGCCGTGCTGCTGGGGGACAAACACAACCTGCACCTACACCCTCAGGGAGGGATGAGCCTGGCACAAGGGTGGCTGCAGAGGTGGGGGGGTGGGTGTG
>JAAWXA010000016.1:5317914-5341071 GCA_038090715.1 Florisuga fusca | reverse complement strand
CCCCTATAGGAGAGGCAACCACCCCTACAATCCCCCTCTGGGGATCCCCCATAGCTCTGCTCCCCTCCCCAGGGGCACCCACTGCCCCAGGCCCACCCCCAGGAAGACTTTCCTGCTTCCCAGGGCCCCCCCACAGCTCTGCTCCCCCCCTGCACCCCCCTGCACCCCACATACTGTTGCATTGTAGTCGAAGCAGATGTGGGGGCCTTTCCGGTAGCGGGGCCTGTCCACCAGCTCACACTGGTTGGGGTCCCTCGGGGGGGCTTTGCAGGTCAAGGAAACCACCAGGGACAGGGCAATGGGGGCCTGTGAGGTGCCCCACGGCCACCCCAAGCCCCTCTGGCAGCAGGCCACCTCCCTCCACCCCTGCAACTCCCAGCTTCAAAATCCCCCATCCTCCCAACCCTCTGCCACCCCATTCTGGGGGGACGTGGCTTGGGCCACCAAAGGATACCTCTTACCTCTGCCTGCAGCAGCTTGATGGACTCACACTGGCTGCAGAGGGGCTTGTCAGCCACCACGAAGAGGAGGTTGGTGTTAGCCAGCCTCTGGGCGTGGAAGAGCCTGGGGGTGCAATGGCAGCAGGGACCCTGGTCACCCCGTGCCCTGTTTCCCTCCCCCCCAGCAGTGCCAGGCTTGACAGCAGGTGGCTTTGGGGAGGCTGAGCTGGTGGGGCATTTCCATCCCTGTTCTCATCCCTATCTCCATCCCCATCCCCTCTCATCCTCATCCCCAACCCCATCCCTGTTCCCATGTCCATTGCCAACCCAATCCCTGTCCCCATCCCCGTGCCCAGGGGCTGCCCAGGGAAGCAGCACCAATGTGGCTGCAGGGCTCGGTCCCACTTGGAGAAGCCTTGGGGATGTCACTGTCATCCCACAGCCCACAGGGACACTAACACTGCACTCTGTCCACCCTGTCTGGGCACTGCAGCTGCCCTGAGTGCTGCAGGCATCTCCCAGGAAGGTGGCTGCATGGGGTTCTGGCAAAGGCAGCCTCAGGGGTGTCCCCAACCCTGCCCAGGTGGTGGGACAGACCTACCTGGAGCAGTTGCCACAGTCAATGATGGCATTGTAGGTGGCGTTGACAGTGCTGAAGTAGTACTGTGTCTGCTTCATGATGCAGCTTGTCTCCCTGGCCTCCATGCCGTCCCCTGCCACCTCCTCTGTGCCAGCACAGTGAGGTGGGACAGGGGCCACAGAACTCCTGTCACCCCCCCCAGCACCACCCCCAGGGACTCACCCGTCTGGAACCAGCTGCTGTAGGTAAGGCCATATAGGAACTGCTGGAAGAGGGACCTGGGGAAGGAGAGTACGGCCACGTCAGCTGTCCCAGCCCTAGGGACATGCTGGTGTCACCCCTCAACGTCAATGTCCCCCAGGAGGGGATGCAGTGGGTCTCACCAGGCCGCAGCTGAGGTCCACCAGGCGAGGTTCAGGAGATCAGCCACAGTGGGCTGTGGGCAAAGAGGGGGGCGGTGAGCCAGCGGGTCCATCTCGGGGGTACTTGGGGACAACCCTGTGGGTCCCCAAGCTCCCGGACCACCTGGAAGCCACCATCCCCGTGGATGCTCACCACGAAGACGCCGCGGGGCGCAGCGCCCGTGTTGCTCTGGGCCTCGGGGGCACAGACGGACTGGAAGTCATAGGACTCCTTGCGGGTGTAGAAGGAGTTGTTGTAGAGGGCAGACATCAGGTTGGCATCCACCTCGCTGAAGAACTTGCCCACCTGGGATGGGGATATGAAGTCTGCACTCAGACAACACCTTGCCCGGGGGCCTCCCCTGGCAGGGACTCTAGTGTGGGCTGTGCCACACCACAAGTGACATGAGCTCAGAGGTCTCAGCTCCCCACTGGCATCCCACACTGAGAGCTGTCACACAGGCACCGCTCACCTGGTACCAGTGGTCCTCTTGGTTGGAAAGCACCAGGAAGCCCCCATCGTCGATAAGGACGCAGATGAGGTCCTGGGGAAGGAGGGCAGTGTCACCCCCTCTGTGGCCATGCCCAGGGCAAGGCAAGGACAGGATGGGTGGGGGGTCAGGCAGGGGGGCCAGCACAACACTCCCAAGCCTGGGGGCTGCTCAGGGGCATCTTGTTGTCAGGAGCACCTGGGTTGGGTGCAGGGAGCAAGAACCACCACCCACCCTTGGGGAGGGTCCACAGTCCCAGGGCCAACCCCAGGGACACTGTCCCTGTAAGGGGGATTGAGGGCTGACCAAGCCCTGGACAAGGTGGGGACATTCCAGCAGACAGCACCAGCTGGGTGGGCAGAGGACGAGGAGCCCTCCCAGTCGCCCCCTGACTGCTGTGCCCTGCTGCTCCCACCCCTGGGGAAGCACCCACCTTATTGTTGGCCTCACAGTCCATCTCGCAGCTGGTGGAGGGGTCACACTGTCAGGCAAATCAGGACAGAGGGAGAGGTCAGTAGGATATTCCTACTGCCCAGAGCTGTCCTCTGGGCCAGGAGAGGACATGCAGGGTGATGTCCCCAGGGGATGGGGACAGGTGCCCCAATCAGGGTGGAGGTACAAGCCCAGAAGAGCCATGGGTACCGTGCCCTGGAAGCACTCTCCTGGAAGCCACATCCCCACCCAGCAGAGCTCCCTCCCTGTCCCTGTCCCTGTCTCCATGCCATGCCAGTGCCATGGGGGACGTACCCGACGGGCTCCCAGCTGGTCACGGTCTGTCCGGTTGCTTGCCAGCACTTTGAACTTCTCAGCCCAGGCCTCCAAGTCCAACTTCACCCCCACCACTGGGGTAGTAGGGAGACAGGGTCAGCTCTGTCTCAGAGGGGACGACAAGGGGGCCCCCCAGCCTGGTGAGGGACCACCCAGCCCCTTGCCTACCTGCTGGCTTCAGTGTCTTGCCCCCAATGCTGAGCTCCACAGCTGTGCTCACCAGGATCCCAATGGTATTGTTCTCCAGGTCCAGGCCCCGGTAGCCAGCTGCAGAGGACAGAGTGGCATCAGGGGACACAGGGGACCAGCAGCAGTCTGTGCCAGCCCCCAGCATTCCCAGCCAGTACCCACCATCCCGGTAGGGTGGCTTGAAGATGTAGCCCTTGTTGTCCAGGCTCCTCCGGTAGAAGCTGGCATTGAAGGGCTCTGGTTCCTCCTCCCAGTCATCAGCAGCCCTGGGGAGGGAACAGCCACAGCCACAGATGTCACTCAGCTCCAGTCCCACCAGAGATGGCCCAGCAAGAGCAGTGTGTCACCCCATGGGCCTGGCACATGGACACTCACTTGTTGGGGAAGACGCGGGTGATGCCCCCGTCAGTGGCTGCGAAGACAGCCAGGAGACTGTACCTGCAAGGAGAGGGGACAGGCACACCAGGCATCAGAGGGTGTTGCTTTGCCCCTGTCCCATCCCCACAGCCCATCTTAGCTCCACAATCCCCCTTTTCTGTCCCCAGCCAGTGCTGCCCATCCCAGGCCAGCTTGCCCCCACCTACGTGTTGAGGTCCTGGTCCCTCCAGACCTTCTCCACCAGTTGCTGCGTGATGCCTGTGTCCAGGATCAGGTTGTGCAGGAGGAAGTTGTCACCTGGGGAGGAAGATGGAGAGGGAGCAGGTGGGGGACAGCCCTACAGAGGCCACCCATGACCCTCTACCCTGTCCCAGCACTGCCACCTGCTCTGCAGTGGCTCTGGGGACCCCAGCCCCAACATGGTTCACTCCTTGCCCCACCTCCCTTCACATCCCCATCCCCTGCAACCCCAAATCCTCCAACCCCCCACCAGCCGTCTGTGACTACTCACACTGCTTGGAATCTGGGGTCACCTTTTCCATGAGGGCAATAAAGTTTTCCAGGAACTCGGTGTTGTTATCCGACAAGTCGAGGTCTTTGCAATACTCTCTGGGGTTTGGGGGACAAGGTTTGACGTTCGCGAGGATGGAAAAGGCAAGGTCAGAGTTCTCCCCCGGGGACGGTGGGGCAGGTGCCAGCTGTGCTCCCAGCACCCGGGGACACGATGGTGGTGATGTGCCACCACTCCTGCCAGCGTCACCCCGTGGGAGCAGCCGGCTGTGGGCATCTCTGCAGACCCAGCCCACTCACACTCGGCCACCACACCAGCCACCGGGTCTGTCACTGCCAGGGGCACCGTGGTGCTGTCACCTCTGCCAGGGACAGGTTTGACAGATCCCAGTTTGCCCAGAGCGGTGCAACCCCGAGCCTGGCTCTCCCCATACTGGTGGGGCTACTGGTGGGACTGGGCCCCTGTGCTACCGTACTTACCTGGGGGCCACGCAGGTGTTGCTGTGCCCACCCTGCCCTGGGGCACCCCAGGGGGTGGGGGTTTGCCTCAGGAGCCCCCACGCCGGCGTTCAGCAGCCGTATCCGTGCCCTTGGTGTAGGTTGTTGGGGGCTGGGTGAGGCCTGGCTGGTGGAGGTGGGTGCTTGCCCATGGCCATTGCTGGCCCCGAGGCCCTCCTGGGACAGGCACCGTGAGGTTGCCACATCCCCCATCTGGTCTGGGGCTACCCGTAATGCAGCTCTCCATCCCCACTGATGCTGGGGACAGACGTAACCCTGCCAGCCACCACGAGGCTCTAACCTGTCAGTGCCACCCTGGGGTACCAAGAGTCCCCCCCGGCTCAGCAGCACAGCTGCAGGTGGTTCTGGGGGGCTCAGGGCTCCCCCTGCTCCTGGTCCCCTCTGCTGAGCTGCTGACTCTGCCCAAAACCTCACTGAAAAGGACAAACGCCAGAGCAGAGGGTGGCAGGGAGTGTGCCCACAGGGCAGCCCAAGGAGCTGGGGCACCCTGGCCAGCCTGTCCCAGCCCCCCAGCCCCTCCTCAGGGGGAGCAGCCACCTAAATATCTACCCCGGCACGCACAGATACAGGTACTCACACACCCACGGGGGATGGGGGACATACGGTTTCTGAAAATTTCCAGTGGCCTGGGGGCACAGCGGTGCTGACGGCAGATCATACAGTCACCCTGGGTGCTGGGCACCCCCCCAGCATGTGGCTTCCCCCTTGGGCTGGCACCCATTGCAGGGAGGATGCTGATGGAGCAGCTTGGGGGGCACCAAAGGGGTCGCCCTCTTTTTCAAGGCTTGCTTTTCTATCCACTAGCAACAGGACCCCACACTGGACACTGACCCTATCACTGCAGTGGGGGGCAGACTCATTCCTTGGGACGTGGGCTCAGGCTTCACCACCGTATCTATTCCCTTAGCCACAGATTCGGGTCATTTTTCTAATAAATGGATTTTTCTGTTTCTCACTAATACTCTGCTTTGGCTCCCATCTTTCCTGGACCTCACCCCTGCTGCCCTGTGCCTTGCCTGGGCACCAAGGGCTCCCTCAAAAGCCGAGGCTGTGCCACAGCTGCACACTTTGGGGCTGGTTTACTCAGAATTAGTGCAAGTGCTGGCTGTTGTGGGCAGGGAGGGGAGGGGATACCTTCAGGTGGCAGCGATGCTGTTACCCCGGCTTGCACTGCCCAAGAACTGCAATAAAAAACCTATTAACAGGGTATGTAAAGATGTGCAAATACAAGGGTGATCAGCTGGCACTGCTAATTAGGGCTGGTCAGAGGTTGCACTGCAGCAGTGGGAAGGACAGGGTGCCAGCAGAGCCACAGGACTCCAGGAACACCCCACCAAGGGACAATCCATCGTCCCTGCTAGGTGACAAGACCGAGTGGCACATCCCAGGGGAGGGGTGATGTCTGCCTCTCCGGGGGCCGCTACGCTGTCCTCACGTCCCCATTCACAGCCTGACCCGGCAGCCTCCCCAACCCTCCCGGGCATTCCAGATTTGAGTCAAAACCTCTTCTTCCCTCTCCCTAAACCCTTCCAGCGACCAGCGCGACTGTATGATGCCACCGCCGGCCCCTGGCTTGGGAGAGGGGTGGATTTTCAGAAACTATACCTATATATGCACCCGCAGGGGTCGGGCCGCACCGGGTGCATATATACTGTGCTGGATGCAACCGGGTGGCAGGAGCGGGGCCGGGGTCCTGGCAGCAGCCCCTCCCTTGGCCGAGCGGGCAGACGACACACAGAGCGACGGGGGAGGGGAAGGGGGGACACAAGGCACGATGAGGCGGGGATGGGCGGNCCCCGAGGCAGTGGGACCCCAGCGGGGACAGGGGCCCGGGCTCGCCCGCCAGCCCCGCGCCTCGCTCTGCTTTAAGGGGGGGGTCACAGTCCGGCAGGGTTTGGGGTGCCCTCCTTGGGCATCCCCCCGGCAGAAGGGCGGCGGATGCGGGGTTCAGCTCACAGGGTACAAACCGGGTTAGGGGGTGAGTGGGGGGTGCTCTGGGACATGCCGGGGCTGCTAGGGCCCCCGGCGGGCACAGCCACCCCCTCGCCCTCCCGCTGGCCCTGGAGCATTGCATGGCACAGCCAGAGGTTGGACTGTTGCTCTCCCAGGGCTGTAGGCAGGGGCTGGGAACAAGCCGATGAGAGGAAGAGGAGGAGGAGGAGGAAAGGAGTACAAAACACTCGTACTTGGTCCATCAGCATTGCCATCGCAGGGGCGCCGGAAGGAGGCAACTCAAAGCTGATAGAACAGGGCTGAGGGGGACAATTCCACCACCCCACTGTCCTGCCTGATGGCCCCATTCCCCCCCCCTGTGCTGCCGTGTCCCCTGCAGCCACCCCCCTGCCTGTGCTGAGGAGTGGGTGCTGGGGAGGAAGATGTTGGGTCCCCTGGGACCCTGCATGCCAGGGCATCCCCTGGCCCACCCTGGGGCTCTGGGGCCAGCCCCATGGGTCCTCTCCCACATGGCCAGTGGCCAGGCATCGTAGGGACACGGCTCAAATCCCACCCTGGGTCACACGGGCCCCGGCCCCCCCCACCTGCCGTGGTGGAACTTTGGACTGTCTCCTGGGGGGCATGGAGGGTGCTGGGATGCTGCAGCTGCCAGGGACGTCATGCCATGCTGGGCCCTGGGGACAGCCACCGAGCAACTGTGTGGGGGCAGGCAGCACAGCACCCCGGGGCTCAGCCTTGTCCCCAGGGCGGCTGTCCCCCATGCAGAGGGGTGGCATCGCCCTGGGATGGTCCCATCCGCACCTCTGCTGAAGGCTCCTGCTTGGGGACTGCCCCAGAAATGCCCATCCCAGAGGGTGATGGCAGCAGAGGACCGGGTCCCGCCACTTGCTCTCCATCCCTGTCACCTTTGGGTGCCCACCCTGTGCCCCCCGCTCCCTGCACAGCCCTATCCCTTTCAGGTTGAGTTGTCTTGGGGAGGGAGGAAAAGCAGAGGAGCTGGGACAGGGGGAGAAGGAGCCGGAGGAGGACGAGCAAGGGGAGAGGAACAAGAAGAGGGTGGTGGTGGGAGAGGAGGAAGAGCAGGGTATCAAACTAGCTACAAAACCCCTCATGGATCAAAACCGGCAGAGTTTCATACGAGATCATCTCTTGAACGGTATCGAACCAGGTTTGGGAGCAATGTGCAGGGGGGGAGAGTGGGGGATCATCGTGACAAAGCTCTCATGGACAGAACAAGACATGTTGCTTTCAAATAAAGGGGGAACTGGAGGAGAGGAGGAGGAGAGGAGGAGGGAGGAAGGGCGAGTCAGTGGTGGTTTGCAGGTTCGGCGTGGCAAACGGGCAGGGAGATGGGCAAGCAGGGGGGCTGGGGGGGACTGGACACGGGGNNNNCGGGGTGGTGAAGGTGAGTGGTCTGAGACTGAAAATACTTGCCCTTCATTTTGATGTTTGGTACTGTGTGAATCCACCATAGAGAGAAAGCAAGAAAAACAACAAACAAAAAAACAACAAACAAAAAAAAAGGGGGTTGGGTGGAAAGGGGGAAGGGGGGCACAAACAATATTTTATTCAATTGCTGCTTGAATAAAAATATTGTGTATCATAATCATACCAAAAGGAAACCTCTTGCAAAAAACAGAATGAAAAAAAAAGAAAAAGAAAGAAAAACCCAGTAACGAAAGGAAAAGGCCACGGTGAAATAAGAATTAAAAAATAAAAATAAAAATGCAAAGATATAACTAGAGAAATATATATATATATATTCAATACTCCAAAGGAAAATGAGAGTCAGTAGCAAACAGTGCAACAGTCTTGATATCAAAATGTCCTCTCTGAGTTAGGGGGCATGCACGGCAGGACAGGCAGAGCCAGGGAGGACGGGGGGGTCCCCCCTCCCGGGGACAGGGACAGACTGGCCTCGTCCCCATGGGACACAAGGCTCCTGCCAATGGATGGAGGGGGCAGCAGGGGCCGGATCCGGAGTGGGGCTGGGGTTGAACCACTGGGGTGGCTGAAGGGGAGACGGGGGGGAACCAGAGGGGAGAGGGGGAAGGGCCCAGTTCTCCCACAGGGGAGAGGGTCCCTGGGAACAGAGCGGACCTGAGGTGGGAAAAAGGCTCCGGGGGTCAGGGGAGAGAGAAAGAGAGAGAAAGGGGGAGGGCCAGGCTAACACACACGTACACAGATTAATTCCAAACGAAAACCGAAACCAATCGAAACCGAACTCATAAAAAGAATAAATGGCTGACTGAAACCAAATCCAAATAATTGTAATAAACCAAAGGAAACCAAAGAGATCCATGCAAACTTCCCCGGGCTCACAAATTAACTGGCTGCTACAACATTATCCCTCAACCCCTGCCTGCAATCTGGGGCTTGGGTTTTGGGGTGCAAAGCCCACAGCCCCAACCCTGACACCCGGGGGCACCCAGGCAGGCAGCTCCTTTCCCTCTGTGTCTTCACCTCTATTCATGCCTCTCTTATTTTTGAATTTTCCTATTTTTTTCTTCTTTCTTTTTCTTTGGCCTCTCACAGTGATCCCTAGCTCTTTTTGCCAGTTTTGTTCTCGGTGCTTCTCCCCCCGACAGTCATGGGCCAGCACGGGGGTGAGCAGGAGGGCGAGAGGGCAGCAGGGAAAGCCAGGGGCTACTTACACTTCACTTGCAGGATCTGGTCACTGAGGTTGGCCTGGATGTAGTAGGTGCTGTAGGGAGGCAGAACCAGTCCCAGGCTGTGGAAGGGGAGAGCAGACAGGTGCTGTAAGGCTTTACACCCACACTGAGACCTTGGCTGGCCCCCAGCCCCTCATTGGCATCCCACCTGGCCCCAGCTGATGGCAGGCAGCATCCCTGCTGGCCCCCTGAAGAGGCCACCACCTCCTTCTCTGCAGGGACTGCTGCCAGGGCTGTCCTAGGAACACCCAGAGTTGTCCCAGAGCACCTAGGGACATCCTGGTGTCACTCAGGGCTGTGTCCAAAGCATCCAGGGTGATCCTGGGTCATCCAGACTCATCTCGAAGCACCCAGAGTCATCTAGCACTATCCTTGAAGCACCGAGGGTAACCTTGGTGGCTCCCAAGGTAATTCCTAGAGCACCTAAGGCCATCCCCTGGAACAGCCAGGACCATCCTCAGAACACCTCGGGTCATCTTAGAGCACCCAGGGCCATCCTGGTGGTTTCCAGAGCCCTCAAGGCCATTCTGATGGCATCCAAGTTTGCCCCCAGAGCACCCAAAGCATCTCCAGAGCACCTCAGGTCACCCTGCTGGCTGTCCAGGACCCAGGACTGTCCCAGGGGACCCCCTGAGTACAGGAGGTGCCAAGCCTGTCCAGCCAGGGCTGAGACAAGGAAAACACACTTGGCTGGGAACATAGGGAGAAGCACATGGAAGAGGGACAGGACATCCCTGTAAGGGAGGAAGGCAGGAAGAGACACATCCCTTGAAAGAAGTGACAGAACTTTCCCAGTGAGGAGAGATCAAAGAGAGCCCCAGGCACCAGCTGCTGGTGAGCCAGGAAGAAGGATCCACGAGCTGGGAGTCTGGCACCCAGGGGGCAGGATGGAGATGGGAAAGGAGGTGGCAGGAGGTGATGCCAAGGCTGCCACAGCCACAGGACACACAGGCTCCTGGGTGCTGGCTGCAGCAGCTGGTGGCCTTTGGTAATGCTGTTTGTGCCAGATGCTGCCCAGGTAAGTGAGCAGGGACAGGTGAGGACTGCCTTCCTGGCCCTCATCCGATGTCACCTGAGCCACCAGGCACTGGAACTGCCCTCCAGGCCACCCCTCCATCTGCACCTGGCAGCTTGGACTGGGCACTCCAGCAAGCATGGCAGAGCTGGTGGCACCCCAAACTACAGGTAGCATCAGGAGGGTGGTGACTTTTTCTGTCCAGTGCTGTGCCACACAGGTCTCTCATATGCCACCATCGGTCTCTTCACCCAGGCAGCTATCAGTAAGACAAGAGGGTATGATCTGAAGTTCTGCCAGGGAAGGTGTAGGTTAGAAAATAGGAAGAAATTCTTTACAGAGAGAGTAATCAGACATTGAATGGGCTGCTCAGGGAGGTGGTGGATTCTCCATCCCTGGAGGTTTTTAAGAAGAGACTGAATGTGTCACTCAGTGCCATGGGCTGGGAACCATGGTGGTAGTGGGTCAAGGGTTGGACTTGATGATCTCAGAGGTCCTTTCCAACCTGGCTCATTCTGTGATTCTATGCTGACAGCATCCTCTGGAAACCCAGGGAAGATCCATGCTGTGCTACAGAGCCACAGGAACACCTCCTGTCCTACAGATCAACCTGCAGTCCTGGCCACAGCTTTGTTGTCATTGTCCCCTCCTCAACAGCACTGCTTGGCCCAGGAGGAATGCCACTGTGAAGGACAGGACCAGAGCTGCATGGGAGGCACCTGGCAGCTCTAAGAAGTGGCTGTGACCCTTGCCAGCCCCTCTGGAGTTTGGTGGTGAGGAGGAGGGCACAGCAGGGGCCTGGGGACAAAGGCACCAGGAGTTGGACAGCACAGATGTGATCACATCGTGGTCTTTTTTTCATGCCTGCTTGTCCTAACTCATCAATAAATGCAGTCCCCTCTGCCCTCAGCCACTGCCTGTGCTGCAGGTTGGGCACATGTCACTGTCACCCACCTCACAGCAGAAATCTGTGCGAGCCTCTGGCTGTGCAGGCAAACGGTAGCAGGGGTGTCCCTTGTCCTGCACGCTGCACACCAGCTCTGAAGCTCTTCGTCTTGAGCCCTGGGGACAGTGGCCCAGCTCCAGTGCTGAATACCAACAGGCAGCACTTTGGGAGTGCCCCTTAGAGCATCAGTGGCTGGATGCAACAACCCAGCGGTGTGTTTGCAACCTCACAGCCCATGGGGCATATTCCTGGAGGCCTTGGGGACCTTCCGAGCTGCAGGCAGGAGACCACAGACCTGTGCTGGTGGGGGTCCAGGTGAAGGGGGGGGGAATTGGTGGTGCTGCTCACCTGTAGTTGGTGCTTTTGATGGGGGCCCACGTGTAAGTCCTGAACACCTCATCGATGTATTGCTGCAGGGCAGAGGGAACCAGTCAGGCCTCTGTGATGCTGGGACCTTGCCAGCATGGTGGCATGGGACTCCAGCTCCAAGCCTGGTGCTGGATGTGTCCCCTTGCTCCCCGCCACCAGGGATAGGTGCTCGGCATGATGGCAGTTTTGGCTGTGACCCCTTTTTCCTGCAGCCTTACCTCATCCAGGGACTTGATGAGAGTCTTGATGAACCTCTGCCCGTCATTCCCATCAATCATGCTTCTCCGGATCTGGGGGACATGGAGGAGGTGACTGAGGGCCACAGAGCCTGGCCAGGCACCCATGGGCACACCCCCTCCCTCCCTGGCATGGTGGCACTGGGGACCCACGGGGTGCAAGGGTGAGCAACCTGGGGTCTTGGGAGCCATCTGCGGAGTGCAGGGCAAGAAGAGCTGGGCTGGCACCCAGGACAGAGTGACCCATCTCCTGTCCCCATCATGGCCTCACAGGAGCAGTGCTGGGGCCCTTAGGATGAGGAGCTCCCCAGGACAGGCTGGAGTGGCTGAGTGCCCTTTGCAATCGCAGACTGGAGGAGGGTGTCAGCCTGTACTCCCAGACCTGCTCCTGGGTCTGCCCACCTCCTCCTTGTTCTCATCCTCCAGCTCAGCATCCAGGAAGTCCAGTGTCACCGGCTCACGGAAATTGATGATCTGAAGGAAGAAAGAGAGAGCTGGGGATGGGATCAGGGCTCCTATGGCTGCCACTGCATCCAGATGAACATCAGATCTCCTGCAATCAGCTCCTCACGACCCAGAGGGAAGCCACGTGTCCCACAGGGCTAACCCAGCCCCAGGGGTCCCTCCTCACCTGGGGCTGCAGGTTGGGGTGCAGCAGGACGTAGCCGTTCAGGTCGATGGCGAAGACGTAACCATTGGCCCCCAGCTGCAGGAGGAGAGGAAGAGGGATGAGGCCAACCAGTCAGCTCTGTGCCATGCCACTGGGATCACCCTCACCTCTGCAAGCAGAGCTCACACCTCGCCACCCCCCGGGGCTCATTCTTTTTCTCAGCATCTTTCTATTCTCAGACCAACAGCATCTCTCACCCCAGTGCTGGATTTTCCTTCGCTGCCCCTTTTCCCCAGGGAAATCAGGTTTATTCCCCAATGGCCCTGCAGGAGTTTCAGCTCTGCTCTGGGTCCCAGATCATCACCCAGCTCTGACCCCTGCCTGCAATCATGGCTTCTGCAGCCAGCTGCTGCCAGAGGTGCTATGGGGTGCTATGGGGTGCTGGGGGTTCCCAGGGTGGGCTCAGGCAGCAGCTGGCTGCAGGGAGGGAGGGAGGGGAAGGGGCTCCCACGCACGTTGTATCGTGGTGTCAGCCTCTTGATGTCATTGAGAGCCACGTCGATCCCCATCACACCCAGGATGAGCTGGTTCTGGAAGGAAAGGCAGGGAGGGAAGCAGGTGGGAGCAGGGCTGTCACCTGCCACCACCAGCACGACGACAGGGAACCAGGGGGATGAATCTCTTCTCCTTCTGGGGACATGTGGGTCAAATCCAGACATCACAGGGGCACAGGGTGGCATGTGCCAGTCCTCAGCAGCCCCCCCGTGGGACCTGCAGCTGCCAGCTGTCCCCATTGAACCAGGAGAGCTAGCCAAGGCTAGTTTGGGTCCCTGGGATGGCAATTAGTCCTGGTCTCACCCCAGGGAGTGGGTGCAGAGCAAGCAGCACCTCAGGGATGACAATGCAGCCATGGATCCAGTTTTGGGGTACCCTCTCCACCCAGCAAAGACCCCACACCTGCGTGTCCCAGTGCAGCCAGGGTGGCAGCAGTCAGTCTCCTACCTTCCTGTCACTGCTGTCCTCTGTCAGGTTGAACACTGGCAGTGTGCCTGTCACCACCAGGCCCAGCCCCTGCACAAGCACAGAAGAGTGTCCTATGGCCCCTCTCTGGGACTGCAGGTGGGGAGCAGAGGGGGGTTACCCCCCTGCCAAGGGAGAGGGGATCATGGACTTTGCAGAACTTCAAGGCCAGTGTCCCCATCTGCCCCCCCTGGGGCTGTGTAGGACACTGGGGCCACTGTCCCCACTGGTACCCCAAGGCTGGGGGTTCTTACCAGAGCATCCTGGTAGACATTGGTCCATTGAACCTGCTTGGCTCGGTTCCCAGCCAGGACCATGGGTCTGCCCAGCACATCCAGGTACTCCTGCAGGGACACAGGGTAAAAACATGACATGGGAGCTGGATGCTTCCCTGCTCCAACCTGCTGACATCCCTGTCCACTACATTCCCCAGGAGATATTAACAGGGTGCTTGGTGCCATCCCCCAGCTGCAGGCTGGCAGCTCCCAAACCTAGGAGAATGGCTCCAGCTGGAAACAGAATGGACCTGTTGAGATGCAAACAAGATGCAAACATTGGTATGCACCAGCAGGGCAGGGGCTCCCCAGGCAGTGCCTGGACCACATCTGCTGTCTCCCCGGTGGCTTTTGGGATCTTACCCTGGCTCACCTTGCCATGGCAGACCTTGAGGGGGTGGGGGGGAGCCCCTATGCCTCGATGCCAGCCCTTCCCCGAGGGGCTGCCCAGAGCAGGGACCCCCATTACCTGCCTGCCACAGCAGCTCATATGCATCCAGTCAAGAAAAGGGGCAGAAAAAAGGGTAGAAAAGGGGCAGGCATGCCTGGCTCTGCTGAGTTTGGCCCTGCCTGTGCTCGCTCCCTGCCTGCGCTTGGCTCTGCTCCGCGCTGATTAACGCCTGATGTTTCATAATTAGTCACTCTGAAAGCAGCAGGTCCTTGGGGAGCTGCTGAAGATGAATTACTTATTTCAACAGCACCAGGCCTGGCTGAGGGCTGGGCTCGGTGTCCTGGTTCACTGCCACCTTCTCTGCCAGCCTGTGAGCTCTCTGCAGGCTGAGCCTGCCCCCAGGCAGGGCACCCCAGGAGGGCAGCACCCTGCCTGCACCCTGCCTGCACCCTGCCTGCACCCTGCCTGTACCCTGCCATACCTGTGTGTTGATGCGGATGGCGCCGATGGAGGGGATTTCGAAGTAGTAACCTTGGAAAAGAAAGAGAGAGGCAGTTGGAGAGCCCCTGCTGTCTGGCAGTCTGGCTGTCCTGGTGTCCAGCCCTGCGGGGTTGCAGCCACAGCGCCGTGCCGGAACACTGGTGCCAACCCCGGTGTGAAGTCTGAGCCCAGCACCCTGCAGCCCCCCGGGTGAAGCCCCACTCACCTTTGTTGGCACAGGCCATCCACTGCAGGGGGGTCACGTCGTAGTTGTGCTGACCCACTGAGAAGGTGAAGACCCGGACCTGTGGCAGAGCAAAGTGGTGAGGACCCTCCACCAGGCACCCGTCCTAAACACTCAGGTGCTCCTGGATGATGGTAACCTCTAAGGGGACAGTGTGGCACTGTCCTCTGCCCAGCAGACTGTGATGCCCGTGGCCAAGGGCAGGAAGGCAGAAGAAGGCTTGTGCAAAGGGCAGCTGTGCTGGCAGGCAGGTATGGAGCCCCTCTCTCCCTGCCTGGGGACAGCCAGTCCTGTCCCCCATGGCCACAGCCACTGTTCCCAGTGTGACTTGAGGTCCTTATGCTGGGACATTGCTGCACGAGGAGGGGTCTGTGCTCTGCAATGGTCCTGTATGGCCCAGGGCCCCCCCACCACATGGGTCTCCAGGTCCTGGGAAGCTGGGTGGCATTGGGGACCCTCCTGCCTCCTGCACACCAAGGTGGGAGCTATAAATGGCACCAGTCTGTTAGCCACCCCCATTTCCAGGACAGGATCCCAGCAGAGGCTGTCAGGGAGGGAAGGAAGATGGGGACATTGCTCGTGACAGCAAGGGAGCTGCTGCAGCCATCTCCCTCCCCAGCGAGTGGCCTCAGCCTGGCACAGATCCCCACAGCCCCTCACCGTCTTGTTGGGCCAGTTGTACTTCTCAAAGACGTCCTGCACCCGGTCCTCACCACCGTCGGTGAACATCATGATCATCTTGTTGCAGTTGGCACGTGTGATGTTGGACTGAGGGGAAAGGAGATGGGGCTGGATGCGGCCAGGAAGGCTGGTCCTGATCCATCTCCTTCCCCAGCCTGTTTCTCTGGGGTGAGCAGGAGGCAGGAGGAAGGACCCTGTCTGCTTGGAAATGATACTCTGGCTATTGTTGCTGAGCCCCTAATGGCACCGTTCATCTTTATTTTGCCTTTGTCAGGCTGTCTGGCTGGGTCTGGCCCCCTCCGCCCAGCCCTGATAACTTTTAATAACCCGAGAGGGGCCACAGCTCCAGCAAAACCTTGGCTACAGCATGCCAGGGGGTGGGATGTCCCTCCTGACATTGCAAAGAAGGGCAAGGAGCCTCTGCAAGCCAAAGCCCCAGGCACAGGGCAGCAGCAGGGTTCTCAGAGCTCTCCAGGCACCCATGGGTGCACTCTGCCTGACCCAGCCCCCAGCCCAGCCCCCAGGCTCACATTCTGCAGCTGGTCGAAGGCATACTCAAAGCCAGCCTTGTAGTCAGTTGTGCCTTTGGCCACCATCCCCTGCACATCCTCCTTGAAGACCTTCTTGTTGCGGATGTTGGCCTGCACCAGGTGCTTGAAGCATGACACGGGCTTCGCCTTCTCATTGAACTGGGAGGCAAAAGGGAGAGGAGCGGGTTGCAGAAAGGGGACAGAGACCCCCAGGTAGCCCCCCGTGGGCACAAACCACCCACCACACTCAGCTCCAGTGGGTGGGACGAAGCTGGAGCACCTCATGTCCCATAACCTGGGGATGGGGAGGTTGAGATCAGGGCTTAGGAAGGGACAAATCCAGCACTGAGCACCCTGGTGGGTGCTGGCAGTGGGTGCTGCTGTGCCCTCCCTACTGCAGGACCCCCTGGGATCACACAAGCATCCGTGCCAGCAGCAGGAGCAGGTGCTGCCTCTCACTTACAGCTTCATTTGCTGGCAGTAGGGGCCACTGATAGGGGAGCAGTGATCCAGCTCACAGAGCCAGGCCAGACACATTGATTAGTGCCAGTGTGCTCGTGGCCAGGCAGGGGAGGGCTGGCATGGGCTGGGAGCCCAGCAATGAACAGATGTGGTGGCACAGCCACTGCACTGTGTGAGGTCATGGCACTGCCACGGGGGGTATGGTGTCACTGGCTGGTGACAGACAAGGGCTGTCTGGTTGGGACTGCCCCAGGAGCATGTCTGCCAAACGCCCTGTGATGGGGACAGCTTTCATTTGCCATTTCCTTGCTTATGTGTAGGTGGGTGGTTAAGAATTAGAAAAAAAACTCCAGGAAATTCTCTCTGCAGAGCCCCCAGCCAAGTGGGTCTGGGGGCAAAGGGCTCCACGGTGGGGTGCTGGGAGCTGCCTGGGGGGGGGCATAGCTCTGCTACCTGCCCCGTGGCACTCACCGAGGCCACGTTGACATAATCATCATCTGAGAGGGTGTCCAGCATCTCGTAGACTGAGGTCTTCATCAGCTTGAGGGTGAGGCCGCTCACGCTGCCGCTCCTGGTGGGAGAGAGGGGTGCTGGGGGCTCAGCAGCGAGGGGGCAGGGTGCTCCTCACCAGCACTGTCCCACACAGCTTCCCCAGGACCACCAGTGGGACGGTGGCACCCCAGGGAGCTGTGCCACCATCCTGCCCTGGCACAGCCCCCACCCGTGTACTCACACGTCCACGATGATGACCATGTCCTTCGGGGAGGAGGCGCCTTGGATGTACCTGTGGGGTGCGGAGAGAGGTCAGCGGGGTCACCTCATTTTGGGGGGGGGGAAGCCCTGACCCTGGCTGGGTGCAGACCAAGAACAAAGCTCTCCCCCAGCACATGGGGACATCCAAGAGCACCCGTGCACCCACAGCCCTGGGAACCCAGCAGTCAGGAGCAGGGACAAGGCGGTGGCAGGCGAGGGGNGGGGTGGGGTGGGGTGGGGTGGGGTGGCAGGCTGCCAGCAACCTGCTGCTCTGCAGTGTAGCAGCCTAATGAGCTCTAAATGCTAAACTCCTCCATCATTGCAGGCCCTTTTCTGCGAGCTGATTATGCTGACACACACATCCATATTGAGATGCTATTTACCCCCCTCGGTAGCTACAAAGGCCAGGCTGATGAGGTATTATTTTTAGCTTCAAGGAGGAAAAAATAATAACACTAAATTCTCCCCCTCTCCCCCCCCCAAAAAAAACCCCAAACAATTAGGGAACCCTTTCTCACCCCTCAAAGCACAGCTCAGCCTCCCCATCCCACCACGTGGAGCCTGATCCTGCCATGGCTGAAGTCCAAGGCAGCTTCATAATTGGCTTGATCAGGATCAGACCTGACACTAATTAATTAGTCTGTTATTAGTATTAATTACTCGCCATTACTGGGGAGGGCTGGGGAAGGGGCAGGCTCTGATTACTAATCCCAGGTCTTGATGTTCCCTAATTACAAGTGATTACCTGGGTGGGATGTGGGATGTTGGCAAGGAGGGGGGGGCTCATCCTGACACGGGTGCTGCGTCCCCCCAACATCCCCTGCTCCATGCTGGGGTGCAGGACATGCAGGCAGCTTCCTACCAGCAGGGGCTTGGTGCCTGACCTCCTCCCCAGGCACAACTAAGATAATGCCTGGAATGGTTTCTGGCAGCTCATCCATCTCAGCTGCCCTGCTTAGTTGAATCCCTCGGGCTGGGGTGGGGGGGACAACTATGGCAGCACCATCCATCATGGGAGGGGGGGGCAGGTGAGTGGCCTTGGGTCAGGAGAGGACCCCAGAGTGGTGTCCCCAGAGCAAAGGGTGCTGCTGCTGCTCCTCCATGGCTGGGTGGATGGCCAGGCTAGTGGGTAGGTAAACTGGCTAGCTGGGCTTGGTAGCCCCCTGGAGATGAGCAGCCCTCCTGAAATGGCTCCCTGTCCCTACTCTGCCAATAATCCACATGGCTGCCCCAGTGGAGAACAGTTAATAATTAAAGTGGAGGCAATTAACCTCAAAGACAATTAACCATAGCAGCAAGGCCATTTATTTTCTGACAAGAAGAGGGGACAGGTCCCTACAGAGGGACAGGCAGGGGGTGCTTCTCCTGGGATCTAGGGCTCTTCGGCATGTGCTTAAAGACCTGTGCTTGCTTTGCTCTCCCTGCCTGTACTTTTAGGCAGGAACTGTGGGCAGGATGGGCTAAAGCTCCCTATGGGCAGGATGGGAATGAGTGCTGCCAACCCAGCACACCTCTACCTGGGCTGAGGGGAGGTGATTCCATCCAGCCTCACCTGTCCTAGGAATAAATGGCTGCTTACAGCTATCGCTTAACCTGGTGCTGCCTGCCCTCTTGTCTCCCCATCCTCCCGGCTCACGGTTTCCAAGAGATGATTATTTTCCCATTTGGATGGGAACGCTGGCCTGGACCAGGCGCTGGCCACTGTGGCTGCAGCGAGGAGCAGGGTGAGGGGTGGCTCTCCACGCTTCATCCCTATGCAAGGATTTATCCCTCCACCCCACGCTGCCTTCCTGGGAAGAGGGGAGGGGAGCCAGAGCCGCAGCTCAGACCCTGCTTCCTGCATTCCTGTGCCTGTTTACCAATGCCAACCATGTGTGAAATGAAAAGGGGAGGGAGCTGGGCTGCTCCAGGCTGGGGAGTGCTGGCCAAGGGACCCCCCTCCCCACCCAGCACCCCCTTACCAGGGCCGCCTGCGCACGTCGTAGAGGTCGATCTTATTGGGGGCTCTCCAAGGGGTGGCTGTGGGGGGAAGGCAGGAGGTGAGAGAGGTGGGGGCTGTCCAGGGGAGACAAGGGGGTGGGGGGACAGGGCAGAGGGACGCCCAGGGCTGAGGAAGCAGCAGGCTCCGTTGGGGAACTCCTGGGCTTTGGCAGAGTACAGTTAGATGTGCCAGGCAGCCCCCAGGGCGGGTGACAGGAGATGCTTGCTCACAGCTCACCCTCCTCCAGCCCCCCCGGCCAGCCACCGCCCCCCCCCACGCACCGGGGTAGTAGCGGGTGACACCGGTGGCACTGCCAAACACCTGCCAGAGCAGGGAGGGATCCTCCTTCCGGTTCTCGATGAAGACATCCTCCAGGGCCTGCGTCCAGTTCAGCTCGTTGAGGATGACGGTGGCTGCGGGAGACAAAGCCAGGGGCAGTGGGTGGCTGTGGGCTGGTGGCAGTGGGGAGCGTCGTGTCCCCGTGACGTTGTCAGGGAGAAAGAGGTGGTGTGTCCCCTCTTCCCTTCGCATGGAGGAACCCACGGGGGCTTTCCTTTGGTCCCTTTGCTCCCCTGGCTCTCCAGCATCAGCCTGCTGTCCCTTGTCCCCAGCCCTTCAAGGGCTCCCCGGAGCGCTCGCTGTCCCCATCCCCTGGCTCTGGGGCAGGGACAGTCACGGCTGGGGACAACCAGCTTGCCATCTCACCCCCTTCCCAGTGAAACGCCTGTCACTCCTGTCACAGTGCCAGCCCTGCTCCCTGGGCTGGCAGGGGAGCCACCAGCTGGGAAACCAAGAGGTCGTGTCTCCTGGGCTCCACTCTGCATCCCCGCTGGCCCCGCACCTGACGCAAAAGCAATTAAGATGCCGGCAAACAGCGGTTTTAAATTATTCAGCTATTAAAGAAAAAGATAAGCTGCCGGCAGCCCCAGCCTGTGATTAATCAAGGGGGGCTGGGAGAGCGTGGGGGAACCAACATGGCCAGGCACGTAGGGGGCTGGCCAGCCAGTGGGATTTGGGGGCTGCCCTGGGGACGGTGTGACCCCCCTGTGCTGTTTGGGGCACCCTGAGCAGCCCGGGGCCGTGGCCGGTGCTCCTGTGGGCAGGAGTGGGCAGCTGGAAGCACCCCAAAGACACTGCTCCTTCCTGGGGGACCCCCCATGAGTTTTTGGGGGTTTCCTGGTGCAAGAGCTCCCCGGAGTGGCCGCCCCCCTTGGCAACGGGCAGCGCACAGCAGCAGGGGAACTGGCGTGCATTTGAGGCGTAGCACTCCTCAAATTTACTCCTCAAATTTGGCTCTCTTAAGGCTTCCCCCTAGACTTGTCCCTCCTCAAAACACCATCATCACCAGTCTAAACCTTCAGCATGGCCCTGAGGCACTGGCAGGACGTGGGCAGGTTTCACTCAGGGTGAATCCCCAGTCCTTCTATCCCAAGACCACTGCTGAAGACTTCTCCTTTCCCTCAGGCTGCTGTGCCTTCAACCCCCCATCTGCTCCAGCTGTACCTCCCCAGTGCTGTGCCCACACAGAGCTCTGTGATCTGGGCTCTTGGGATGATTTCTTGTTTGGCTCTGTCACAAGACGTGGGTTTTTTTTCCCGGGAGGAGGGGACATGAGCAGGCTGCCGGGCTCCAGCTTGCCAGGGGCAGCCCCGGGTAATGCCACAGACACGTCCCTGACAGCCCCAGCAGTGCCTGCACCCCCAGCCCCTCAGGACACATCAGCCACACCAGGCTTGTGCTGCATGCAGCCCCCACACTACCCCTGTGAAGAAACACAGCCCCTATACCATCTCGCACAGTGCAGCCCCTATAACAATCCCTGCTCATCGATGCAGACCCCAAACAATCCTTGCACACAAACACAGCCCCCTGCCCTCCCCGCACACACACACACACACACACAGCCCCTACACTCTCCCGGTGTGCAGAGCAATAAGCTGTTGTTCATCGAAGTCCCCCCCTGGTGACATCCCCCGTCCTCGTCCCCACCTTGTCCCTGTCCCCATCAGGGTGAGCCCAGCCCCGCCCCGCCAGAGAGCAATTGCAGGTTTAATTAAAAGCGGCACAGTAAATAAAACACATATAGGATGTAATTTGTGTGTGTAGCGAGGGGTGACGGCGGAGGGCGTCTCTGCAGCGGTTTAATTAGCGTGCCAGGCAGCGATAGTGCCTCTCCAGCGGGTCCCACCAGGGACACGCTCTCTGCTGGCGTCCCCCGCAGGAGGACACACGGGTGGCTCTGTGCCAAACCAAACCTGCTCTTTGGGGGTGCAGTCGCTGAGCACCCTGCCCTGCACCCTGGCTTTTTTGGAGCGCCCTGGCACAGCCGGGAACTGTCTGATCCCTGTGCCGCCCCCCGTGGCCGCGGCCCCTTTCCCCCCCTGGAACCTCTCGCTGCTCCATCTCTCAGCTCGCAGCCGTGAGTCCCTGAAGATGGTTAATCTCCAATTTGCTCTCATCCCACGGCCGAGCGGGGGTGATTTATGTGGCCGTGGCAGGCCGGCAGCCGCGGCGTCGGCTGGAGAGTAGGGGGTGAGGAGTAATGAATATTTCATCCCACACAGCCCGTCCCGCTGGCCACCCCCGCTCGCACGATGTGCTTCATTAGCTGCCTGGCCTGCGCTAGATGGGTAATAAAACTAATTGCAAATTTCTAATCCGCTGCCGCCGTGATGGAAGCGTCGCACGGATGCGGCTCTGAGCACGGTCCCGCCGGTAACCAGCCCCGGTACCGGGGACGCGGCGCCCGGGACAGGCAGCTCAGCCCCCAGCACCGCTGAGACCACCCGGGAGCCCTCGGCAAGTGCCACTGAAACAAGGGGGTGCAGCGACAGCGGAGCCCTCGGTGGTGTGGGGAGACCAGGGGTCCCCCCAAGAGCAGGGAGCGGGGCTGAGCGCAGGATGCAGCCCCAGGGTGCTGGAGGATGATCGCCGGCTGGGAGCGGTCCCCAGCTCGGTGCAGAGCAGCCACTAGAGGGAAATGGAGACCGATTGTCACCGTGTACCACCGCGGCAGGGGAGGTTAAGAGAGAGAGCTCTGGCAGCTCAGGAGCTGTGTCACCTCCCGTCGGTGACCAAAATCTCATGTGACACGTGCTGTCCCGTCCATCCATCCATCCATCCATCCATCCATCCATCCATCCATCCATCCATCCATCCCTCAGCCCATGGCTCCCAGCCCGCTCCTGGGCTGACCCACCGACCCGGGGCCCCTTTCTGGAGCAGCCCATACATTGCAGCATCCCCAGGGACATGGCCATGGGGCTGACACCCTCCATACCTGGCAGCACTACACTGTCCCACAATGGCCTCTGCTGCCTTCCTGCAGGAGTTCAGCTGCTTCACCCCCTATTTCACAATCAGTGAGGCACCACCCCTGCTTCACCCTCTCCCATCACTCAGTCCCATCTCTCTCCCTCCTTTTAGATGGGAGCTGCTGCTGCTGCTGCTGCCGCCATAATCCCTCCTGTACCGAGCTGCTCCGTCCTTCTGATCATCTCCAGCACCTGCTTTGAACTTCCTCAAGCTCTGCTGAGCTTTTCTACGGGGAGGAGCACAGCTGTGCAGGCACAGCCCAGCTTTATCTTCTGTTGAAATTACCATTTCTGCTTTGCTCTCCATCCCTTCCTAATAACCCCGAACCCCTGAAGTGCCTCTGGCCCGTGCTGAGCTTTTGGGAGTCCCTGGGGATGGACATGTCACCTTTGCCCTGACGTAGTGACTCTGCTGCTTCTCAGTGCCCTGGCACTGAGACCCACCTGGGGCACGCCAGGGTGACAGTCCCCAGGGCTGCAGCACCCTGATCAGGGGAGGGGAAGGCTGAGCCTGGCCTGGCAGTGCAGATTCGAGTGGGTGAGGAAGGGCACTCACAGCCTTTGTAGATGTCCGTGGGGATCTGCACAGCAGCGTACGAATAGTTAACCTTGGTCTTGAAGTTGTCATCATCAGTGAACTCCAGCTTCAAGGAGTTGGACTTCTCCTTCTCGATCTCTTCTCCATCAGGATCGTCCTGGGGAAGGAGCAGAGCACACAGGGTCATCAATCAGGGTGTGCCAGCCCTGGACACACAGCTGGAACACCACTGCCCGAAGTCCATCATCAAATATCTCCCTGTGAAGACAGGCAAGGCTGGCTTTCGTGCCAGATTTGGATGGCAGCACAGAAAAGTGGGTGTGCATGAAGGCAAACCTTGGTTACTCTTGCTTCTACAGCTTTGGTAGCATGGCAGGTAGTAAATCAGACAAAAAAAAAAAAAAAAAAAAA